>JAKWJD010001762.1:40207188-40711195 GCA_027705065.1 Solanum peruvianum
ACTTTCTCTTTTATTCAGTAGTGTAGTAAGGGACCTGGTCCATTACTTTGCTAAGTGAAGGCATATATTCTATCAGAAAGTGAATAAAAAGGGGAATGCATAAAATCTAGATGATCCTTAGCAAGTGTTGCTGAAGATACTTTTCTTCTTATTGAGCTAACAACTGAAAACTTCACAGAACTTCCCTTAGCTTGCTATCAACCGAATGATATTGAAAACAGATAGTGTGAACCTATGTTTGACTGACAAAGATATATCCCATGCTAAGTTGTTGACTTAAAGATAAGAAGAAATCACAAATGAGATAAACAGGAGATGTTTTATTGCTTTGATTTTTCTTTTCCATAATATTATCAAAATATGGATCAAGAAACTATTTGATTGATAAAGCTACTTATTATTACCGATACATAAAATATGATGAAGGGGAAATAAATCAGAAAAGGGCTGAATTTTTTTAAAATGAGAGGATATAATTAAAGGATAGACAGTTAATTAAAACATTTGTTAGACAAATTATGTAGATACGCCATATCAATAATACGTTCATTCACTCGAGGGACAAGGTCGATTAGAGGCAGGAAAAAACTCCCACTTTGGAGCTGGAAGTAAGGTATTTATTAGAATTAAGCATTACAGCTGCTTAGTAGGAGCTAAATCATCTATTAATGGTACATTGGTTGGTAGTAACATATAGTACATAGGTTGTTAAGAACATGAAGAAATGGTGCAAGTACATGTGGTTAGAGGAGCATACCTGGGTATAGTGTAGGCTTGGGCAGTGGCGTTTTGCTTAGCAGCAAAAGTTGGGGCAGATGAACATTGAATGACAAGCGATAAAGTAACGGTTGAGGCATATATCAAGTCCTCTATGTTGAAGTTGGAGAAGTGAAGCTACAGTCTGAATCTCTATATAAATCCATGTGTCTCAAACTGTAGAATATAAGTGTATCACATAATTTCACGGTGTTCAGTTAGAATGTATAGTAGGAAAATAGTGCAGCAACCAAGGTTTGCTGATATATTTTTGACAGCAAGTGGTCAATATTTTTTTACAGACCGTTTTGTCTAAAATTGCCATGATTAGTGGCCGTCGACTGTAGCCTCAAATGAAACTAACTTTCTAATCATCAGATATTTATATTACCAAGCTGGACTTGAGGGTTAATTCGAATAGTAAAGAAAACAAATGTGCATCTTTAAAACGGTGTGCTTTTTAAATTTGTTTTTCTAATAGAAAAATATGTTAAATGGAAGTTGGTAAGAATAAATAGGTGAGAAGAAGTAGGGGAAAAACGGGGAGGCCATGGGAATTTATATAGTTAGTGTGAAGTTCACAATTTGGATAGTTGGTAGGAATTTGCAATGGCGTTAGGAATAGGTTAAAAGACTTGGGAGGACAATGCGGGCAGTACACATTTGTGGCGGCACGGGTGTGTTGAAAAAAGGAAAACAAACAAACTTTGTAAAATTTGTATTCAATTCAATTGATCCTAATGAGATGAAAAATAAATTTCATCGGAAACAATACTTAGCAGGTCATATAAATTAATCACTAAAGCACGGATCTACTAATGGGTGAATTTCAAAAGTATGCATCAGAACACTGTAGTTATTTTTGCTGACAACAATGCAACTAACAATATGAACATACAATGATAAAGACTGACCATCGGGCGAAATTGTGGCTCAGTGGTGCCAAATTTAAAGATAGAGAGTGAGAGCCCTGAAATACCGTTGATTGCAATTGGCTCTGTTGTTGCGGTTGAGTCTTCAATGACGTTAATAGCTTCAACTTTAACAAACTGCCTGGTGGGAAGAAAAAAGTGGTGTTGCAAAGGTCTCTTTTTTATCATAAGTTATGTATTATTGTGATGTCTGAATATATAGCAATTATTGGATTGTTAAGTATGCGATATTGCTGGGAAGATGGTGTGGGAGGAAGCTCAGCGAGGAGAATACATAATGAGCGGCGTATGGTTGTGGAGCGTGAATTTTTTTCATAGAAGAAGGAAGGAAGGCCATGGAAGATGGTGGGCATGAAGAGGGAGATAAAGTCGGAAAAAGAAGTAGTTGGGAAATAAGAATAGGTGGTGACTGGTGAGTTTATTTGTGGTCGTGGCTTTTGGTAAAAGGCACGATGTTACGAAGAGTTAGTAGGTGTCCAAGGTATGAAACGAAGTGACACTTGAGGTGGCTTGTGTGGTGCGAGAGGAAAAGGAAGGGTAGTTTTCTCTTTCCAATAAATAAAAAAGAATCCCTGGCTTGTAGATGTGTCATGTCATCGGGTTAAGGATTTTCTTTTATATTTATATATATATATATATATATATATATATATAATAGGTAATTTTCCCACACGAAAATTTCTCACCTTTGAACAAACATTACCAATAATAAACTATTATAAGGGACAAAAAGCAATTTTTTGTGGGTTCTAGAACATTTCTAGAGATATTAAATGATTTGACATTATCACATATCTCAAAAGTTATATATATATATAAATATAATATATATATATATATTATATATATATATATATATATATATATATATATATATATATATATATATATATATATATATATATATATATAATTAATGATTAAAAAAATCTGATATCTAATTATCTTAATATTTTACATAATTTATCAGATTATATGTTTGATATAATGTTCTTGTTAAAATTAAGTCATGTTTTAATTTAACTATTAAACTTCAATTTTTCGTTTTCTTTATACATGAAAAATGTAGATTCTGATAAGTTATAGCTATCATAACTCTTTGTGTAAAAGAATCTATGTGAATGTTTTTGATAATCAATATTAGTTATAAATGAGTGAAGACCGCTTAAGAATTTACATCGCAACAACATGAATAATATACTTTTAGAACAATTACTTTTATAAGGTCAAATGTTCACCACGTTTTGTTATTATAACTTTGTTATTCTATCAAAAAAATTTATAAGGAAAAAAATATATTTGGTACAACAACAAAATAATATTGTTACCCTTATAGAAATTCATTTTTCATTAAATTGCGGAAGACCTTTTTGTATGCTTCATCAATGACACTAAACGAATCTTTCAGAATAATTATGCATGATTTTTGCATTATGAAAGTACACATATTAGATTATAATGTTGGATTCTACACTCAAGTTAAAGAAAAATTCTCCAACATTAAAAATGAGTTTAAACGCAGATAAGTCAAACGCTCGGCAATGACTTAGGACATGAAGAACAAGAAATCTATTTTAATAGACATATCTTTTGATGCTTAAGCTATTACTTTTATTTAGAGCAGGTTTTATTTCATATTCCTCAAATTAATATTGGCTAAAATAGCCATAAATTACGCCAAAACAATTTAGAAGAGCCAAATGATAAAGGAAAAATATTAAAAGGACGAAGATCCTTGTCTTAATGAGATTTTATACATACCAAACTTAAAATAATCATTACAATTGTAAGGAAAAAACAAAAGAGTAAGAAAAAACATATTAAAGGTAGTAAACTATGCGATACCCAATGATGATAACAAATTATTCTAACTAGAAAAGTTCCTATGTTTTGAAATAAGATACCTCAAAAAAATTGACTAGCACTTCAATCAATTTTCAATCCTTAAAGTACACATAATATCCACTGATAAAAATTTAATAATAATAGACAACAAAATAAAAACCAAAAAATATAGGCATGCAAAGTTATTAACTCTCAGAGGATTTTCTGAAGAACACAAAATCACATCGCTGTTTGTGAATGAATAACGTTGTTGATGAAGAAATTTGAGATTTGTACGGGCTTCTTTGTTGTACTTTCAAAAATTTTAGTAGAGAAAATTTGTTGGAATATTCAATCAACAATTGTTATTTAATATGTACTAACCAATATTTATAACAATAACTTTGAATAAACATAAACAACAAAGTTTAAAGCATATATTAAAAAACAACATGTAATAATATAATCATAAACTAATGATTGTAAAAAAATAAATCAGGATATGAAAAAAAAGAATGAAACCGAATGAAAAAAAAATTGAGCCCACTAAATCCACAATGTAGTCCTCTGTTTCTAAACAACAAAGGGTATTCTCAAAATTATTTTTATTGTGTAACATTTTGCAAATTAGGATAGCTAGGAAGAAGCTTAGAATTTGAAATAGTATGTTTTGGGAAGAATTAAAATCTGGAAATTTTCTTAAAATAGGAAAAAGTGAGTTTTTGGTCAACTTAAAATGGTCATAACATCTAGTTCAGGATGAGTTAGAGGTGTTTCTTGATATGGTTTAAAATCCCTTGGAGGGATCTTTCCAACGATGCCGATTTTGCGCGATTTCAATTTTGTTTGAGTGAGATATATCTTTCGAAAGTTGGGTTATTGGATTAAGGATAGTCTAATCAGGATTTGGGAAGGGAAAAGTTGTCTTTTTCTTACCCAATTGTTTTATTTCGTTTATGAGTAATAAATTGGGGTCTGAACTTATTTTATTCAGTTCACACTTTTAGAATACAAGTTACGATTTTGAGACAAGAAAAAAGAAGAGGAGAAAGGAGAAAAAGGAATCAAGAACGTTCAAGATCATCGAAGCTTGACTTGTGGAATTTATCGAGGGTGATCCCTTAAAAGGTATATGAGATACTTATGTGTTGGCTTATTTCATCCATACACAAATTTGTTTAATTCAACGAGTTTTGATTTGATTGAATGATAAACATTGAAGTTCTTGAAAAAACAATGTTTGAATTCTTGTTGGTTGAGTTATTGCATGACTAGAGTTGATATGCTCGTGTTTCTGGGTCGTTTTTAGAATCTACTCTATTGGGTGTTGAGAGCATTAGTGATTCTATGTGTTTGTGGAATGATCCATGAAATTTTAGAAGGTTAAGAGATGAAAAACAGAGAAGAAAAGTTGAAACACGACTCCCGTAGCTCCACAAGACAGTCTCTTTCCGTAGGGCCTTGGGGAGGCGCGCCAGCTTGAGCGCCCCAACTTGGCTTCTGAAGTTTGAAGCCTGGTGCTCCACGCCTCTCAGAGTGCCAACGACGCCAGTTCACCCCATTTACTCCCCATATTTTTGTACTAGTTCCTAAGGTATGTACCCATATTTCCTAGTTGATTCCAACACTCTACGGTACGTCTAAGATCATGAAATCATCCATAAACATGAGATCATGAACCTTAAGTCTATCATCCAATTCAAGGATAGTTGAGATCAAAGAAAAAAGAAATCAGGAGTCAAGTCTAAAAGTTAAGAAGCAATTCAAAACATGTTTTTAAAAGTTTCCAAGAGTCTTTACCAAACATTTTAACTTCGTGTTGGTCAACATTTCGGTTTAAGGCTCAAGTTTCAAGTTAAATAACGAGTAGAAGTTGAAGTCTTTCCTTCAAATAAATACAAGGGAACTAAGCATTTCCCGACTCAAGTTTCAAGCTTAGTAAAGAATAAAGAGTAAAGAGTTAAGTTAAAGTTCTTTCCTTCAAAAGTGTAGGGGGACTAAGTATCCCCAAAGAGATTTTAAAATGCTTTCACATTTAAACAAGCTAGGAAGTTGTGTTTTCCAAAGAGCCTTTGGGCTAGTTTTCATAAAGAGTTATAGCTTTATAAAATGAAGTAATTAGGGAAAATAATATTTCCAATATAGCCTTTTAGATATGTTTTTGAGCACTATACTCAAATCACATGAAAAAGTTGTTTTCAAAACATACAGATAAGTATATTTTGGGAGTAGTATTGAGAACCAATGTGGGGACGCTAGTTTTAGATTAACTCAGTCTCCATGAAAACCATGTAGCCATCATGGGCATACTTTTCTGATGAATACTTTTCACAGTTTACTAGTGGATCCAATAGGCAGTCTAGGTCCTATATTCTTTCAAAGTAAGGATGGTCCTTGGAAGCGTGAGGTAAAATGTTGTATCATCACTATAACTATTAAGTGATGGTTGTCGATTAGAGAAATTCTCATAGTAGTAGTTGCATGGTTCCTCAAAAGGTTCTGCTTTAGTACGAATGCGGGCATGGGACTTCGTTCATGCATTGCACGAGTAGACTTTGAGAGAAAACATGATATATTTTCTCTATTGTTAAGATTATGAGTTTACATTAGATTATTTTATATTTTTACATATATCTCAGAGTTAATTGTATTTTTGCATACACAGAGTTTAAAACCATGTTTTAAACAACTTTTGTTTATATTGCTCATGTCTTTAAACTGCTATATAATGAAATGAGTTACTTATAATGAGTTATTTATTCATAAGTGAGTAGAGCCAAGGTAAGTATTCCTTCATACTCGTTTTCAAGCTTAAGTTGTTGTTTTAGAATTAAACTCGCATAATCGTACATTCAGTGTTAGATGTCTATTGTCCTGCATTATATCATGATGTATACATAAGTAACTAGAATTGACATTTCGACGCACCGTTGATCCTGTGAGCAGGTCAGAGTCAATTGGTGAGCCTCCTTATTTACCGAGGATCCATTTTTATTCCTTTCTAGTTTAGTTCATTAGGATTTTGAGTGGTCTGTCCCAACATCCATCTTAATTATTAGAGACTTCATAGATAATCAGTCAAATGTAAGTTTGTTTGTCATAATTTTGTTATTAAAATATTTTCATATTTGATTTGGAATTTTGTCTATGGTAAATGTTTATTTTTAAAACAATATGATTTCAGTTCCAGCCAGTTGAGTTAGCTAGTATCTTAATCTTTGTATTAATGTTTTGAGTCTTCTGCTAACTTATGTAATCTAGATCAAAGGTTCTCTCTAGGCCAACAATGGACATTGGGTGTCAGCCACATCCAAGGTGTAGTCTCGAACATGACATATTTTGTCTTATCAAAAGGTCACAACTCTACGAAAAAGTACAACCCTTCAAAAAGGTCACAACATTTTATAAAAGTCACAACTATTCATAAAAGTCATAATTTTTCACGAAAAAAGTTACAAATTTTCAAAAAATCATAACTTTTCATGAAAGCGGAAGGCTAATTTTGGAAATAAAATTTTTAATGAGAATCTTGTTTGTGGTGGCGCCTTCTTGGAGAGCCTAGGATTCTGCAATATATATATATATATTATATATATATATATATATATAATATATATATATATATATATAAAGTAATTTGCTAATTTGATCGTGCTTCGCTAGATCATAAATAATAATGGCATTGAACTTACAAATAATTTTAATCTAATATCCATACATTAAAAAAACATGTAAAAATATGTTCTTAAAAATATTAACAACATTTCAACATGAATTTGATTATTTGTCCTTGTAACATAACTCAAAAACCTGTATTGAATGAATTATTCACGAAATAAGAAATCATTGGGTCTTTAATCTACATTAAAAGGAAAATAAATAAGTAAATAGGAATATATTAACAAAGACATTTCGCAATAAAAAGACACATTAAAGTTGCATATATTATACAATTGTGATATATATCTTTGGAGAACATTAAAAAATTTGTTAACATATTCAAAAAAGAAATTACGCTTGAACATGAAAGCAGTAATAACTTTTGAACTTGAATAATGAATTTCTTCAATTGATAAGTGAGAAATTTCATATCAATGTAAAAATAGATAATATGTAAGCTTATGTATAGTACTTTTAAGTTATTGAATTTAATATAGAATATCAAAACATGAACTCTTGGAACTAAGTATATGTTCAATATAACCGGAGACAATAACTTTGCAAAAACATAAACAACACACTTTAAAATATATACTCAAAAACAATAATTAATATCATAACTTTAATTAATGAGTGTAAAAATTACCAGGATATGTAAAACATAGAAAGGAATAGAAAGGAAAAAATCGAGTCCATTGAATGCACAATGTTCTTAAGAAAATTATTCCCTCCAATGCAAGAGATTTCAAGAATTACATCCTCTAATGAAGGACGATTTTATTCACCAACTTATTGATACAAAATTAGTGGTGTTAGTATGACACTCAACAGGAGAAGCGTTAACAAATATTTAATTTTTTGAATGTAGAAGAAGAAGATCAGAATTTTTGTAGTTTTATACTAAGAGAAAATCTCATTATTTATTGAAAAAAAATGACAGTGTGAACAAATGTTTATTGTGCCTAATCATAAAGGTTACAACTATTTGGAAAAGTTGAAATCCTTCGGAAAGATTACAACCTTTCATTAAAGTAGCAACTTTTCATAAAGTCGCAACTTTTCATAAAATTCATAACTTTTCATAAAAGTCGCAACTTTTCATAAAAGTCGCAACTCTTCATTAAAGTCACAACTTTTAATAAAAGTCAAAATTCTTTATTAAAATCAAAATTTATCATAAGTCACATTTTTTAATGAAAGAGGAAGGCTAGTTCTAAAAATAAATAAACTTAAAAGAATATTCTTGTTTTGTGGTGGCGCCACTTAGGAGGACCTAAGGTTCTCTTTTATATGAATAGATAATATGATATGATTTTTGTATCATATATTTTCTTCCTAAAAAATACCTTCAAACATTTTGAATATTAATAAAAAGTTAGGTTGCAAAACTTGCGTAATTTATGAATCATATTTTTCTAGACCTTCAATGATTCTATATTTCTATATCATATTTGTCTAGACCTTCAATGTTTTTATCATTCTAGATTTTATGAACCCAATAGTGTATACTATAAAACCCCATAAATATTTTGAACTAAGACTCGAATTGTTCATCGTAGTGAGTTAGATTTTTACCAAGGAATTAAATGTTTCTTAAGTATTAAGGTTGATTTAACTATATATAGAACAAAGAATTCCAAAAAGAACTTAATTGGTAATAGAAAAATCTGAAATTTGGAGAGTTATGTTTTGTATGAGTTTTGGCTTAACTTGAAACGATCATAACTCTTTTTACACGATGAGTTAAGTGATTTACAAGACACCATATGAAATATCTTTGAATTATCTTTCCAAAAGCGCCGGGTTTGCTAAGTTTAGAGTTCTGATTAGTGAGATGTGATATTTTGAAGTAAGATTGTCCAGTTAAGAAAAGTTTTCGAAAATATAAGGGGTATTTTGTTCTTTTCCTTACCCAATCAGATTTAATTCGTTTTTTGTAATATTTTAGTGTTCTAATCCTTTTAGGTTAAGTTTTATAATCCCAATATACTCCTAGGATTTTATTTGAGTGTTTAAGAAGAGACAAGAAGAGACAAGAGGAGAAAATAGGAAAGGATCAAGTGTTCATCGAGATTCTTGCGTCTTGTTGCGAAATATTGCCAAGGGTATAATCCCTAAGGTATGTAAGCTTACTTAGTGTTGTTTTTATTCACCCACACTCCAAAAATGTTATTTATAGCGTAATTTCATTCTTAAACAGTTCAAGAATTTAAGTTCTTGATAGGTGTTCTTGAGGTTCATCGTAGATCTTGTCTTGTTGGGCTTTGATGATTTCTTGAGATAAAAGTGATTGTTTGGAGTGTTGTTTTGAGTTTATTAGTGTTTACTTAGGTTGAGTATTTGAATATAAGGAAAAATTGTTAAAAGAAATCAATTAAAAGTGATTTAGGGTGAGAAAATTAGAGGCAAAATTCGCCGAAAGCATGCCTGGGGAGATGCTGGTGCGGTGCGCCCAGTTGGCTGGGGTGCGCGCCTTCTGTGCGCCCAAATTCAACCTCTATGCTAGGGGCTGTTTCCACTAGCCCGTAACGTGCCATGGTCGCCTTCCCCCACTTCTAATCCGTCGGTTCTACCGTTTGATCTCATTTAAAATGTATTTTCACTCCTTTTGATTTTTAATACTTTAAACTACTTCCATTAGATATCATTCATAACATTAATCATAAACTTAAAATAATAATTAAAATTCAAGGTGAAGTTAAGATTGAGTTTTGAGAAGTTCTTCCGAACCTTTTGAGAGAGTCCCTTCGAGTCTTTTTGAGGAGTCTTCTACAACTTCTAGTAACTTCTTTCAAGACTCAAGTAAGTTAGAATGAGGATGAAAAGAATTTATTCATGAGTATACATTTTCATCATTATATCTTCCATGTCATGAAAAAAAACTCTTGAATTCATAATTCACATTCAAAAAAGAGTTAAGAGTAGAGCTGAAGAATGTCTTTTGAGTTCCTGTGTGAATCCTTTGAGGTCCACTATTGATTTGAATTAAGTTTTGAGGAAGTAAGTAAGAGAATGAGGATATTTTTATACACGAGTTCCATCAAGTTAATTAGACATTCGAGTCGAGTTGTTCAAGCGCATAACTTCCGCATGAATTTCATAAACTGAGTATTATTCAGAGGAGTAGTATCTCAAAGTTCTAAGTCTTGAGTATTGAGTTCCTTATTCCTTTTTTTGAGATTATATATTTTAATAATGGTACTGTTACATGTTTACCATAAATTCCTCGATTTTAATTGTTCATGCCCATAATTTCTCCCGAATCCTATAAGTCAAAAAATCTTGAGATGAGAAGTACCGTTGAGCTCTTGAGTTGAGTAGATCATGCTCATAATTCCGCATGAACCCTCCATGTTGAAAATCATGAAATCATCCATAAACATGAGATCATGAACCTTGAATCCATACTTCAATTCAAGGGAAGTTAAGAGTCAAGTCTAGAAATTAAGATCAAGTCAAAGTAAAGTTCATAAAGATTTCAAAAGTATTTCACAAATGTTTTCACTTTGTTTTATGACTTACAGTTCAACTTTTGTAAAGAGTAAAGATTGAAGTCAGTTCTTCAAAGAAGTATATGAGAATAAGTATTCCCAAAGAGATTCAAAAAAAATTCACATTTAGATAAGAATGGAAACTGAGATTTCCAAAGAGCTTTCGGGATAATTTTGGAAAAGAATACTCACTTTCTAAATAAAGCAAGAGAGGAAACTGAGATTTTCAACATATCCTTTAAGCAAAGTTTTGAGCACTAATCTCAAATCACAAAAAAAGTATGTTTTTAAAACATAAGAGCTAGTATATTTTGGGAGTAGTATTGAGTACAGATATGTGGGAGAGTTCAGACAACACACAACCCCCATAAACCATGTAGCCAGCATGGGTAAAGAAGGCTCATATTTTTTATCTTTTCACATAGACTAGTGGATCCATTAGGCAGTTTAAATGTTACACCTTTTGTCGGGTATATGATGCATTGGCATCGTGAGTTAGATCATTGTATCATCATTGTAGCTGACATCGTGAGGTAGATCATTGTATCATCACTGTTGATCTTAAGTGATGGTTTTTCGGTTAGATTAACTCTCATAGAAGCTATTGTATTTATATATACATTAGTTAATTGTATTTTCATATACATTTCAGAGTTGTGTTATATCATTTTTTATATACACAGAGTTTATCTCAAGTTTTTAAAATAACTTTTCTTTATAATGCACTTGTTTTAAACTGCTTTAAGTATCAAGAGTTGAGTATTTTGAGTTGAGTACATCAAGGATAGTATATTGAGTTTATTTGTGATTGATTGAGTCTAGTATCATATCTTTGACATTGAGTATCTAATCATTGAGTTGAATATCTAATATTTGAGTTGAGTATCTTATTCTTTATTTGAGTTGAGTTGAAAAGAGGTAATTATGTTTCCTTTTTATCAAGTTCAAGATTATGTTATTCTTTAGAATTCTCCTTACATGCTCATACATTCCACGCACTGAGCCAATTGACATCTTCTAATGATGCAGACATAGGTATTCAGGATCATCAATATAACATCGTTGATACATCCGAGAGTTTGAGTTAGATATGGAGAGCACCCTTGCTTCCGGAGTATTTCATTTACTTTTCAGTTTTGTTATGTGGTCATGGGTTTTGTCCTGACATCCAACATTATCTATTAGAGAATTCATAGATAGTCAGTATAGTAGAGGAGTCTATATTAATCATTTATTTTATTAAATGCTTTACAGACTAAAGTTACCTGTTTTGTTGGTGAGTTGAATAATTTTTTTATTCTAAGTTTTCATTTGACTTAAAGCTTTGTGTTTTGTTTAATGAATCTTTATTCAATTTTAAACTCGATATGCTTAAGTAAGTCTTCCGCTTGTAGTCAGCCATGATGAGGGTTAACTTGGGGACCAACAATGATTCTTGAGTGTCGGTCACGTCTAAGGTGTAGAGTCGGGTTGTGACCATATATTCATTTAGAAACTCCACAGTTAGGTGTGTGTGTGTGTGTGTGTGTGTGTGTGTGTGTGTTTGTGTGTGTTCAGTTTGTATTTACATTTAACTAAAATGTTCACTCTAATTCCACTCAAAACTTCTTATGATAAATATGCACTTTATAATTTAGTTTCGTTTGTAAATACTTAGTACCTTCATTGTTCTTATCAAATACCTCTTATGTGCAATCTTATTCATGTGATATAGGTACAAATGATCATTCTTAGGCTTAAAGTATTCGTTCATAGTTTGTAGTTGGTGTGTCCTTATTAAGGATATGGTTAGTGGATTCTCTCCTTAATTTGATTTCTTTATTACTAGTTAAAACATCTTCCCCACCAATTAATTAATTTTTTAAGATGCTTTCTGTATCAGCACAGTTTTTTGAGTCATGATGGAACATACAATAACCCAATAATAGGTAAGTCAATGTATATTTTGATTTACAAATAGTATGTCTAAAGGTAGATCTAGAAATAAACAACACGAATAATAAAAAAATTAGCAAAAATAGAAGCAAACAAAAATCTATATATAATAAAATCCCTTCCGGAACATAAAAGTCATAAGTACAGAGTTGTCTAATATGAAAATACAAGTCTCAAAAGTGGACTACAACAAGCCAACTCATTGACAAATACTAGCTAAACATAATATATATATATATATTATATATATATATATAGATATATATAATATATAATATATATATATATGTATGTAGTATGATATGTATGACAATTTAGTCAAAGATGCCAGTGCTCACCGTCATCTCTAATCCCAAAAATATGTAATGGGACCCAAACAATCACCACTGGTAGACCCAAACAATCACCACTGGTAGCTGGTTTTAGAACCTGCATCAGGAAATTTATGTTAGTAAACTCAATAATACTGATTATAAAAATATCTCATTCACTTAAATTTTCTACTAAAGGGATAGATAATGTATGTAAAACTTCTTCAAACATGTTGAACAAAAAAATGAACTTACCATTGATCATGATAAATTTAAAAATAATGTGTAGAGTATAGAATTTATCCAACACATGTTCAAAGACATGAACTTTTTCTATTTTAAAGTTCACACAAATAATCATATCCATATACTAATTAAAGGTTAAAAATCTATTTATAGGTATGCCTTGTCTACACCAGAGATGAGTTTAGAGTTGAGGACACAGTTGATCCCAAGTCTGAGGCAGAGACGGATGAACAATGACGAGAGGTAGTTGATGAGGTTTTTATATGAGGGGTTTACTCAAAAGAGGCCATGGTAGATGCAGTTGTGCAGGCTTCTTTGGTTGCTTATACCTTTATCTAGCTAGTACAACTGTTTCTCCTTCTAAGATGACTCCAGGTATTGAGGCCCATCCCAAACATATGAAGCAATTGTAGACAAGATCTTTTGTCACCTCCCTCTCTGTCTCTCTTTAACTTGATTCTTTGATAATTGTTATTTGCATTTGGAGACAAGTGATTTTTATTTGTGGTAGGGTGAGGCCTACTTTTTGTGACTTCTTTGAGTATATGTTTTGTTTATTTATTTGGTTTGTGAGATTTTGCCTGTTGTTTAATTCCATAATGTGGATGTTCAGCTGTGGCTCGGTGTTTAAATTGTAAATAATATTTGACCCCTTAAAAAAAAATTACCAACTCTCGTTAGGAGATGAATGTGGTTCTTCTTTTGAAAATTGAGTCTCGGTTTTTATTAATATCGATGACTTGTATAGTGTTCAAAATAAATTGAATATGAATATGCGGCTACGATAAGGACAAATGAAGTTGCATAGACAATATGTGAACTTTTTGTATCACACTATAATTTGCCAAGTATCAGATTGAGTTTCTTGCAATGAACACTGCACATTTAGCAAAAGTGTAGAGTCTTGTTTGAATTTTGTTTTGATGCCTTGTGTGATGAGTTTACTGTGAATCATGCATGATGACACCTAGAATATTACCCGTTGGTTGATTGACTAAGTGATGTGATCTCATGATATGATCTTAGTTACTTTGAAGAGTGTGAAACAATTTGACACGTACCTCTTTTGTGGCCTACCTTGTGAGTGTGTGATCCTTGCTTGAATACCCCTTAAGCCTTGACATTTCATCGGAACAAAACTTGATTGAAAACATGACTTTTATTAACCATTACCTTTAATACTCTAAATTGTGGTTGATTGAATAGTCAACTTAGGTCAAAAGCCTATGTTGGGATTGTGGTGAAAAGAGAAGGTAAATCAAGAAGTGCTAAAAAGTCTCATCTACCTTATGTTGTTGAGAAAATGGAACACCTCCATCTAAAAAATGAAAAAAAGAAAATGAAAAATTTTATGGAATAAAGATATGAAAGTGAAAAAGGAATATAAGGTATCTGAACAATCCATGGAGAACTGAATAATGGGATGACTTGTGAACATGAAACAAAATGATGAAAGAGAGAAAAGGAAGTCTTCTGAGCACACATTTAATCAGTATTGAAGTCCACTGAGCCTAAACAACCATACATTTACACTCAGTGCCATTACAATCCTTTAAAAGACCTGTTTTATCTTAAGTGAGCTAAAACAAAGGTTGATTGGAAAATAGGGGCAAACCTATAAGTTGATTCATGCATTATGTTCATCTTTGTGAATGTGAACATTACATTTGATTTCGGATCTTAAAATGCTTGAAACATTGTGTGTGTAAATGGAATCATTCTTTCTGTGAGGGCATTATATCACTTTCATTGAGCTTGATTTGCATTAAAAACAAGTATCCTGATCTTGAAAATATTTGATAATGGTGTCTCACAACTTGAGTCTTTGAGTGCATGAGTAGTTGAGTCATAATGTGTATATGCATGATTGAGTCTTGTGTAGAACTATTGGAGACATCATTTTTTAACTGCTAAACTTGAGTTTTACTTGAGGAAAAGCAATATTTTAAGTTGGGGTGTCGAGGAGTCAATGATTAAGACTCATTTAGGGATATATTTTGATAATTTTAGTGTCCTCAAATGCATATTTGGTATTAATAGCTGATGAAAAGCCTTGAGTTTGAGGTAGTTGGATGTGGAGACAAAGAATGAACACTATTGAACAAAAAGGAATGAGGCAGCTGAAAGAATAAAGAAATAAAGACCTAAAGATCACCTAATCCATTCAGTGAGTCGCCGAATGGCCTTAATCTTGCGTAACGTTGCAGAGTGCTAACCCCTGAAGGATAAAATTAACTTGGGGATGAAAGGAGAAGTTGACATGTCGCTGAACGGTTTTGCGATGCAGTGTGATATCGCCCAAAGTTATAGAACGTCAAAGATGTTGAAGGCAAACGCAAAACAGCGATGCAAATAACAAAGAGCAGAACGCCGATTTTACTGGTAATCAGAACTAACTATACCGAGTGATCATTTGCAGCACAATTTTTGACAAACATAAATACATTTTTAAATTCTTCGTCTAATATTTAGACATTTTGGGAGTATCTAGACTTTTAGTAAACAAATAGATAATTCTATTTTTAGTTCTTAAAGTGTTTGGGAGACATTGTTCTTGAGTTTTTGAAGATTCTAAGATTTCCAATTCCAAGAAATTGGAAGTGGGTGTTGAAATTTTTATCGTAGACCTGTAAAGACATTATCAGTCATACCCAGTTGATGGAAACACCATTTTGTATCAATTTTTTACTGTTCACTATGTCTAGCTAAGACCTCGATTCTTGGGGTGTGATTATGTGATTAGGTGTTAAAATTTATTGTTGGGTCTTTGGCTAATGAGTAGTTAATTTGTTTTTTAAATGTGATTTCGTTTATTAGTTGTTGTATGAACTTAATGGGATTGTTGTAGAAAATATAATTTCATTTTCATGTTTTTGGCTTGCTCGAGAGAAAAGTTTTAAAAACAAAACTACTGAATTGATAGACTATTATTATTGGGTTGTCATGATTCAGGTTGAGAGAGTAAATCCTAAACCATCTCCCACATATTCAGCTTGAGAGAGTAAAAGGATAAGGCAAAGGCTGGGTGTAATCGCAACTATTAGTGTTCGAGAGAAATCAATTTGATTGGGAGTAAATTTCTCGAGAGACAATTAACCACCACTAAAGTCTAGTTTATCACAATTTTACAACAATTTACTATCAATAGTATGTGCATAGTTGTTTATTTTATCTCATATTTCTATAACCTCCCAATAATCTTGTCTCCTTATCCGTAACTCTATTTTTACTATTTTAGTATATAATTATCTATAAAAAAAAACCTTCAATATTTGAGACTTGTGTCACCCTTGAATTTGATGTTTTTACTCATTAATGTCTTTAGCTATAACTAATTTGAATTGATTCACACTTGACTATCAATTCTTAAAACCACTCCATGTGGAATTCGACTCTAATTCACTTAGTTGGGTTATATTATTGACAACCATCGACACTTAGAATTGGATGATGTGTCCTGATGTGTTAATCAACTAACAACATTGATGACGCTCATCACTAAAGGATGAAGACTAGGTCCCCAGTGGGAATAATAAGTTGGCTCGCCCTTCCCATATGTGATGGAACCCCAAGGTGGTTACAGGTACGGGCCCCGATAGAAAAGAGGGACCTACATGTAGCTGCTAAATATTGGTTTGACTTTATCAGTGGTACTCTGATGGCATCCCATAATGAGTGATCTTCACCACTCAAAAGTGGCTTGTCTTAGTGCGAACGTTGCACGAAAGAGAATTAATTTGGGGAGGATCATTGGGAATGAGATGGCCATGAGGGACAAGCAGTGCCAACCTCCCTCCCCTTCCCGCGTTTGATCACCGAGCTATACAAACAGGCTCGGGTTCCTAGAGATGCAGAAAAGGATGTGGAAGTGATTCGTATATCCTCTACCGATATCCAGGATTAAGGTAGAGCACCTAAAAGATGAGGCAGAGAAGAAGAAGAAGAAGAAGAAGAAGAAGAAGAAGAAGAAGAAGAAGAAGAAGAAGAAGAAGAAGAAGGAAGCACTAGTGGACTCTTCACCGGTTGTGAAGACAGACTTATTACCTAGAGAGGCACTTGTACCTACTCCGCCCCATATGCCTTTAGTTACCTCTATTGTTGTTCCTTCTGACACTCTAGGTTCTTCTGATGTTGCACAACGTCCTAGACTTGTTGTTGCTATTTATCGTCATCTACTTACTCAGGCCGCATTAATCCGAATGGGAAAGCTTTCCTATTATGCTGATCGTTGTGCATCCAGAATCGAGGCCTCCGTTTCGAGCATAATTTAGATTGCCCTGGTTGATGTTGTGACACCATTGAGTGCTACCATTAAAGCACTTGCGGCTTGGATAATGGTCTGTGAGCGTGGTCAAGTGTCCAGCTAGGAGGCGACGACTTTAAAGGTCGCTATTATTGCGCTGATGGGTGGTTGGATCTGCTGAATTCCACCAATATGTCCATGATTTTTGGGACTCTAGCGATTTCAGTCATGCTAGAGATGCCTCTGGCTATCACCGAAGTTGAGGTTAGAGTTGAAGAAACAGTTAATCCCGAGTCTGAGGTGGAGATGGATAAGGATATGCTTGAGGTTGCTAAGGAAGCTTTATATGAGGGCTTTACTGAGACTGAGGAGACCATGGTAAACACAGTTGTGCAGGATTCTTTGATAGATACACCCTTGATTGACCCAAGTGTAGTTGTTGTTCCTTTTGAGGTGACTCTAGGCACTGGTGCCCAAGTTCAGAGTGATGCATCGGACGCTTATGCCCAGATAGATGGAGCAACTTCTTAGATAGGATCCCTCTTTACCAGTCTCTCGGTCTTACTTTTTGACTTTTGGATATTATTTTTATTGCATTTGAGGACAATTGGTTTTTATTTATGTTGGGATTAGGCCCACCTTTCATGAACTTTTGTGATTATGTTTTGTTTATATATTGCACCGTATATATATATATAAATTTTTCTTTTTAATTCCTCATTTATATTAAGCGTCCGATCAGACTACCAAAATTAAATAAAAAAATTTCCCAAAATATGTTTCTTTCTTTTGCAAAAAAATAAATAGTACAATGAGCGCTTGGTTTTCCTCTTCTTTTCCCTAGACTGCGCCATAGTCTAGGCAAAGAAAGAAAACTTTTTCCCTTCCCTAGAACTCTCACGCTCAAATCCTTCTCCTCTCCTATCAACTTTGGACCGCCGAAAAATGGCTTTCCAGTGGATCATCTCTTCGACCCTGTACACCGTCCATCAATCAACTCTCCTATGGCTTCACAACTTCTCCTCCGCGTTCCTCTTCCCCATTCCCCTTCACTATTTTGTCCCATCAAAGAACGGCTATGAGCCGCTGGAACGCAATATACCCGGCGGTCTCTTGCTTTATGTCTTCCCATCACCTTTTTTCTGATGAAAAACAGACCCCTACGCTGCTACAGCTCTGCTCTAGCCGAGTGTTGTTTCAAATATTTTCAAAATTTGTGGTCTTAAAAATTTAAACTGATGATTGATTTTGATATCAAGTTGCAACTCTCTGTTTTCCAGCATTATTTTAATTTTCAAAAAAAATATTGGATTCTGTTTTTCACCTATAAAAGGATGGCGTTTTCCCATCCAAAAGCAGAGGGAGAAAGGGACAGACACAGATAGAAAAACGAAGGAGAATCGATTATCATCTAGAAATCATTCATCGACATTCGAAAATCATCATGAGAAACAGATTTTAAAGGTTATTCTCTTTTGTTCTCTGTTTTCCTTCGTTTCTCGAGTTGAAGCACGAGTTCGAATTCGAAATCACTTGACGTCAAAGCTTAAGTTTGCTGCTCTACGCAAGGTCAGTAATCTTGTTCTATTGACTGTTAGTTCACTGCTTTGTTTTAAATTATGTTTATAGTATGTAATTAGACATGTTTTAGCTTCTCTCGTGTGTTTAATTAGTTGTTAAGTTAGCATTCATATATTTAGTAGTTTAAGTTTACTGCAGTTTTTTTCCCGAGTCTTGAACTCGCCTCCTATGCCTTTGGTGTGATGCCTTGAGTCAAAATTAGTTTATATGTCCAGTTGATTTTTTTCATTTTTTGTAAATAGTACCATCTGTATATTTAGCTAAGACATGATTAGTTAGTTTCTTATTACTGCCCTACAGCTGATCACTTGGATCATATGCTAGAGGGAATGTTTAGTTTTAAGACCCAAAAAAATATTTGAACAATGTTGTCGCAGTTTCCTTAATCTATTTTTGCAGCACTATGTTTCTTTATTCCGATTTAAGTTTGAGGAAAGCAGCTGGTGTGCTTTAAATTCTGCATTTTTGTTATGTACATTCTGCGTTGCATGTTATCCCGTGTGTATATAAGTTTTGTACATCTTGTATAGGTTTCATTTTTTTATATAGTTTGTGTTTTAAAGCTCATGTGTCCCGAAGTATGAACATTATCGCTTTATTTTTGGATTCCAAACTAGCTCTGTGATTAAATTCTGACTACTACTTCATCACTCTGTTAATTATTTTTGAGTTATGTTAAAAATATGGACTGCCTTAGAGTGTCGGATAGTAGCCGAGCACCTTACAGTGATCTTCATCTTCATTTCCCTATATTAATCATATCTTGTTGTCTTGACGGTTCTACTTCGTGATCATGATTTTTTCCTAAAAAATATTTCTGACTGTCATCACATACTGCCTCTATTAGATGTTTTAATTTGTTATGCCGAGAACATGCAAGTCTCTTGACTAAAGTTATGTTAATCCCCCTTTCGTTGTCTTGTATAAATACATATATAACGCGTTGTTGCTTCTGTTGTTTGGCATAAGAAGTTCTGTTCTTATTTGGATGGTTCTTAAATGAGAATAGTCTTACACAAAGTGAAACTCCTACACATCGCTATACAACTACAACTGAAGCCATGTCTCAAATTGCTTCTTTGTTTAGCCTAAATTTAATATCAATTTGGTTAGTGAGTTTAATATTGTTTTGAGTTAGTCACTTACTAAGGCTGGCCCTTTAACTGGTTGTTTTTCTTTTAGTTTGTGATCCTTTAAAACTTCCCTTTTTGTATCTGTCAAGTTTTAGCTTCTATGTTTACTCGTCTTAGTTCAATGTCGTCTCTATTGATGCCTAGTTTGAATTCTTCTTTCTGTTGGTAACTGAAGAGTAATGCTACATGATCAAATCTAGAACAACTTGACATGAATATGTTTGGATTCAAAAGATGTATCCCTTCGTTCCAATCCACCTCCTTGTTGGAAGATCTGGAAAATATAAGAGCATGATAAATGTCTCGTCGTTAAGTGAAATATAATACTTCATTCGAGATTCGTGAAATTCTGGTTATACATATCCTTCATTTGGGGGCTGATTTTATAAGAACTAATTCAAAAAGTCTTTCCAATGGCTCATCCTCTAACTGCATGCTAAGATCAAAAACAATATAAGTGTTATCTCATGCCCCAAATCTTCTTGTGATGTTTCTCTCTAGATTGATTAAGAATTCGTAAACTAATTGCTTAAATGTCATTAAGAAAGAGCCATAATAGTATGATGTTGCTGTTCTGAGTATATTTTCCAGCATGCCTATGACTACATGTTACTTATTTTTACATGTCTTTGATGAATCTAATATCCAGTTGTTAATTCTACTTCTTCTTTGTTCATCACAAGTACACTCGGGAGCGCCTTTAGAGTTAGTATATGACTCCATCTTTGTCGAAACCAGAGAAGCGACTAATATAGCCCTTTTTCGCGTCAATAGTACCCAACGCTTCCTTGTCGCTTCAAAGTTTCATGTGCTTTATATGCATATACGTGTTGTTGCTTTGACTAACATTTTATACATAGTATTTAACATTGATATTTGATTGCTTCTATTTGTGTTTGGATTTGTACAAACCAACTAAGAACGATGTCTAAAGTACCGATTTTTGTAAGGCCAAAGTGCAGATTCTAAAGTTGAAGGAAGTGCAGATTTTTTAGACAAAAATGCAGATTTTTAGTTTTACAATTGCAGATTCTCAAGCTTAAAAGTTGCAGATTTTTTTAGTGTGAAAATGTTGCTTTAAACATGCTCTACTAAGCAGATTTTTAGTTTAAAACTGCAGGTCTTTTTTTGGTCCAATACACGACCCTTTTCTGGGCTTTAAGGTGTAAGATTTCAGCTTAAAATGCAGACATTAAGAGGTAAAAACTGTTGCTTTAAACAGCCCAGCAGTGCAGATTTTTCTAGTGTAAATTAGGTATATAGCATTTTATATAGTAATATTCTCAAGTTATAGCATTAGAGTCTGAATTTCAATGTATAACATTTAATATCTCAATCTATAACATTTTATTAATAAATATAATGTTAACTATAATTTATTAAAAAAGAGTTATTATTAACAATTATAAAAAAAGGAATAAACTAACAATGGATAATTAATATACCTAATTAACACATAGACAAACTAATAATGGAAAATTGGATACTTTATTAATTACATTAAATGTAGTTAGCACGTTTTGAAACTGTACAAAGTACATGTTTTAAGGGATTTTAAATTATATTAGATTAACACGTTTTTAGGGATATCAAAAAAATTTAGATTATCATCATTGTCTTGAATATCTCTAGTTAGATTAAATGATATCGTTTTTTTTTATTTAATTCCTTAAAAAACTCTACCAAATTTTAACAATTATTTTTAGATTTGCAGATTATTTTTAGATTGACATTTTGAAATCTATTTGCATCATCGTTACAATTCATCTTTTTTCCAAATTCTCACGATTATTTTCAAATTGGCATCAACGTAGAATTCATTTTTCCCAAAATTTCACGATTATTTTCATATTTGCATATTTCAAGTTCATTTTTTTAGTAGCCTGATAAATTTTGGCGTTTGAAACAATTTGATTTGATCTGATGGATAACATTATGTCAATATTAATTAAACATGGTGGAAATTGAAATTCATTAGGTTGATTTTTAATTATGTTTTTTTTTTTAAATTATGAATTGTTGATTTTAATTAATTTGAATTTTTTTACATGTAAAACAGTGTTCGATTTTTTTGATAACTGTATTATCTGAAAACAGTTTGTATATTTCTTTCTTTTTTTTTAATGAAATAGTTATGTTACGTAGCGTGTTTGAATCTGAAGTTTGTATTATTAGTTTATGGAAAGTATACGAAACGTGTATCAATTGTTTATGAAAGTCCTTTTTTAAAAAAATGAATGTTCTAGTTTCTATTGAAATTAGAATATATGTTTTTCTATTAATTTTGTATTGAAATTATATGTGGTTGGTTAATTGGAGTAGTTTGTAGGACAGTGAATTATATGAATCGATTATAAACGGTTATCTTCTTCCCAAAAGTTTTTCAATTTAAACATGTGGTAAAAATTTGACTTTGGGACTTTGTCAAAGTCTCCGAAATTTTCTGCAATTAATCTATTTGGAACAGATGGATCAGAAACAAAATCAGAAATTGATCCAGATTTTAGACCGATTACAACGACCAACTCTTTTAAGTCAAAATGTAACTCTGTACCATTTACATTGATAATGAACATGTCATCCCTGCCAGTTTCAGATTCAAGAAGGAAAGTATGACGCAACAATTGACATCGGATTTTTATGTTATGTAAATCATAAAAAAATCCAAATGGGATTTCTTGTAAAAATTGCTGAAACTTATCTTGACCGAGGAAGGTCAATAAATCAGCGAACACAATCATGTTGATACAGAAAGATAAATGTGTTTGAACCTTCTTCTCTTATAAAATTTGTAAAATTAATTATTATTTTTTATATACTATAAAATTTCATAGAAAAAATCATATATACAATGTTATATTAAATTGATATTCAATTGATTCATACACAAATCATACAAATTATATACAAAATTCATATAATATTAAATACATATTCGATGGACATTTAATTCAATTCATACAGAAATCATACAAACTATATGTCTCAGTTCATACACAATTTATACAATATTAATACATATTCAATTTTAAAAAAATTAATATGTGACTTTTAAACTACAAACTAATCCGATTTAGTATGAATACGTCAATTCATACATCATAATCAAAAAATAAAATATACAGTTACAATATTTATTATAATAGTCAAAATTATATGATACACAACATTAATACATCATTCATACACATTTTTTAGTGGACAAGAATATCATTTTATACATATATGATACAAAAGTAATACATAATGCATAAACTCCTGTATTGATAATGATCAATTATTTCATACACAAAATCATACAAAATTAATACATTTATTATATAATCAAATCATATACTGATATATTCAAATTATATCATATACAAAATAAACAACACCAAATCATTCAATATTCATATATACTTATAATATTAAATACTAAAAACTTAACTCAGACATAAATCATACAAATTTCATGTAGTATACTATTGACAAATAAAAGCAAAAATTAAATACACTAACACCACACATTGTAATCCAAATTTGAAATAATCTTTTTACCGACTTTATCAACTTTTTTGGATTTATTTGAAGCTTGTATCTCTGATGCTTTTTTTGAAAACTTTTTGGTTGATCGATCAATTTCAATGCCTTTTATTTTTTTTGATTTTGTATTTTTTAATCCTCAGCAAAGTCAAAATTGGATTCTGATGATGTTTTAATTTCTTTTCCTTTCCTCTTCTTGCCGCTTTCCTTTGCCTCTTTGATTTTGTTTTTTCCCATATTCGAATTAACTGAATTGCACTTCTCTTTTTCCTTTGATTTTTGCGTTTTATGACAATATATCGAATGAAGGAACATGAAAGTTATCATCGACCAATCTTTTACTTTTACTTGAAATTTCAGTACCTTTTCTAGATATTCTATATGAACTAAATGGGGAACTGATCTGAGAGGGATGCTTGGGTTTTGGGATGAACTGATTTGTGAGGGATAATGAAGAAGATGAGTGAGGCGGGATTTAGGTAAGAACAAAAAATCTTTGCGTGTTGAAAAGAGATGATGAGTGAGGCAGGAGTTTGGGGAAGATCAAAATATCTTCGCATATTGGGGAGAAGTGGACTGTATTAGGGGAAGATGTCTGTGTATGTATTGGTTGAGATGGGGGTGGATAGTTATTGGGCACATATAATAGGGAATTAATTAAAATCAGATCCCTATTATTTAGATTTTTTTTTTTAAAAGGTAATTATATAATGTAAGATTTATTAATAAATTTAATTAATAATAATTTATTATTTATATTAAAAGCTTTAAAAGGTGATAAAGAGAAAGGGAGAAAAAAATCATGTTTTAATTTGATTTAAACTAATTTGAGCATTTTAAGAAAACTGAATATTATTTAGATTTTGTTTTTAAAAGGTAACTATATAATGTAAAATTTATCAATAATAATTTATTATTTATATTAAAAGCTTTAAGAAGGTGATAAAGAGAAAAAAAATGAAAAGAAAATCATGTTTTAATTGATTTAAACTAATTTGAGCATTTTAAGGAAACTGAATATTTAAATCCTTTTTGAATTCCTTAATATGTACTCATTTGTTGTTTGTTATTCTATTATTGATTAAAATTATTCAAATCCCACAACTAGTGCTACTTACCAATTTATACATAAACGTTTTTTTTCTTTTTTATTTTATTCAAAAAATAAAAATAAAAAGTTAATTATAAAAAATAAAAATAAATTTAAACATATTAATTATTATTTTAAATAATTACTTATAGTTTATTTTTAATTAATATATATCTAATTGATATGCTATAACTCGATAATAATCTGCTATAAGTATTTTATTTTTGAAAAGTATGTTTATAACTTGATACATATAATTTTAAATGTGCATAGGGTGTTATTTTTATATTTTTCTAGTGTGAAAAATTCAAATTTAACATGCTCTGCCAAGTAAATTATATAACGTAAAAGGTGAAGGTTTTAAACTTGAAAAAATGCAGGTTTTGAGAGGTAAAACGTATAGATTTTAACAGCCCAACTGCATTTTTTATTGCGTAAGTATGTCGTCTTTTCCTTAGTTCTCGAACCATTTTGGGATCTAAAAGATTAATTTTTTTGGAACTAACCACTATATTTTGAGAGTTTAAAAGTTGTAGTAGTTCGAGTCTGAAAGTTCTTGACAATACTACTTTCAAAAGGAAGAAGAAATGTTATTTTAAAAGAATATTTAATAGTTATACTTATCAATACTTACTTAGATCTTTATATTAAGAAAAGCTTATCATTTAATATTCCCAACTAAATTTGATACTAGTTTAAAAGCTAAAATATTTACCCTTTGGCAGTACTTGTTTTTGTAAGAAAACAAATAAGAAAGTTGGCTTACATATCTAACAACAAATAATATAAGTATAGAATAAGTCTCAATAGTTTTGCCCATTTTATATTATTGACCGCACCCCTTTATAAAATATATTTGTTATTGTTATTTTTAGATATTATTAAAATATTTAATTTCTTAACCTGCTATTTTCAAGGATTTTAGATATGTTAAAGGTTCAAAATATAAGGTACATATGTCATATGCAAAAAGGTATAAATTCTATATTTTAGTTCTCTATACACAACTTATTTTTTTCACATTATTTTTCTCATATCTACTATCGCTTTTACAAATGATATTGATATTTTTTATTATAAATTTCACACCTCACAATTATCTTATTTGTTTTAATTTTTTTTACATCTCAATTCTATATATAAATAAAACGATAAATTTTCATATCTTTCAAACTCAACATTTATTTTGGATACATTTATATTGGACACCTCTATACTTTTCAGCATATAAAATTATAATACATTTTCATATGCTTATTTATTTATTTATTTATTTTACTGTGTAATAAGCATACTAATACTAATTTTTCTATAATGGAATTATTTATTTATATATTTATTTTATAGTTAATAAGCATACTAATATTATTTTTCTATAATTTATATATGTCGTACCTTTTGTTTTACTCTTTTTCTTAAAACTAATAAAATTTACTCATATCAAAGAGAATAAATAAATAGGTTTTTCTAATTATATTTTTCTAAATTGAGCTTAAGGACTATCGTCGGATAGGCTCTGAGGGGTGCTTAACACCTTCCCCTCGAGTAACTAAAACTCTTACTCAGAATCTCACTGGTTTCGCAAATCAAAATAGAGTTTACGTTTACATAAAAATGATTTTCCTAATATTTTCCTTAGAAATTTAGGTGGCAACTCTAAAATAAAAACATTTTTTCAAAAAATCAAACTGTTAGCCATATTATGTTGTGAACTGTGTTTGGCCGGTTCGAAAATAGGGTGCGACACTTATGAGGCATTATATGGGCATAGGTGCATATCTGCTACAGAAAAAGTTTAGATCATCAGAGATAAACATAAGATAACCCAGAGTTGTCACAAGTCCTATGCATATATAAGGAGAAGAGACTTAGAATTTGAGATTAATGCTTGATTTTCCTGAAAGTGTCACTTATAAAGGGAATAATGAGATTTGGCTAGAAAGGGAAGCTAAGTCCTAGATATTTTGGCCGTTACAACATCTTCAAAAGAGTTGGTAAAGTCACTTATGAGTTAGAGCTGCCAGCTGAGCTAGTAGTAGTCTATCCGATTTTTCATATTTTTTTGTTGAAGAAGTGTGTGGGTTATCCAACAGCTATAGTACCATTAGAAAGTGTGGTTGTAAAGGATAATCTCACTTATGAAGAGGTAGCAGTTGAAATTGTTGATCGCCATGTTCGAAGGTTGAGAAACAAATAAGTCGCATCACCCAAGGTGTTGTGGAAGAGTCAATATGTAGAGGGAGCTACTTGGGAAACAAAAGTAGCCATATTACAACATGAGGTAATAGTTCCTCTCCAGTCTTTCAGTTATTTTTGCATAAAATTTAGTCTTAGTATCATATTCCTTAGGATATACTTGCATTTTCAGCATATTTTCATGTTCATGAAACTTGGTTCAATCAGATTTTAGTTTCCAAAGGGGCAGATATTGTAACAGCTCAAAAAAATCAGCTTTTTGACTTAGCAGAAAATTTGTGAAACACGGCAGAGTTCACAGACCGTGAAAGGAACCATGAATTGTCGACCTGCCTATGGCTCATGCTCTCCCAGAAGAGGGGGACAACGAGACCCTTCACAAGTCGTGGACCATCCAACAAGCCATAGTGAGGCTCATCTATGTCAGGCAGAACCCACCAAGATCAGGTGTCAAACCATAGAACCCTCAACCTGTTGTGGTCTTAACGAAAGGTCGTGGTCAAATGACGGGCCATTGTGGCATCCGTGAACGTGAGCCATTAGACCCCAGCTCAAGTGAAGTATCACGACGACCTTCACGATCTCTGGTCGTTCACATGTAATCTAGTAGAGCTCGTGGTTTGACCACCGAGTAACTAGTAGTAAGTTGCTCAAGAACCATGACCAATACAACAGACCATGGTCCTTGAGATGGTCCGTTATTGCGTCCATGTTCGAACCTCGTTAGAATTTAAGTAGGGCCGTTTTGTTTTTTTCACCTATATGTTGGACACCTTAACTATGTTATTTAACCCCTAAGCTACATATTTTTTGTCAGTTTGAGCCTAGCAACTTAATCAATACTTTACCCTAATTGATCATTCACCTAATTTCACAAAAATTAGAGCAAAAAGAAGAAATTCAGGTGTTAGAATCCTCAAGAATAACATCAAGGTTTTCATCAATTCTAGCCTTGAAATCAAAAAAATTTCTCTGTGAAATTCGTGATGAGTCATTGCTTTACAGGAATAACTAATATTACTTGAGTTGCAGGTAATTTTGTAACTAGGTATGTGGGATTTGACTAGTAGATTCGTATCACCCATTAAGTCCCTAGAATTCAATCAGATTCGTAATTCTCTATATCATGTTTAGACCTAGGGTTTATAGAACTTCATAAAATTGTTATGATTTAGTTGTTGTAACGTTCTTAATAATACTATCATGTCTTCATAATGCTTTTGCATAGATTCTTTCATGAAACTCAGAATCCTTGCTGTGTAGTCCTTTCAGTTCATGAATTAGACTATCTAGGATAGATAAACAGCTATACATTCCTCGATTTTCAAATGTTTCATTATTAGTACTTAATGTTGCATTTTAGTTAGTATGTCAGAATATTGAGCTATCCAATTTATATTCAGTATGTTGTTATACACATTCAAGTTCGGACTAGGATTATTATTGTGTTAGACTAGGGTCAATCAACCTTCAAGTCCCAAAATTATGTGCCCCATAGGTTAAGTCCTTTCTGTGGGCACCATATTTAGTGATGACACCAGTTACTCCTTCATACCCTACCAAGTTATATTGGTTCCCCTCAATGGGGCGTATATATCAAACTCCACGTTTATCTCACGTGTTTCTATGTCACTTAGTAGTAACTCCCACAATAAAATTCTATTGATTGAGTCGGTCATCAGTTTCAGTTCAGTATTCAGTTTTAGCTTATTATGAATTTGGTCATTGCATTTAGTTTAATTGATATTCGGTATTTTCAGTACATTTATCATGCTTCAACTTATATTATTGCTCTGTATGATTTGTACAGTTATTTATATTGTTCATCTTTATCCTATCATGCATGCTCAATTCCTTTCAAGTACTGACGTATTGACAAGTCCGAGATTTTGGACTCATTGAGGGATTTATTTTTATAGGTTTAGTGTCCTCAAATGCTTATTTTGTGCCAATAACTAATGTGGAACCCTTAATTTCCAGATATATGGGTTGAGGAACAAAGTAAGGATACTAATATGCAAAAAGGAACAAAATAGGCTGAAAGAGTAAGGAAATGCAAGCCTCTTGATCGCTAAGTTTACTTGGTGAGTCACAAAAATGTCTACTTGACCGCCTAAAATTCGAGTAAGCCAAGCCTTGAAGAAAAAAACCAAGTTGGAGAGATAAAGGAGCAGTTGGCGGATCTCCAAGTTATTCAATGATGTAGTGTTAGATCGACCAAAGTTACAGACCTTCGAGATTCCTGAATGCCAAGGTAGAAAGGCGATATAAATTACCAAAGGGAGGCTCGCCGAGTGTTTCAACAAGCCTGACTTACTTCGCCAAATGGCTCTTTGCAACATATTTTTGAAAACTATAAATACATTTTGAAACATTGTGTTTAGTATCTAATGGCATAATATATGAGTCTATTACTAAATTTTGAGCTCTGGAGAAAAGTTTTCTCTAGTTTTTCCTAAGCTTTGGAGAATCGATGTTTTGAATTTTGAGAAATTGAAAGTGGGTTTCGACTTGGAACATGTAAAGAAAAAATCAATTTTATCCAGTCAATGGAAACTCAACTTTGTAGCAATTTTTATCTTTTTATGATGTTTATCTAAAACACCCAATTCTTGGGGTGTGATTATTTGATTTTAGGTTTATTTAGTTTATGGGTATTGCTAATTGTTTGTTATAATGTCATTTAGAAGTGAGTTCAATCATTAATTGTGATCTAATTAAAGAATTGAAGTTGCAGAATGCAGTTCTACCATTGTATTTTTTGCTTGCTTGAGATATAGGTTATAAAACTAAAATTATTGACTGATGATTCATGGGTATTGGGTTGACATAAGTTCAGCTCAAGAGAGTAAATCCTAAACCCAATCCCACACATTCAGCTCGAGAGAGTGAATCGACTACAGTGCAGATTGTTCTTATTTTGGTAGCTTGTTGATGTTTGAGAGAAATAAACTTGATTCAGGATAAACTATTCGTAAGAAGGTTCTCTATAGTCTAGCTTACTCACTAATATCTAGTTATTTTGTAATAGTTTCAATCACCCATTTATGTATATTATTCTATAATTGAATAACATCCCAAAAACCCGTCTCTATATTGTTGTTTTCGTATTGTTTACCACTAATCGTTGTTGATATTTCTAAACCAAAACCCCCATTTGACATTCGTGTCACCCTTTATTAGCATAATGTCTTAATTCAAAAATTTCTATTCCTATGATTGATTTGAACACGTTCATACTTTCCATATAACTCTCAAACACGTATTGTTCTCTGCGGGATTCAACCCCAAATCATTTACTTGGGTTATATAGTGATTAATGACCATTGGCGCTCAGAATTAGATGTAAGTGTTTTTTATAATGTTAATCAAAATGGTGTCACTACCAGGAGTGGTAGTGTTTGAGAATTTTTTGGTGAAGTTGAATTTTGTTTTTTAGTCATAGTTGAATCTACTTATTTTCTAGTTTTGGATTGTGTGTTGAGGTTTAAAACAAGAGGAATGAGTGTCAACTAAATCAATGGTAGCCAAATAGGCTACCAAGATAACATCGGCATTTTCAATGATGTTTATGAGACGAATGCTAATGACCCTAACCTTGTGGGTGAAGTTGGTACCATTCGTTTGCCTCTAGCTGAAGGGAACGCAGTGTTCCACGTTACCAGAACCATGTCACAGCTCTTGCAATTGAAAGGGGTTTTTGGTGGGTTGGCTCATGCGGATCCCCATGAGCATATAAGAACTTTGTTGATGTTTGCGGGTCATTCTTCTTCAAGAACATATCCCAAGAGTCCGTCCGGTTAAGTTTGTTCCCCATTTTCTTTAATGGGAGAAGCATATAAGTGGTTGACTGAATTGCCAAGATACTCTATCACTTCGTGGGAAGACTTGTCACCGTATTTCAAGTGCGATTTTTCCCTCTGTCGAAGATGATGATACTTAGAGACAACATCTAGAGCTTCAAGCGTTTGGAGGGTGAGCAAACTCATGAAACTTGGCTAAGATTTAAGAAGTTGGTGTTGCAATACTTAACTCATGGTTCGCCCGACAACATTTAGCTACAATACTTTTACTGAAGCCTTGATTCGGTGAATAAGGGAGTAGCTGACCAACTTTCTCTAAGAAGTTTGATGCAACAACCTTACATCATAACAGCCCAACTCTAGGATATTATGATCAAAATTAACTGGGCAAGGTACACCCGTGAAAATCAGGTCTCGCCTCTCACATTTAAATTGACACATGATCAACTTGACAAAGACCAAGAGACGGACCAAAACATATTAAAAATGACGAACCAACTTGATATTTTGTCCAAAAATGCCATGAAAGATGGTGCTAAGAGTGTCAATGTTGTGGTGTGGGTTGTGTAAAACCCTAAGAGGCCAAGTTTGAAGCTTTGTACTATGAGGAATTGAACTTCCTAGCCAACCAAGGAGGTGGTAATCATGCTAACTAGCCAACCAACGTTGGAACAAGGATGAAACCATGATAGAGAGTGAAGGGATCGTAATCCCACTTGGAAGGAAAAGGATGGGGAGAAGGATAGGAATGTACGTCCCCACGAGCGTCAAAAGCCCAAAGATTCAGAGGGTGGCCATTCTAAGGGTATTCTCGCTAGTATTCTCAACAAGGTTGAGGGGTTTGATAAAAGTTTGAAAGAGATGAAATAAGATGTATCAACCTTTAACTAGACGGTGACTTCTCATTTTTTCACTATCAAGCATATGGAGAGTCAAATGGGTCAAATTGCTTCTCACTTAAACCCAAGACAACAAGGAGGTTGCCTAGGATACTATGGAAAACCCCAAGAATGAAGTTTGAGCGAGGACTTGCATCGTGCCACCACGTTAACTAAGGCACTGCTTGGGAAGCAAACCAAGTGTTTATTGCTTGCTTTCTATTTTTGAAATAATGATATGTTGATTATTCATGTTATAGTATGGAACGTGTTTGAGTTGGCGAGCCAAAGTTCCAATTGGTGACTCGCCGAAAAGGTCGGGGAGCCTAACTTTGACCATTGCTTGACTCAAGAAATAATGAAAATTGGAGTTTGTAAAACTTGGCGGACCCATGAAAAATTTATTGAATCGCTGAACAAGTCACAATCCCAACTTTGTCTGACCCCCAAGTTGACAGGAGATCTTGTAAAACTCGCGAGGTATGTAACCACTGGGCGTGCCACTGAGTGGTTTGGCAAAGAGAATTAATGTCACCGAAAGGGCTCGAACTATACGTTTTTGAAAAGGCCAAAGGTTTAAAAGTTCAAAATATTTCACATTCCCACACTTTTTAACTTCATACAATCACACCCACACTACATTTACAATATTTTTTTCATTTTTACCAATTTCTAGTCGTTGATTCAGTGTTCGGAGTGGGATACTTTGCCGCCTAGATTTACAACTTCTTACATTCTGCATTAAAGGCTTGTTTTCCAAACCCCAAACTCTTAATTAACGATTAAACTCATTTTCTATTGTATTATTCTTTTTGATGTATGGTGAGCCTCTCTGAATTTGCTTATGGGTGCTTACCTGCCTCATTTAATATCGATTGCGAACCTAAATTGCCTAAGTGTTAATTTTCCAAATTTCATGCTTTAAAATTGATCAAAATTTGTTGGGTTGTGCTTAATTGTTGTGGAGTCTAGTCGGGTGAAGTTTGAGTAACCCAAATTGTTTCAAATGATGTGCTTTGTCCAATGATGTAGCGTTTGACGTCATTTTTAATAAACTCATCAATTGGGCAATTTTTGTCAAACCGAGGGAAGTTTGAGTACCCTGGTGAGATGGGTCTAGTGGATCTAGGATTAAATGAATAAGCATATGGTTTGATTTTGTTTTCAGGGACTGTGGGGTTGATTTTGAATTTCGGGTAGAAAGTAGGCATGTTGGGCAGTTTGGCAAGCTGAGTCGAGCTTGTCGAACCGCTCGGTGATTCGCAGAACCTCCCTTGATCATCTTAAATTTCATTTGTTTTTTAAGTGTTGTTCTATAACTTTCGATGAGAAGCTTGGGTTTACCAAGTGCACTCTGAATTTCTTTTTTGATCGCGTTTTCTACATCTCCAACCCACATACACTGCGATATTTGGTGGGATAGTTTGTGCACAGTTTAACCTTTTCTCATCGCCGACAGGACATTTTCTAAAAACAATTGATTATATCCTTTCGGTAAGCCCAATTTAGCTCTCTAAATTGATTTAACGACTTGGCGATTGGTTAGGCGAATCTGTCCGTAATATATTTTCTGGATTTTTCTTGAACTATTTCTAACAGTTTCCAATTTGTGTGCAGATATGGCTAGCCCAAAAGTAGAAGGTGGAGACATATCGCCCCATAAGAGGTTAAAGGGAATTATTATCAATGAGGATGCAGTTGCATTCCAGGCAAGGGCGACAAAACTTCATACCACTGATGGGAAAGGCAAGGAACCTGCACCTGCATCACCAGAGGCAAACTCCGATAGTAAGGGGATTTATATCACTCACCTCACTACCTCTAAGAGTGAGGGTAAGCACTACGACCTTCAGGCTGCATGAGCTTTTGTCAGCCTAAAGAGCTGAGCTACGTTCTGATACGCTCAAACTTACTTCTCAAATGAGAGTAAAGCGGTCGCGTCAAGTAAATAACCCAACTAGTGAGGTTGGGATCGTTCCCACGAGGAAAATAGTCTATAGCTTACTAACTTCAACTTGTTATTACTATTGTTCGGTTGATGACTTCCTTAAAAAGTAAAAGCATAAAGGGGGGTTTTTATTTCCTATGATGAGTAAAAATAACTAACGAACTTGACAGAGACACTTAACAGCTTTTATTTTGGGTTTTAATCAATTAATCAAAGTACTAGGGTTTACGTGTTCCTCACAGGTTCATAACTTGATAATTCTAACTATAACAATTCTTCCTAGTATCTTGCATGCAAAGTGATAAGTTATGTATTTCTAAATCCTTGGTCCGGCATCTAGAAAATCTCACTCCGCACCTGGTCCGCTGCGTGTGTTGCTTTCCTAACCCTTATCCTTACCTCATATTAAGCATCATATTCGATATTTGACTCAGTTATTACCTCGTACCAATCAATACTAGCCTATTAGATAGTATACACTAAATCTATGTTAATAATTTTTTCCTATTATCTACCTCCTTGGTCCGGCAAGTAGCATTAAGGCGAGTTCTCTAACGTTGATCATCCGTTAAAAAGACTTCTAAGCGAAAGAATTATTAATACATGCAAGACACTATTCTAGAATTGTTATTTTAGCTAGGGTTTATCTCATTATTTGCCTATGGTTCCCAACCCTAGTTATGGAGTTTAGTTCCTCATAGCCATAAACACAATATTCAAATATGTTAAACAAGAATTATGTACTTACTTCAATGAGAAAGAATAAAGTCCGAAATTTTCTTTATTAATCACCAAACAATCACTTGTAAGAATCTCTAACAATCAAACACTCAAAACACAAAGTCTAATAATATGATGTTTAATCTCAAAGAGTCTAACCTCAAAAACGAGAGGTTTTCGAACTATTTATAAAAAAATAAAAACTAATTAAACAAGGATTCTAATTACTGGAAATCTGCCAAAACGCGGCTGGGTCGACGGACCACGCGACGGACGTCGTGGTCATGACGGACCGTCGTGGACTCCGTCGTCCCATACTTGGTGCAATTCTTCTGCTGCTTTCTTCATTCCCCTCGACGGCAAGTGTGACGGACCGTCATAGGCACAACGGTCCGTCGAGGGTTCCTTTCAAAATACTTCAACTCTTGGAATCTGGGTACTGGGATCACTTCTCTGTCTTCACGACGAACCTGCAGGACCGGACCGTCACAAGCTTCGTAATCCCACACTTGGTCAGACTTCCCCATCTTCCTTCAGCAGCTTCTCTACGCTGCCACTACGGACCGTCACAAGCACGACGGACCGTCATAAGCTCCGTAGGTGGTCTTCTGCAATTTTTGCTCAAAATCTCCGCATTCAGCTTTGGACAGATTTCTGCAAACAAAGAGAAACTTATATCAAATTAGCACAAACAAGGCTTTCGGACACACTAAACTTAAGGAAAAAGTATTAATTATACGTGAACCCACGGTATATCAACACCCTCAACTTAAATTCGTTGTTTGTCCTCAACGCGACGCAATGACTCACTACACAATCCTTGTACAATAGTATTCATGTTTTATCCTTTGCAATCATTTGGCTATCAATCCCGATTAATCTCATCAAATCTATGCATGCTATCACTATTAGGCTTGAATTTTGTGGGATTCGAACATGACACAGACTCACCATGCACAACACCTATCCTCTTCAATTCCACCGAGGTGCTAACAATTCCGGTATTGCAACTAGTGTCCTCACTTAGAAAAAAATCCTCATTTTCAACACAATGATTTCAGTTTGAGTATAAGGATACATTTCAACACACTCGCTCTCAGAACAAAGTCACACTCATTCATACCTATTGCCATAAGCTTGCCTTATTTTCATGCCTTAAGTTCGCTATAAACTCTTAGGTCACGATAGGACTTTTTTAGCTTGTAACGTAGGCTCAGAGTCAGGTAGGGTATATTTAGGTATACTTTAGTGACTTTTTGCCCTCCTTGAATATCTGCTAAAACCTTCACACTTTCTATCACTTTATCTCGCCCAGTTTCTCCTATTCTTTACCTTGCTGTTTCCCTTCTTTCTTCATTTGTGTAAGTGACTCTTTTCTTTTCTTGTTTGTAATATGAATATTTTTTTTTCTTTCAACGAGTTCTTGAGTCACTTTACTTTTGTTCTTTCTCTCTCTTTGTTCTTTCAAACCCCCACTTTCCAGAGCATTCCTCAAAACAGCCACCCCCAACTCATGGCTTGCCATGAGTCAAGGTACACAATACCAAAGTCGGGTCAGGGCCATAACGAAGGTTGTTTATACATTATCCACCCTCAACTTATGCTTTTGGCATAAGCTAAGGTGCACATGTCCAAGGAGGACCAGGGCCAACATATTTTCCCAGAAAAGATCAGTTGGGGTTAAAAAGAATGGACTTTTTTTTAAGCTCAAATTATTTGGATCAAAGAAGGATAACTTTCATTTGGTTTCTTTTATATAGGCTAGAAATGGGCTATATTGAATAAGGCCTATGATCCTTTCCTAATTGTTTGGTTACAGCTTACTTTTAGCAGGACTAACCAGGCAAGTTCTAGCTCAGTACCAATAGTGGACTATTCAACTTTCCTCACACTCACTTGACATCTCATCACTATACCAGATTATCAGACACCTAGTTTGACTTGAAGATTTAGGGTAATGCAATGGTGTAACTCTATTTCATGTTTAGAGCCACACAATTATCAGTTACTACGCCTAGTCATGCAACATTTTCCAGTTTTATCGGGATATCATTTTAGCCATCATGCTTCAGAGTTAAACTATATACAAAAGATATAACGTGTCGGTTCAATAGAAAAAGTAATCAGTCTTTTGGGGAAAAAGAACACAGGCAAGAAAACCCCAAAAGAGGATAGTGAGTTGGGCTACTCAGACTTCACCCTAACACTCACTTTCCATTTACCCCACCCCCAACAAAAAACATGCAATTGTCCCCAATGCATAAAAAAATCTAAAGATTAGAGGGGTAGGTGAAGCAAACCTGTGGCGCATAGCGCTGTCGATCAGCAAGCTGGTGGGTCCGGTTTCCCGGAACCCACAGCCTCTGCAATCTGTACACCCTCAGTGGTGTCCTCAGCAATCTGGACACCCTAAGTGGTGTCCTCAGCAACAACCGCACCCTCAGTGCCTCCTGCGGTCTCTACAGTGCGGGAGCTAGACGCCCCAGCCGCTATCTGCGATGCTCTGATTTAGTGTGCCTCCGCCTCAGCAAGTGAGGCTCTCTTCGCGGCCTCCATCTCTCGGCGCTCCTTCTTCCTTGCTCGCGCCTCATCCTCATATCGACCCCTATGCCTCTTGGCACTTTCTCGAGGGGAGGGTGGGGGAATGTCTGGAGTAGGAAACAGGGCCGCCAATACAGTATCCTCGGCAGGCTCGACAGACTCCGGCACTCTTGCCTCTAGGATCGTGTCGATGTCTGCACGAAGACTGTCGACTGCAGCCTGAAGAGTCGACACATCTGCCGGAGGGGCTGGTCGAGCTAATACTCTCAATTCAAAGACATCTAGGCGCTGGTTAACCTCAGCAATCTTCCGCTGCATCTGCATCTCCATACGCGCTTCAGACTCAGCAATAGACTTCTGCATCCACGACTGGATATGATGCATTGTGCCTCCAGTTTTTGGACTCGAGCAAGTGGGGCCGGTGTCGGTAGAGGGGCTGTGCTACTACCCGGGATAGACTCGACTCGGTGGGGTAGTGTCCGTGGATGCCTGTGTAGCTGTGCGGGCTGGGCTACCGAATCCACAAGATCATCAGCAAGAGGGGGCAGCTCTGGACGGGGCCCTCTGCGTGGCGCCAACTCATTGGCCTCGTCTCTGATGAGGCCGACGTCGACGGTCCCCTGCGGGGTCTTCAACTGATCTATGTGCCATATGGGCACACCTCCAGACCTGCAAAGGGCAAAGATCATACACGGGAAGGGGTAGGTAGTAGTAACCTTGAATGCCCTCTCGTGCATGACTGCCTGGAGAAGCCATGCGAAGTCCACCTCGAAGCCGGCTATCATCGCCGCCATCAACACTGCTCGATCCCAGGTGACGATGTTATCAGCAGCTATGGGGGAAAGGTAGTGACGGACGAGCAGCCACAAGAACTTTACAACGAATGTGAGGTTGGCCTTCTTGATAGCCCCCTTCGGCTCAGTGACCCAATCGGCACCCTCTCCGTCGACTGACAGGTGCAGGGCCATCCACCTCTTGGTGGTATCTCTCAGTGCCTGCTCGTGCAAGAACTGTCCATCCTTGACTATCTGCCAGCGAAAGTCGAACTCAGCAGTGATGGGGGTCCGCGTAGCATCTGCACTCTCGCCGTATAGGAACCGGCGGATAGCTGGCAGGGAAATGTCAACCTGCACGCCCAGGACTCGAACCTGCTCCAGTGGGGCCTGTTTAGCGGGAGCAGCCCGCCTATCGATCTGTGATCCGAGAGTCGCTACGTAGGATGCGTAGAACTCTCGGACCACTTCCTCGCTCAATCGTCCCAACGGACGGGCTGTCCACTCTAAGCGATGCCTGGTGAATAGGTTGTGGATCTCCGGCATCGAGGGGAGACTCCCTGTAAGTACCCGCCGCTCCAAGGTGAGTGTCCGAGTCATTACTCCTTTATCCGTCAGGAATTTGGCGTCGGAGTAAACTTGAAACTGGCCTTCGACGCACCACCGGTTTGGATGGTCAGAGGCTGGGGTGGGGACCTGGGCTGGTGCGCCGGATGTGGAGTCTGAACTGTCAGCCTCATCAGACGAGGCCGACGCTGCGGCATTGGCGGGTGCGGGAACCTCAGCAGAGCATGAAGCTTCCTCGGACCATGATACCCTAAGGAGCCAGACTCCTTCCTTGTTTGTGGCTGACCCAGAGGGTGTGCCAGTCAGTGTGCGCTCCTCATCAGACTGGGAGGCAGTGACTACGCCGACGCCACCGTCTATGGTGTGGGCTCTGGGGGCACGTGCAGCACGGGAAGGTGCGGAAGTGCCTGGGGGCACATATTCAGGGTCCCGCTCATCATCAGACCCGATGATCAAGCGTGCAGACGGGGGCAACAGACTTGATCGCCCGCGTGCGTAGGCTCGGTCTTGCTTGGGTGCCATAGTAGATAGTAGTACCTGAAAGGATCACTATTAGTACGAGTAATGTCAAACAAGACAAGCAAGCCCATACAACATACAACATTTAAAATAGTGTGTTAGTGATAGTGAAACTGTATCACACGACGGGCTGGATGACGGCTTGTCGTGGATACGACGGACCGTCATGAGGTCCGTCGTGTTGTACTCAGTCAATGTTTATAGAAAGAACCCTGAAAGAGGGGTCTCTGACCATCATGACGGTCAAGCAGGACGGACCGTCGTTGGGACGACGGTCCGTCGTAAGAGTCAGTCGTAGGACACTTAGAAAATGTTGGGAGACCCTTATCAGAGGGGTCTCTGACCATCATGACGGTCGTGCAGGACGGACCGTCGTGGGTGTGACGGTCTGTCGTAAGAGTCCGTCGTAGGACACTTAGAAAATTGTTGGAGACCCTTATCAGAGGGGTCTCTGACCATCATGACGGTCGTGCAGGATGGACCGTCGTGAAGACAACGGTCCGTCACAGGCGTCGTTGGCAGGGGTGCTAGGCTTGTGCAACGGACCCTACGACGGTCCATCGTATGTGCGACGGGCCGTCATCGGGGTTCTCGTTCTTAGTAGCAATGTTAGAACTGGGGGTACCTACGCATCCCCGATGAACCCCATGGTTGTGTAGTGTTGTGACCTATATGTGTCTATCCCAACGACCTAAGAAACTACCAAGCAAAATCACCTATGCCTAGGGTTATCAACATGGCACATACGAACATTTTGAACCTAGGTATAGACATAAGCATATAAAGGAAACAAGATATGACTACGAACTAAGCTAATACTAACTACAAAACCAAAATGCAAGATAAATAAGTATAAATGTAGAGACACATACCTTGGAAATGGAGAAGAAAACAAACAGAGAATGATTCTAGCAAGGTAGACACCGACAGCAGCAGCACCGACAAGTAGATGATAATGATAAGGCTTAGGTGGTTTTTTGGGAGCAATGATCAGTGAAGGGAAGTGTGGAAATTGAAAAGAGAGGGGAGATGAGGGGAATAAGGAAGTAATGGGGTGGAATATGGAGGGGGGAGTATAAACGGTCAGATTTTGAAAAGGGTCGAGCCGGGTCGGGTCGGGTAGAATTCATTAATCACGCGACGGTTCCCCGACGACGGTCCGTCGCACTTACGACGACCCGTCGTAGGTTCCGTTGTGTGTGCCCTAATTTCAAAATGACAGGAATACGTACGTGGTGTGACGGATGCATGCGACGGTCCGTTGCATGCGCAACGGTCCGTCGTTGTATCCGTCACTGGCTACTGCGGAGTAGTTTTCTGCAGAATTTCCTGGTGATGTGCCTGCAATTTAAAACCCATTTATAGAAAAATGCTACCATTATTAAAAAGACGATAAGTATTGGGTTGCCTTCCAACAAGCGCCTGATTTATGTCGCGGCAAACTACTGGGCCCACTTGATTACTCAGACTTCATCAAGATGGTATGCCTCGATCACTTGTTCCTCGATGCTTTATGCCCAAAATAGAGTTTTATTCTATCTCTATCCCTCTTAAACCGCACTCCCTCCTTGGGTTTTAACTAACTCTGCTCCATGAGGTAATACTTGGGTAATCAAGTAAGGGCCAGCCCTTTGGATTTGAACTTGCCCGGAAGACAAGGTGACCCAGAACTGTCTACAAGCACCAAGTCTCCAACCATAAACTCTTTTTTTGCAGTTTTTTTGTGCATTCCCCTTCTTCATCTTTTCCTTGAGGGATATGGCAGATACGATTGGAGCTCACCACTCTGCCTCATGGTCCTACAAATGTTGAAGTCGCTTCTTCATTATTCAACCGAAATGTCATCTGTACCTTCTCCATATCAACTAAGGCTCTACCTGTAGCAAGGAATGGCCTCCCAAGAATGATAGGCACTTCAAAATCGACCTCGCAATCAAGAATACCCAAAATCCAAAAACCGGAAGATGAATGACTCCACTTTTACTAGCACATCATGGAGTATCCCTATAGGTCGTTTCACTGTCCGATCAGCCATCAGTAGCCGCATCGCAGTGGGTTTTGGATCCCCCCAACCCAACTTCTTGTAAATTGAGAGGGGCGTGAAATTTATGCTTGCCCCCAGATCACATAATGCTTTCGCAAAATGTAATGACCCAACTGTACAAGGTATAATGAATGCACCCGGATCTTCTTTCTTTTGTACTAGGGATCTTGTAGCAATAGCACTGCAATGCTGTAATCTATCATCATCCTCAAAAGTAACCGATCTTTTCTTGGTGACCAGATCTTTCATAAATTTGGCATAACCGGGCATTTGTTCTAGAGCTTCTTACCAAAGGGACATTGATAGAAAGTTGCTTCAACATTGTTATGAAGCGCCGGTATTTACCATCCTCGGTCTTTTTCACTAATCTCTGAGGGAAAGGTGGTGGTGGCCGAGGCATGGGGGTTACCTTCTTAGGTAATTCTGCCTCTTTTCCATTACTTTCCTCTGATTCACCACTACCCTTCTCCACATTATCATTATTCTTTCTCACATTTTCCTCAGCAAATGGCATCGGTGGGTCAATGGTTTGCATACCACCCCGAGTAGTGATTGCCATACAGTGTGCATCATTCTTTGGATTTTGGACAGTGTTGCTAGGAAGAGTGCCCGGTTGCCGTGTGTTTACTGTCGCAGATAGTTGGGCCATTTGCAATTCAATCTGCTTAATCGAAATTGCATGTGTATCAACTTTTTGCCCAATACTAGCTAAGTCACCCCTTAACTCTTTGATGTTCTCATCACTAGCATCGAATCTTCTCATCATTTTGTGCAACATATCCTCAACTCGCGCCATACTATCTCCACCATCCCTAGGAGTAACTTCACGATTTTGGGGAGGGACATAGGGCCCATTCCTATCATTTCTGTTCCGTAGTTACCCCTGTTGAAGTTGTGTTGTCGCGGTTACCATCTCGGACATAATGACCCTCACGGTTGTAATTACCATAGTTCCGACCTTGGTTCCCTTGACCTTGACGCCAATTATCCTGATTTGCGCCTTGGGCACTTGGTCGGAAACCCCCCATCTGTTCATTTACTGCATAGGAATCCTCCACATAATAACACTCATCGATTGGAGGTGGTGGTTTAGCCAAGTAGTTGACTGCATTAATCTTTTCTGCACCCCAGTGACATGTTTTAGTACCAACCCAAGCTCAGTTCTCATCTGCGCCATTTCTTCACGAATATCATCTGTGGTTGGGTTGTGAGTGGATTGCACTGCGAAGGTGTTTCTCCATGTATCGGACTTCCTAGTACTCCAAGCTTTGTTGTTACGGGATATTTTCTCTAATTTCTCAGCAATCTCAGCATAAGGACATTCTCCATAAGATCCACCTGCTATAGTGTCCAACACCGCTTTATTGTTATCATCATGTCCCCGATAGAAGTATTCCTTCAGTGACTCATCATCAATACGGTGATTTGGGACACTTCTCAAGAATGAGGTGAATCTATCCCAAGAACTACTAACTGACTCTCCTGGTAGTGCCACAAAGTTATTCACCCTGTCTTTGTGGTTTAATTTCTTGGAGACCGGATAGTAGCGTGCTAAAAAGACATCTCGTAGTTGGTTCCAAGTGAAGATGGAGTTGTATGGGAGCTTAGTAAACCACATAGCAGCCTCTCCCGTCAGTGAGAGAGTAAACACTCTGAGACCTATTACATCTAGATCCAAATCAGGCCTCCCCACACAACTTTTACACACTGCCCTTACCTTAGCTATATGGGCATGTGGATCCTAAGAAGGTAGCCCTGAAAACAAACCTCTGGCAGTGAGAATTTGCATCAGACTACTAGTTACCACAAAAGTGTGACCTGTGGGTAGAGGAGGCAAAACCAGTGGCCCATCCGAATCTGCTATGCTATCATAGCCTCTGTAGTATACTTGGGGCCGTGGAGCGGGATTCTGTCCCCTCTGTTGATGTTCACCCGGAGCATCGGGTAACATCTGACCATGAACATCAACCGGAGCTGGGATGTTCTGGTTTGGGTACTCATCATTGATTCCCAAATTACGATTCATGTTTCGCAGTGTACGCATTAGCTCGTGATCGTAGGGAAACAACGGTTCTCTTCCTCTCCGTGTATTTGGCATACAAGGAGGATAGTTCTGAAAAGAAATCAAAAACGATAAAACAAAGTAAAATCAAGAAAATCAACTAAACTATAGTAAGAAGTTCAAGTTAATCTAAAAGCTAAATTCCCCGCAGCGGCGCCAAAATTTGATACGCTCAAACTTCTTCTCAAATGAGAGGTAAAGCGGTCGCGTCAAGTAAATAACCCAACTAGTGAGGTTGGGATTGTTCCCACGAGGAAAATAGTCTAGACTTAACTTCAACTTGTTATTACTATTGTTCGGTTGATGACTTCTTTAAAAATTAAAAGCATAAAGGGGGGGTTTGTATTTCAATGAGTAAAAATAACTAACGAACTTGACAGAGACACTTAACAGCTTTTAATTTGGGTTTTAATCAATTAATCAAAGTAACTAGGGTTTACGTGTTCCCCACAGGTCATAACTTTATAATTCTAACTATAACAATTCTTTCCTAGTATCTTGCATGCAAAGTGATAAGTATGTATTTCTAAATCCTTGGTCCGGCATCTAGAATATCTCACTCCGCACCTTGGTCCGGTTGCGTGTGTTGCTTTCCTAACCCTTATCCTTACCTCATATTAAGCATCATATTCGATATTTGACTCAGTTATTACCTCGTACAATCAATACTATCCTATTAGATAGTACCAAATCTATGTTAATATTCTTTCCTATTATCTACCTCCTTGGTCCGGCAAGTAGCATTAAGGCGAGTTCTAACGTTGATCATCCGTTAAAAAGACTTCTAAGCGAAAGAATTATTAATACATGCAAGACACTATTCTAGAATTGTTATTTTAGCTAGGGTTTATCTCATTATTTGCCTATGGTTCCGACAACCCTAGTTATGGAGTTTAGTTCCTCATAGCCATAAACACAATATTCAAATATGTTAAACAGAATTCATGTACTTACTTCAATGTGAAAGAATAAAGTCCGAAAATTTTCTTGATTAATCACCAAACATCACTTGTAAGAATCTCTAACAATCAAACACTCAAAACACAAAGTCTAATAATATGATGTTTAATCTCAAAAAGTCTAACCTCAAAACGAGGTTTTTCGAACTATTTATAAAAAATAAAACCTAATTAAACAAGGATTCTAATTACTGGAAATCTGCCAAAACGCGGGGCTGGGTCGACAGACCACGCGACGACCGTCGTGGTCATGAGGGACGTCGTGGACTCCGTCGTCCCATACTTGGTGCAATTCTTCTGCTGCTTTCTTCATTCCCTCGACGGCAAGTGTGACGGACCGTCATAGGCACAACGGTCCGTCGAGGGTCTCCTTTCAAATACTTCAACTCTTGGAATCTGGGTACTGGGATCACTTCTCTGATCTTCACGACAACCTGCAGGACGGACCGTCATAGCCATGACGGACCGTCACAAGCTTCGTAATCCCCACTTGTCAGACTTCCCCATCTTCCTTCAGCAGCTTCTCTACGCTGCCACCTACGGACCGTCACAAGCACGACGGACCGTCATAAGCTCCGTAGGTGGTCTCTTCTGCAATTTTTGCTCAAAATCTCCGCATTCAGCTTTGGACAGATTTCTTGCAAAACAAAGAGAAACTTATATCAAAATTAGCACAAACAAGGCTTTCGGACACACTAAACTTAAGGAAAAAGTATTAATTATACCGTGAAACCACGGTATATCACGTTCCAAGAGGTTGAATGATTCGTCTAGGATAAGGACACCCCAAGACACTACTCATACTCATGTTCTAGATCATGTTGTGGTCCCACCACCACTGGTACATGGTCCTCCTCTCCTGTCTATGAATAGACTAAAGACTGAGGGATTGAGGACCATCATCGAGGTGAAGAGGCAATCTACTAATTGAGTAATAGACAGGGAGATTATGAGCTGCTTGAGGTCCCATAAGTTCCATATATTCACTAGACCTCGTGGCCCTTACGTTCTAAATTGGGTCCAGGAGTTCTACACTACTTACGGAGCATTAGTGCTACAACGGAAGAAGCATGCTGCTAAATTCAAATCGCTAGATTATGTGATTGTCAGGTATAAAAAGGTGAAGTGTGATAGTGATGTTATCAATGCAGTTCTAGAGTGTATAAAAAGTATTAAGGATTACTATTAGTACATGATCAAGACAAAGTCATTGGAGATGTTTAAGAAGTGGTTGGCCCCTTTGATAATTGATGGCACTCCTCGGTGGTTGCAGGCAAGAGCCGAATAGAGAAGAAAGACCTCAATGTAATAGCGAGGTACTAGTTTAGCTTTATCAGCAACAATATCATGTTATCCCAGAATGAGTCTATTATCCGTCACACAAAGGCAACCTGTCTTGGTTGCATTATTGATGTGTGCACTCTCAACTTGGGTATGATTCTGGGCTAGGAGATGGCCATGAAGGCCAAGCAACGCCAAATCTCTCTTCCTTTTGGTGTTGATCATGGAGTTGTGCAGAAGGGCTTAGGTGCCTCCAGATGAAAAGAAGGATGTCAAAGTGATTCGCACATCTTCATTGATATCTGGCGCATTGAGGTGGGGTACTTGAAGGATGATGAGTAGAGAAGAAGGCAACCCTAGTGGATTCCTCCCGGCTTATTAATACTTTCACATTACCTGCATAGGCAGTTTTGCCTACTTAGGACCCTATCTAGTGATGTCCCTTCTATGACACCTAGTTCTTCTACAAATCTCATGCCTCCTAGATCTGGTGTTATTATTGTTGCTACTTTCCAACCTCCACTCACCCAGTTTTCAATACTACGGATTGGGCAGCTAGCCCATTCTGAAGATAGGTGTGCCTTTAGACTTGAGGCCACCATCCCTGGGTGATTGAGAAAGCCCTTACTGCTGCTATGACACCTCTTAGTGTGTCCATTGATGCCCTTGCAGCAAAGATAGTGGTGTCTGAGCGAGGTCAAGGGGCCACTGAGGAGGTTACGGCTCTAAATGCCGCTATTGCTAAGATGAGGAAAGACGTAGACCAGTTGAATTCATCATGACTTTCTTTCCTTTCATTGTATTTTAGTATTTTGTCTTTATTTTATAACATTATATATATTTTCATTAAATTTAGTTATAATTTATTTATGAAAGTAACAAAAATTCAAGACAAAACATTTATCTTATTAGTTTCATGTATATGAGTGTGTATGACAGTTTTTGGTGGGACTATGAATGTTATTGTTTCTTCTTTTTCTAGGTCGAAGTGGTGAATTTTGAGGCTTTGCTCATAGTAAATGCAGTGACCAAAAGTTTTATAATGTCAACTGTTCTAACTATTTTTCTCTTTGAATTAAATGCTATTGTTTTCCTTTCAAATGAATTGTTTCTTTTATTTTTCTGTACGACTTATAACTGAACCAAATTGAACCGAAATCAAACAATCAAATCGATAATGTATATTATATTTTATCTTATTTGATTTTAATAATTTTGAAATCAATTAGAGTGATTTGATTTTAATTTTATGACTCAAATTGATTGTAAATCCCTATGCCCTATGTGTTTCATAGGATGATAGGAAGAAACACATGTGCTCTACACATATTTTTCTCATTGGTGATTAGAGATAGTAATATGAGAAAATTCAAATCTTTATTTGTTATTTTGATTCTTTATTTGTGTGCTTTAGATAAAACTTTATAATTCACTTATTACATAAGAGAGTGTTTTAAATTAAAGCAGATATGCCTTCGTTGATGTATTTATTTTGTGCATTTTTGAAAAAAATTGTTTAAATATTTTTTCTTTATTCAACTTTAATTTAATTAGTATACAACTTCTTCAAAATTATGGTATCCATTTCACTTATCTTTAGTTATAGCTTTATTATTTTGGATGTCTGTAATAATCAACGATCAATAATAAAAATTATTTTCATTATAGATCTCTACACAGAAAAAATGAGACGATTTACTATCATACCAATATTCATCATAAATGCTTTAAGAGTAATATTTAAAATCATTTAATCAATAACACTTAAAAATTTATAAAAATTAGTAATATATATCAAATATTTATGTTACACGTAATGAGATGATTTCATAACATTTATTTAATACAATTAAAAACAAATTTGTGAACAAATATGGAGTGTATGCATAACACCGGATTTTCGTAACTAGTTTAATAATAGGGAAATGCACAAGTACCATCAATCTATGCCCGAAATTTCAGAGACACACTTATATTATATTAAGGTCTTATTACCCCCTGAACTTATTTTATAAAAAAAATTTCTACCCATTTTCGGCCTACGTGGCGCTATATTTGGGCCCAATGCGCGTTGACATTTTTTTTCAAGCTAGTGTCACGTAGGACGAAAAGGTGTAGAAAATTATTTATAAAATAGTTCAGGGAGAATAGAACCTTAGTATAGTATAAGTTTGTCTTTGGAATTTCGGGTACTTAAGGTAAATTATGCATTTTCCCTTTATTTTCTTGGTATTATTTGTTAATAGGTAAAAAAAGTTACGGGGCTAAGATCAACAAATTCTTTCATCAGGAAATTTTCCCTTAATTTCTTGAAGTAATTTTTTTTCTAAAAAAGAAGCTATTTTAGGAAATTAATAATCAACATTAATTAAAAGATTAAAGGAAAAAGTAAAAGATATTAATAACCTTAATGATAAAAGAGATTAAATATGATCATATATTAAAGAAAATTTGGACAGTGGAAAAACAGAACACCAAAAACTAAATAGAATTTCAGGCATTAGAAATTAAAAAATATGCATAAAAAAGCTTTAATTAAAATTTTTTTGAAAAAAACTTTAATTAAAGACACAAAAATATAAAAGAAGTAATGTGTTAGTAAATATTAAGTATATATAAATAAGTAAAAAAAAAATAATTAAAGATATATAAAAAGAAATTAAGACAAAATAAAACAAAGGAAGTTAAATACTTATTCTCCCTCCTAATTTGATACAAATTTTCTAAATAGATTGATTTTTTTCTCTAAATAAATCCTCTTATCCCTTCAAATTCTAATCACTATTCGTATGAACTTTTCAATCCATATGAGTTTTTTGTTCTCTCAATATAGTAGGAATAAACATTCTTTCAAAAAGCTTCTACTTTGAAGATAATTTTTTTATATAATCTCTCTTTATATGAATATGTTTAGTAGATTGCTGAGATATCATTTCTTTCGTTTTTTCTTGAAAAAATCACAAGGACTAAAATTTCGCTATATATCTCAATGATGAAATTTGATATTTGTATATTCATCATTATCAATATCTTTAGAAATTTCATCATCACTGATATCTTTAGAAGTTTCATCAGCACCAATATCTTTATAAAGATTGTGAGATACTTTCTTTTTTGTTGTTGAAAAAATCACATTGACTAAAAATTTGTTGCACATTTCAATATCAAAAATTTATACTCATATACTTTTTATTTATAAGCTAAATACCTATACACTGAAAAATAAAAGGCTTTGATTTTTTCATCTCTCATTTACTTAAATATGTAATAGTATGATGGAAGTTTTAAAGCAGCATAGTGTAATGCATTAAATGATTTTTCAGTTTTTTTTTTTAAATTACAAATAAAAATTAAAAAAGAAAATAAAATGTCAAAAAAAGAGATAAAAGACGAATAGAAATGCTGATGATTAAGATGTGCCACGTCAGATTTAGTCAGCATTATGTCATGATGCCAAAAACTGTCATTTGATTATCTGTACATTGTGAAGAAATTACTATTTCAATATTATTTTCTAAAAATGTGTTTGTCGTCATCAGTTCAGATTTTTTAACTAAAATCTGTAACACTACTAGTTTACTCCAATGAATTAACTATAGTATTTTATAGCAATTTTAGAAATATGAAATTGGGTGTAATGCTGCTGAGATTGACACTTAGGCCACCCCGTCAAAACATTAGTCCTGTACATGACTGTTCTGTAACTATAGTCATTTTGCAAAGCTGCAATATCAACAAGATTACTTCATGAATCTATAGTTGCAAAATAGTAACCATATAGAGGGCATTCTCCAGAATTTAAATATAAGACATAATTACATGCTGAAGCAGACTAAATAAACATCTTGTCAATAAATGATATCTTACGGTACTCACACATGAATGTGACATTATGGAGCAGTTCTTTGAGCTTCTCTCTTCAATCTACAAAATTTTTGTTATCTGTACTAGGATTTGAAGAAAAAAAAATAAGCAGTTGGACGTCAGGTGTGCCTTTGCATGTATGTATACTAAGTATAGGTAATATAGTATATTTCAATTTAGCGGCTGGAGCTCTTTTTCATCTGTCATAGTTTCAACGCTTCCAAGAGGATCATATGGGGTAGGAGTTTGTCTTCGTCTCCAAATAAACCATCCCAGGGAAGCTGATAATCCTAGTATCAAGATAACTAAAAGTGCTACCACCACAGCCAGGTAACTTTGCTGCCATCGCGTCCTAAATTATTGCAATACAACCATATCAAATCAACAACTTTTGTATCATATGAACCCATCATTAATATCAGATGTTCACGATGCACACTTTAGAACCATACCTTTTTACACTCCAGACAATAAAAAAGATAGCCCATTAAAGAACAGAACCCATAACAATAATATGCATAAGAGGATCTCCAAAGGACATGGATGTACATTAAACAAGCACATAACCTGTCTTGAGTGATGTTTACTACTGGTGTAATTAAAAAACGGAGCATGTTTTGACGATTCTCTAAAATCCATTAGTCACACCCCACACACAAGTTATATGATTGAAGAAAAATCATTACCTACCTATCATTAACGTTGAAAGCAGTTGACCCATGCCATCCAATGCAGAATAACTCATGTTCCACAATTTCATAAACTTGATATATACATGTATTTTTTGGATAGATAAAAAGATGAAACTTTTTGAGTTGTGTATATCAGAAACACAAGCAAGTATTTCCCATCAGAACTCCACTGGGTGGTGATTTGTTTTGCCTTGTGATTCAGAAGGCATATTCTTTGATGAATTGGGATAATTTCATTAATGATGCACCGAAATGATGTTAACAATATATACAGCATAGTTATGCAATAGTTATGAAGATGCAAAGAACATATTTTGCTTATACCTTTTCGATAAGGGTTCAATGTCCCATTTGACTAGTTTGTAGCTTCCAAATGTATCTGGAAGATGAAGACGATCACCAGCTAATCGGCTTGTTATTTCCTGCGAATAGATATGCATTAAGCAAAAGGTCTTTGATTCAAAATATAGTCCTTACACATTCTAAAGTTAAAAGTTACCATTGCAGTGGTATGTGACATGTAATCAGCAGATCCTGCAGGAAAGATGGCCCATCTAATGAGGGTATCATTTCCTTTAGTTGAAAAGTTCATCAAGTGAACCTGCGAAGTTAATAAGTGACATCATCACATTGAACAAAATTAACACACTTGTTCAGTTCTGTAACTTAAAAAAGAGGGGATGTTCAGTTTTAGATGACATCAGCCTCGGACAGCTCTGAGCCGTGCAAAAAAATAAAAGAAGTCGCAAAAGTAATTTGGGTTATGCAAAATTGTCATTATTAAAAAAATCTACCTGTGAAACGTAAACATCCAACTCTTGTGCAATGAAATGGGCAAGTTCTGGAACACGAGGCTTCAATTCCGAATAATCAATGCTCAGTGACATATCAAATGATATTAGCCCAATTTTGATTTCCCCTGCCAAGTGAGATAAAAGACAAAGGTGATAACAATCAGAAGTATCTGCACCGGAAATAACTTGGTTTAGTACTCACTGAATCTTCCACAGGACCTTCCTAAATATGAGGGAAAAGGTGTAATTTGATGGGAAAAAGTGCCAGTACACGTCAACTTGCTATGCATCTAGTAAACTGTTTCCAATTACGGGAAAGAGTCAAATTATAAGAGGGATATGCCAAGATGATCAAAATGAGGACACCATGTTCTCTGTTTCTGGCAAAGAAGTAGAGAGAATTTAATATGAGGGCTCATATGATTGGTGTTGTAGATTTGATCAATCAGTTGCAACAACAAAAATAGTAGCAATATCGCGAGAGAAAAAATGGAGGGTCACAGCATGCGTCAAAATGTTTCTTCTCGGAGAAGCCAGGGAGGGTCCCTGAAGGTGGAACAAGTGGCTAAAAGAGTATTTTCTTCTGATGGAACAATGGCTACTGAAGGCTCACTTGAAGCATACTCAAACCTCAAAGTTGGGCTTTAGTCCAAGAACCAAATGTGTGCCTCACATATGCACTCTGCTGTCAATGGGGTAGCAACAACCACAACCAACATACCAAGTGAAATCCCACAAGTGGGGTCTGGTGAGGGTCTAGTGTAGGCCTTACCACTACCTCGTGGAGATAGAGAGGCTGTTTCTAGACGACCCGGGTCAAGTGTAACAATGTCAGGTATAAAGAAGAAGAAAACATTACAACTAATAGCAGAACCTATGCAAGCCTACAACAAAAGAACATGAACAACAACAGAATAGTGCAGTAGCCGAAACCCAATAAACAAATGAAGATACATATCAAAAAGTAAAACTAACAAGAATATGACTATTACAACGACAGACATCAACAAGCTTGAACCTCAAAAGCAAGGCAGTGTTAATGGGGTAGCACTAAACAATAAATATAGTTGGCATAGAATGTAGCAATTATTAAGAAAACAATATTTTATGGATAAGTGTTAGTTATTAGAAATAGGAAATTAAAATATTTAGCATAAGAAAGCTAATCATTGATCCTAATTCAAAAATCTGTTTCTATATCAAGAAATATAATGTGATTTGAACTTGATTGACACTCCGTAGGCATGTGGACATAATTTCAAACCAAATATTATTTGAAAATCAGTATTTGTTTAACTATTTAGTCTATCATTTCAACCTCAACTTAAAATAGAAAATTCAGATTAATTTTTTTTTTATCTTTCAACGGTTTGGAAGACAGTTGTAAACACGAAGCATATTGCCTAATTTGGCTAATCCGAATTGAAAGGTGATGTAGAATCAGTCTATTTCTGGAATAGGAAGAAAGGCCGAATTCGAACCTCAGCTTAGCCAGGACTTCAGAATAGAGCGAAGGAAAGACACCTTGAATCTCTCGATCTAGAACTACTAGGAGGGGAGGGAGAACCCTTTCCAACCACTCACTTTTGTCATGGAGGGCAGGCAAGAAAACTCACTCCGCCTTTCTACTAGTGTTCGTAGCTCGATTGGAGGTCAAGATTGTGGTCCGGCAGAAAAACAGAGGTTGAAAGAATCAGAAATAGACTTGAAAATGGAACCCTTTCTCTAGCGGCCTGAGTATTTCTAGTGAAATAACTGGTTTTCGCTAAAAAGTTCAAATGTGAAATTCACATACATACATATCTTCAACTTTGGAGGATACTTTTCAACTTCAACCAAATATTGTCTATAGGCTATTTCATTAAATTGCATTTTGTCCCATAATTGTTATTTTTGTGTTTTATGGTTATTTTTCTTATGTTATGTTTATACTTTTATACCTACGCCTTCTTTAACAAAAGTTCATGTTAATTTGCATTTTGCACTTAAAGCTCCAACAGGACTTGGTGTCAATGCTTTTCACTTTAGACAGCACTATGCTTGAGGGGTGGTCATGAGTTTTGGAATATTATTATCTGTTTAAAAATGCTCCCGCGCACTAATCCCAAGACACTCTTTCCTACTTCCTAGGATAGAAGAATTTCCCTTTTCCGGTGCCTTTACTGGAATTTGACCCTCTTCCCTCAAACACTCATTTCTCGCCCACAGTGTTACTGTTTTGTTTTTTCTTTTCCATTCCCATAGCCTTGTTTTATGCTATCATGGGGGAAAACAGAATACATTTTAGTACAGGTTTTAAGTCCTATGACATCACCAGATGGACCTCAGGCAATGTTGACTGGTTTGAGTTGAAAGAAGCTGGAACATGATGAGAAGATTAATATTCAACAAGAAGATCATGGAGTGGATATGTTGTCCTTAAATAAACCTCAACTGACCAAAGAATCTGGTGAGAAGATGGATGAACAAGGTTCTGGCTGCAGACTATTTTGGTACCAGGAAGTACAATACACATGGAAGATACATGAGTATCTTACCATTGGAGAGAGATTATATTAGTCATTATTCTTCCTGAGGGATCCATTAATGCAGGGTGCAGAAACATAGCTTTTAAAATCAAAACTTTCATTAAATAGTTTCCTAAGCTCGCCATAATGGCTACACACAGAATTGTTGACATTATTAACCTTTTGTAAATGTGGTAGAGGATAATATATAGCAACCAGGACATGATGTGAAGTCCCTATTAGTAATAACTTTATAGGAAAACCCTCTGTTGTTCTAGCAGAAACTAGGACGAGGTCTATTGGGAAGGTGTATTTTTAGTTCATTTGGAAAGCCAACATCTGAAAGACCTACTTTATCAGATATGAGAAGATGGCCCTTGTTAAGAATTCCCACGTCCGAAAAGGATGAGAATTTGGTCTCCTTATATGGAAACTTGGACAATCCTCCCCACATAAGCTAGCTTTTGGGATTGAGTTAGGCCCAACATCCATCTTCACATGGTATCAGCACCTCTACAATCTTGGAAGAGAATCAAAGAGCTTCTGTTGTCGGCGGTTGTCCATTACTCGTATATGCCGCTCATCTAGCCAATGATTATGTTAACAAAAGTGGGGCCAATGACATACAAATGCATGAACCGCATATTCAGGAAAAGAAAATATAGACAGACCGGTCATTATTATCAATTTTTGGCAACTTCAAGGAATGATTTGTGTCAACCCTATATCTATCAGCATTTGTGTAGCACCATGTCATCTTTCCGGTTACTACTTTTTTTCATATTTAATTTGTGTAGCATCATGCCATCTTTCTGGTGACTACTTTTTCATATTTAATTTGTGTAACACCATGTCATCTTTTCAGTGACTACTTTTTCATTTTCATTTTTAATTTGTGTAGCATTGTGTCATCTTTCTCCTGATTACTTTTTTATATTTGATTCGCGTAGCATTGTGCCATCTTTTTCGGTGACTACTTTTTCATATTTAATTGGCGCAGCACCATGCCATCTTAACGGTGACTATTTCTCCATATCTGATTTGCATAGCACCGAGCATCTCTCTGGACTACTTTTCATATTTAATTTGCGTAGAGCCGTGAATTTTCCTGAACTGCTTTCTCACATATAAGTTACATAGCACCATGTGCATTTTCAGTGACTCCTCATATTTGATTTGCATAGTTCCATTCGTCTTCTCGGTGACTCCTCAAATCTTATTTGCATAGAATTGTGCCATCATCCGACCCTACCCATTTAATTTGTCCTTTTCACTAGGGTCATGCCATCAATCCGACCCTATCCATATAATATTCATTCTCAATAGGGTTGTGTCATCATTCTGACCTTACCTATATAATTCTTTACCCAGTAGGGTCATGCCATCATTCTGACCCTACCCATATTAAATAAAAATTAAAAAGGGTGATCTAGAGGAAGAAGTCTATATGGAGCAACTACTTGTTTTGTTGCTCACGGGTAGTATGGAAGCACTCTATAGTGTAAAACAATATTTTCAAGCTTGGTTTGGGAAGTCAAGCACAGTAGTTCAAGAATTTGGCATGACTCATAGTAGGGCTGACCACTCTGTGTTTTATCAACATTCTAGGTCAAATCTACTATTTCATGAGAAGACTAAGCACATTAAGATTGACTACAATTTTGTGAAGCCAAGTGATCAACTTGCAAGTATCTCCACCAAGACCTTCATCGGTCCTCATATTAATTACATCTGTAATAAGTCAGGTCATATGACTTGTATGCATCAGTTTGAGGAGGAGTGTTAAGAATTGGAACAGGTATATACAGTCCTACTTGGAAGTTAGAACAATAATAGGAATAAGACTAGTAATAGGAAAAAGAATAATATATAGTTTTCCACATGGTCAAGGATTGTATGGTAGTGTCCATAAATAGGGTCTTCATGTAATAATATAGATACAACAATTCAATAATATTTTTCTCCTATCTTTCTCACACCTCCTCAGTTTGGAAGAAAGTTTTCGAAGTGAACATCAATGAGTGGAGAACGTCTTTTTCTTCTTCTTTCTCCACTGTTTCCCGCAGATTCTCTCTCTTCCTTTCTTCTTCTTCTTTCTTCTTCTTCTTCTTCTTCTTCTTCTTCTTCTCTATTTCCAGATTCTTTCTTATTCTTTCTTCTTCTTGCACAAATTCTTCCTCTGTTTTCTAGTTTCTGCTCAGTTCTTTTTCTTTCATTGTTCAGTCCATTCATTTTTATCTTCAGCCCAATTCAGTTTAGGTGTATAATAATTAATACATTTAATTTTTTGGCCTACAAATAGTAATATTCAATGCCATCAGCTGATGGTAGAAAAAAGGAGTGAACAAAAAGAAAGACATAGGTTTGAATTATAGTATAGAGGACGAAGATGAGAAACAATATAATGCAGAGAATCTTGGACTTAAAGATTCGAAAATCTTGAAGAAGATTAGACTTATACTATCGCTTATCTTATTGACTATTGAGTCATTCAGGTTCAAAACTTTTGCATCTACTATCTATATTTAGTTTTTGAATTGAAATATTTGCTAATATGCTGTTGCTATTGAGATTTTGGTTATACTTATTTATATATGCAATTAAATATTTATGTTTGGTATTACTTGGCGCCTCACTTCAAAAAGACGAGCGCCTCGCCACTCGCCTTAGAGAGGCAGACCCTTATCGCCTCATGAATATAAAAACACTGGTTCTCGGTAAGCTAAGGCTTTACATGTCCTTCTGGATAACTTCTCCCCAATACTTCTTTAGTCTATCTCCAGCTCTCCTCAGGTCCTCCAGTGTCAACCTCTCACACCTGCACACTGGGGCGTATGTGAATCTCCTCTTGAAATATAGAAATCATCTCAGTCTCGCCTGCTTCATCTTTTCCTCTACAGAGGCTACTTCCACCTTTCTCCTAATATCTTTATTTCTGACCATATCTCTCGTAGTAAACCCACACATCCATGTCAACATCCTCATTTCCACAACTTTCATCTTCTGGACGCGAGAGTTTTTGACTGGCAACACTCTGCCCCATATAACAAAGTCGGTAACCAGTACTATGTGGCACCTACCTTTATTTTTAGAGGCATCTACTTATCACATAAGACACCAGATGATAGCCTCCATCATATCAATAAAAATTTAATTTCCTAAATGCTTCAGCTATGCAGGAGGAAATTTTGCACCAAACAAGTACAAAAGTTCTTAATTTCAACCGTTAGGGCTCGTTTGGTGTGAGGGATTAAAAATAATAGTGATGGGATGAAAATTTTTTATCTTGTTTGCTTGCTATGTTTGGGATAACTTATCCCACCATTTATATCAGTGTGGGATAAGTTATCCCAGGATAGTTAACCCCAACATAACTTATCCTGGGATAACTTGTTTCCAACCAAACGACCCCTTAAGGTCTTAAGACAGCAAACTCTCATGCATGTCATTTGTCAAAGTTATAACAATCATTTGGCTCGGGACAAAACATAATTATCACCCTCGATCGCAACACTTACAATCACCATTCTTTTTTCCCTTTTCTGTGATAAGTCAAATTTTGCATTTGATACACCTAAATGGTGTTGACTGACAAAATTGTTGCAGTATGGTGACACCTCCCAAAAATCTAACCATCTTTGCAACAAGGAATTTCATGTCTACACCAAATCAGTAAATGAACAAAGTGAAAGCTCTTGACAAATAACAAGGAATTATCAATTGAGAGGATATTAAAGATGGTTGTATAATGTAACACATGTTATCTTGCAGTAACTGTTGTACTCCATGAAACTGTAATTTCCGTCAATTAAGAATGTTTAGTTGGGTACAAAAAGGTTAAGACACTTCTATTCTAGAAGTTACCTCCCAGGAAGTTCAGAGCACTAAGGAAATAGATGAATACAAGACAATAATAAAACAATACAGAAACTCATGCTCAAATGTCATTCTGAAAGCTGACATTTGTAAAATACAGGAACCGAAGGGAGCATATGAAATCTTGAAAGATGACCTAATCTTAGGTGACAGAAAAACACCAACATGGTACAATTAATAGTTTGTTTCTCCATTTTCACTGTTAAAATAATAATCAGAAACCCTATTGCATTCAAAAGTTAGGGGAAAAAGATCTCAATCGCCCTAGTGGAATTACTTAAATAAAGCCTGACCCACTACTAAACTGGATAAAAGCATGACAGAAAAGCATAATAACACTGATAAAAGATATTAGTCTGGAGAAGAGTTTCTTACCAGGTGCATAATTTTCCGAAGGTACACTAGGTGCCAGTGCTGGAGTCATATGTGCAGTGGAGTTTGTGTTGTCCATGCCCGAGGGCGGTGATGGAGGTGGAGGTGATGAAGATACATTAAGTGTATCCCATAACTTAGAACAATTAGTTTTCCAAAAACCAATCCTTTCATTTTCACGATCGTAGCTTACAAGAGTGTTGCGGACAATAATTCCTGGTGCAATATAAGCAAAAAGCACACATGTTAAAGTCTTAAAGATTATATAAAAAAGATTTTGGCAGAAGAACTTCTCCAAGATGCTAAAAGATATATATCCTTAATAAAAATAAAGGGATATACATACCTCCAAGAAGAGTAGTTGGGTCCTTCCCATTCTGGAAAATTCCAAAGCAGTATGCCCCACGCACCTTTGAGTGCTACAATCATGAAGTTATAGCATTTGCAATACAATTGAGAGAAGGGGAAAAGTTAGTCAATGTAGAATCACACAACGAAAATGGAGTTACAGCCACTTATCAAACAAATGGAGTGGCTAGGGGAGATTAAGCCAAAAGTAGATACAGATAGTACAGGCAAGATTATGTGAATAAGATACCTACCCTGAATAAGTAGTTTTCAGGTGTGAGAGATAGTTTCTTTCCATTGCTGAACACCATGTCAACAGAGGGAAATGATTTTGAAAGTTGTGACACGTCACTGAAATATACAAGACACTTAGTTCAACTTGTGACACCAAAAATAAAATAAAAGTAAGAATAATGATATAACATTTCTATATACCTTCCAGCACCAGAAAAGCATATATCTCTATAGTTCGGGTCAGGCCCTTCGATCTCTCTTAAGGAATGAAGTTCTTTCATGACCTAAAATAATATTTTCAGAACTTCGATTCAGAAAGAAAATAAATTGTCTTAACTATAAAGTTCGACAATGCATCCACCACTCATTAGTAGTACATTGTAGGAGCCCGTAACTCCATTTTTTACATTTACATGAAGTAACAAATCGAATAAGAATGACGAGGAACTAAAATAATCAACGATTTTGAGGAACTTTCAAATATATATTAAAAGAATGTTTTCAAAAGTTCTTTCTAGTGAGCTGATTGGAAGAAAAAGTTGCAAGTTCCGGGGGAAAACAACTACAATAAGTAGTTACAAACATAAACTAAGACCCATACGATGCTGCACTGCAAGAAAAATTAATTGGATAAACGAGTGTTCTGCATTTTAGGATCAAAAAACTCCTGGATGCTTTATTTTTTTTTCCCTTCAAAGTTATGTCGTAAGCATTGAAGCATTAGCCTAATACTTGTTTAACTATGAGGCTTTAGTTTGAATCCCACATATTGACAGGTATACACTAACTATGCTAACCCTGTTCAGTATATTATGCAATTGTTTGTTCTACCAATCATGGTGTAACTTGTACGCAAGAAAAGTTGACACAAATAAGGACATCAGCAATCAAAAAGGCATTAAGCATAAACACGTCATACAAATGAAACTCAGCTTTCACAGATTTGATTTCTTCACCCCATTCTTCTAGCCACAAGCATGCAATATTTTACCACTACTTGTTTCTGGCAGAGTGCATCATGAAAATGATAGATGTAATAGCATGTAATTTAGATAACATACAGCACTCTTGAAGGCCACAAATGCAGCTTCTGGAAGGTAAACGTATGTGGTACCACTATCAAGCACAGTCCCATGTTTTCCATCGAAAATCTGTGGATTAAGATTCAGTGCCTTCCCAGCGACTTGTATCCCCTTCAGCTCAATATTGTAATATGGACTGTTGCCATCCGAGACTAGAGTAAATGCATAAGATTTATAGAGTGTATTTGTTATAACATCTAAATTCCTGTCTTAAGACAATTATATAAAATACATACCTGCGTAGAGGATCTGAATGGGTAAAAACCATCTCAGAAGGAGGGTTTATTCCTCCAAGAACCATTGCACCACCACCGAAATCCATTCCGCCATAACACAAGGAGAAGGAATCACTAATCACATGTTTCTCAACGAGTTGATCCACTATACTTAGATCCCCTCGACCTAAGCCCATTATACCATCAGCATGTTGGCTGTAAAGATCACCAGTTTCTAGATTTTCACATCCAAAAACAGCTCGCTGGGGTGCCAACTCACTTTGGTTTCCAAAGGACACAATGTCCTCTCCAAGCACTCCACTACTAGAGCTCATCTCAGCATATTGCCTTTCATAAATACATTGCTCTCTCTCATTGTCGCAAGTACAATCAACATTGCACTTCACAGGTTGATAGGTACTTGACATTTCTGGCTGAAACTTAGGATCCTAATTCAAAGAACAACAATGAAAGAAGTGCCACTGATCAAATAAGGGAAAGAATATATGATCCAATCTATGGTAAATTAAGCATGTATCAACAATATAGAGGCAACATATTGGCTAAAAGGTCAAGATTTTCTCAACCAAAAAAACCACTGTAACAAGTGCCAAATGGCTATATACTTAAGAGCAAGCACCAGTTACTGTACATTTCACAATAACAAGAAAAAATACCCAAGGAACATGATACTACTATCACGAAAGAAATAACTCTTTATGATATAGGAGCATATTCCCGTGACAAGGAGAAGCCTAGAAAAATATATTATTATTATTATGGTAAGGTATTATGATGAGCAAAAGCACTACGAACGTGCTATAAGGTCTACAGGCTGTGTAGGAGGCTAAGAGTGTCTGGCGGAGCATTTTAATCATTTACAATAGACTGTCTACAACAAGAAAATAGCAGAGATAGACCTACATTTAAGGCTGGTTACATTTTCTTTTTTGCCGTAAAATATTTTAAACTTCCCTTTCTAACCAAATGGTGCACCAAATGGCGGTGAACTTACTTTAAGATTGTTTTCTTCTTCTCAGGGGCAGATTCACCTGAATAAATGTGGGGCACGTGAACCCGTTCTCCTAGCAATTAAAATGGGATCTCCCTCATAACTTTGTTCAGATTTTGCCATATAGTGCAGTAGGCACCCATGTTCATAATTTGCATTTAGTGTGAGTTCGAGCCACTGTGATGGATGGTGGGCATACTAGGAGAGATAAGATTTGAAATGAGAATATCCAAGAAAAGGTGAAGGTGGCTCGGTAGGAGACAAGATGCGGGAAGTGAGATGAGATGGTTCAGGCATTGATGAAAAAATGCACCAATGCCCCTATGCAGAGGTGTAAGAGGTTGACTATGGATGACTTCAAGAGAAGTAAATATAGAAAAAAAGTATTGAGGAGAGGTGATTAGACAAGACATGATACAGTTTTAGCTTATCGAGGCCATAGCCTTTAGATAAAAGGTTGTGGAGGATAAGAATTAGGGTAGAAGGTTAATAGGTAAGAGAGCATTGTCTTGCTATTCGTTTGTACTAATAGTCGTAGTATTACTCTAGTCGTTTCATAACCTTTAAATATTGTTACTATTTGTTGTTTCTTGTACTTCGACTATGTATAGTTTTGTTGTAGTATTGTTTTGTTACTACCTATTGTTTTATTACTGTGTTGTTTCTTGTACTTTCATTATCTCGTTTTCCTTGAGCCGAAAGTCTATCGAAAACAGCCAGTCTCTACCTCTTAGGTAAGGGTAAGGCCTGCATACACTCTACCCTTTCCTTGACCCCACTTTGTGCATACATTGGGTAAGTTGTTGTTTAAATAATGCATGCAACTATGAATCTAAGTTATGCGAGCTTAAATATATTTATTCCAATCAAACATTTGTCTGTAAATTTTAGTACAAATGTAGTTTCTTTTACGGCAAGTAATTTGCATTTAAAGAATTAGCCATATGCTGTAAGGTTTGTAGATATTTTCGTGCTTTTTCTTTTACTAAAACTTGTACAGATTTCAGTGATACAGTATTAAATTGTCATTAACATTCGACTTCCAGTCTTCTGAATCAGGATGGTAAAAATTGAACTGTAATGCTAAATTTCAATTAACAGAGTATAGTTTATTTCTTTGTATAATGTGCAAAACAAATAATAAGACATAAAATAGTTACAAGCATCCATTTACATAAAATGGTACCATGATCTTACAATATGCTTCTTCTTTGTTTTGTTTTGCTTAATTTACGTATGTGGAAATGAGAAAATTCAGTAATGAGCTAACCTGATGGTTGCCACACTGTTCACAAGTAGAGCAAGGAACATAGGTAACAGTACTCCCAGTATCTACTATAAGGGCAAACCTCTGAGGAGGAGTTCCAATCCAAAGGCGAGTCGTATAATATCTGCATCCTCTCAAGTTAGCCAGAATGGAAAGAGTAGAGACTAGAGATACACATTCATTATAAGCAATTGTATACAAGTTCTGACCCGTTAAGGAGGAGATCGTCGTGGAGAGGCATACGAGCACTTGAAGGGCTTTTCTGGAGGTGTCGACGGGAGAGTTCATCGCGTGGTGGAGAGATTTCTTTAGGAGGAAAGAGAGGGAGAAACATTGTAGTGTGGTTGTTTCTGTGATTCCCTTCGCCATTGCCATTCGATGAGGAGAGAAAAACGAAGCTTTCATTTGAAACATCTGAAATCCGCAAACAGGAAACGACGACGTAATTGATCAATAGAACGATGACGGAAAGGAAAGGAAGTTTGTTAGTGAACAGAGCCGTCGACATTTGAGGTCAGTTATCGCTCCGGCGACTCAAGGATTACGGCCAGATCGGAAGGACGATCGCTCGAAGATCAGCCGGGCCAGAGGAAGGGGAAGGTGTAACGGCAGTGAAAAAAAAAGAACTTCACAGAGCAAATTACGCGCTACCAAATTGTACCAAACTTTTGGTTACGGTCTCATGGATATCAAATATTTTTAGGTTATGGTCCATGGATATCTTATGTTTTTGAAAATCAAATGGTCAAAATTTTCATATCCAAGTTTATTTTAAAAACTGGGTAAATTTTTCATATTATATTTAAATATAAAAGAGTGTTTTAAAAATTTAAATTCAAAGAAGGAAAGGATTTTCTTCTTATTCAAGTGTATAGTACAATGGTGAATGATATTTTTATTTATATGTAAGAAATCAACCAAAAGGTCACATGTTTAAATGTCACATTAATAGATACATTTCTATCTCAAAAGATTTATATCACCTTGTAAATACATATCCATGATAAGGATAGGTTTATGATAAGATTCATAGACAATCCACTTAATTCAATGTATTTATAACACTCCCTCTTGGATGTTCATAGATAATGTATCTCGTTAAAACCTTACTAGGAAAAATCCTGTGGGAAAAAATTTTAGTGAAAGAAAAAGAGTACAGATATCTTTTGATATGCACTATTTGTTGTCTCATTAAAAACCTTACCAGAAAAACCTAGTGGGAAAAAACTTCGGTCAAGGAAAAAAGACTGCAACACGTATTATACACCCCTGATTTAGAAATCACTTAATTTCTTGTGATGATGTCTCCAATCTTCGTACATTGTGGTTGGTATATTCTTTTTCAAAGAAAAATCACGTATTTTCTGAATATGGTGTGTCATTTATCTCAGTCAGACGTACTCTCGACTTGCTTCATGGAGGGCTTTTATTTCTGCATAGCAACATTTGCTTCATTGATCGCCAGGATATTATTGTGTCTCCACATGCAAACACATAACGTGTTTGAGATAGCTTTTTGTGCGGATCAAATAAATATTTTGCATCTGAGTAACTAATCAATTTTGTCTTGTATTCCTCAGAATAGAATAAATCCATAACTATGGTCCTTCGAGGATATCCAATCATGTGCTCAACACCATTTCAATATGCTTTTATCGGAGAGAAACTGAATCTTGCCAGTAAATTTACTGCAAAAAAATATCATGTCAAACATTATTAGTAAGATGCATAATGCCTGATTGCACCAAGATGTGGAGTTTCATCACTAAGAAGCTCTTCATCCTTCTTTTGAGATCAAACTGAATCATCATTTATGTCAAGCGATCTCATAACTATTGGGGTACTCAATGAATGTAATTTATTCATATAAAAACGCATCAAAACATGTCTGTGTATTTGCAATGATAGATAAATATTTCATTTGTCAAATTGTCAATCTGTAGGTCAAGATAAAATTTTGTCTTACCAAGACCTTTTCATAAAATACAAGAACAATTAGAGTTATTCTTTTGTACCCTTTTCTTCCTTGACTATTTCAATCCATATAAGAATTCTTGAATTTTTATTGAAAAAGTTTCTTTAAAACTCTTATATGTTTCAAACACCTTAATTACTTCAAGGATTTTTATATAACCTTCATTATTGTCTAGCTAGGCATGATAATTATTAATATGCATTCAAGTTTTTCATATGTTGCCAGATCAAAACAAACCTCATTGCATCCACCATATGAGAAAACATCTCCAATAATGTCAGAAATTTTGCTACAAACCTTTATGCCACAAGGCACAAATTGAACTTGATATACTACAATTATACCATCGCATAATAATTTATTGTACCCCATTGACATTATACCTTGATTTATGGACTATCAGTCCAAAACGTCACTTTTCTAAGTGAAACGATATTCCTGAATTATGCATTTTACTTGGCCAACCATTTATTTGTCCACACTATATGACATATATGAACTCAAGATCCTCGTCACAATTTATATCATTGAGCGCTACCTCATATTAAAGATACCGTCGACGGTTATTTGACATTGATTCCAACAAGACATGACTTATCGAGATATTTTCATTTTTAAGTACCTGAACCTTTTCCGAGGTTTATGAAGTGTTATTTCAATGTGCTCTTTCACTTGTCTCATTATCATGACCATATTGATCATTTGTTCCTTCCTTCTTCAAGGAATTTTATATTTGGAACTTATTGGTATATTACTCTTTCGGCGTATCATAGACTCCGTCCTTCAAGGAATTCACATTGGAGCATTTGCAGCTGAATTATATCATAGGGTCAGTATATTCATCTGGCAATGGGTTTGCAACATTATGCAAATAAATTATCCCTTGAACTTTATGTTCACATATTTATTTAACAAGGATCTAGATTATTCATAATTAAACTCACACATAATTTTCAGCTGTCAAAATCATCTCTCTCCTAATGTTAGAAAATCTAACATTCATCCAAACCTTATTTGAGAATTCATCTTTGTGCGTGGTGGAGCAATTAAAATCATAATTACACATTCAATATTTTAGATGAAAATTATTTGGTTCCTAACCCAGAACCAATTTTAATGGGGAAACATTGTTGGCTTGATGCATACATGTGTTGCTACATGTTAAATAAAGTGATCTAATACCAAATCTTATTTGGGAGTTATGTTCTCATAACCATGATTTAGCTATAATTGAAGGCATACAATTTCTGCTAAATCAACCAACATTATCTAATTTCATAATTTGAAATTGTGCTCTTTAAATTTAACAATTCGAGCAAACAACCTTACAAACACTAATTGTAAGTTGACACCAAAGCACATGTGATCATCGCATTGATGCATCCATCATATAGTTTCAAATGATCCACATGGCAGGTGAATGGGCCCATATTCACATTTTTATATGTTCCAAAATCTTCAGGGGATTACAATTTGTAACACCCCGAAAATGCCATGACTTAGACTAGATCTTAATCCATTAAATAATGTTTAAAATGATGTTTCCACACCTATATTAATGTAATAAACTCATTTGGAAAAGGTTAGAATCAAAACGACTAAGAAAGACCTTGACGTACGAAAATTAGCTAATTTAAACTAGTTGGCGTCCCTATTTTGGTGAAGGTTTCAAAATGTCAAATAAAGTCCAAAACTTGTAAAGTGACCTTGGATAGGTAGTATATAGTACAAACGGTCTAAACGTCCGGTATTGACACCCCAAGGACCACCCTAAGGGTCCTTGAAAAGGACCCAAACATAGGTGGGTAGGCCGCCTTGTAGCCTGCGAGCAGGCAGAAGTGGAGGCATAGCATGCAACGCACGCCTGACACGAGGTTTTCTTCCTCAAGATTTGAGAGGTAGCCTCGCGACGCGAGGCTGACACGCACCTCAGTGCCTCAACTCAAATTCAATAAAAATAACGGGATTTGGCCCCGTGACGCGCAACTACTTCTTAGAATCGTTAACGTCGTATTTTTGGTAATTTAACTTATTAAAAAGACTCATTTAAGTGGAGGGTCTTTGAGTAATTCGTAGGACGACTATATATTGATATTAGGTCAATTTTAGACCACTTTTACACGTCCCAAAATAGATCAAATGAAATTTCTCTCATTCTATCAAGAACACTCTCTTCTCCAAGCTCCATTGAAGAATTAGAAGAACTTAAGGAGAAAGACAAAGACCTCAAGCTTTTCATCCAATTTTGTGGATTCTTCATCTATAAGGTATGTGTTTTTCAGTCTTGGGATTCCTTTCCCCATGAGGTTCTTTCAAAGATAAGTTTTCAAGAACTTTAAATACTAGGGTTTTTACTCTACGTAACGAATTTTCTTCATAACTTTAGATTTATGATTTTCAATGAAAAGTAAGTGTTTTCTATGATCTATTCCATATGATTTTATGAGTATGTTATTATTTATCTTTGAATTTTGTTTGAATCATGTTCTTATCTGCATGATGGTTCCGTATGATTATTTTTACTATTTGACAATATGAAAACGTAGGGATTGAAACTAAGACTAGAATGAACTTTTAAATGACCCTTATCCTTTACCCTACATTATGCATTGATCTTGTATATGATTTTAAGAGTTGATCTTGATTATGATATTGAGTAGTTTACTCAGTTATGGTTATGAATGTTGTTAGTTGAACGTAAGTTCTTGAATAAGGTTCTTGGAAGCAAGAGGTAAGTCTTTTACAGTTGTGATTACTCCACCATGTTTACGTTAACCTATAAATCATGATGATATGTTGTGAAAGTATGTATAATGTTGCTTTGTGGATATGTTGGGCTATGAACATGTTACTTGTGAGATCATGATAAGAATACGATAATGCAAGTTTATGATATTCTCTTGTATGCTTAACATATGATGATTTATGATATATTAAATATCACAAACAAAGTGTTACGATGAAAGGAAATTCTCATCTAATCCTAAAGAGATCATTATCATGTTTATACAAGGAGTTAATCTCCTATGGCCTATGATAAGTGTATGATAAAAGACAACTTAAAGGTTATTCAATAAAAGGTATTAAGCTAAGCACCGGTGAACTAGATATGAGAGGTGTCCCTTCCCTAGTTGGAAGGTAGGTTCACAATGACTCTCATGAGATTGAGGTTGCCATGTGATGTGGAACTATGGGTCTCTAATACATCTCCTAGTTCTTGAAATATGTTTCCCCATAGGATACTAGCTAGTGGATCCACCTAGAAAGCTATGTCATGTTAGGTTCAAATTTGGCTGGTAGACCACCTTTTTTCTCTGTGGGATTTTATGACATCGGATTCCATGTTTAGCTCTCATGGTCTATGTGGGTTAAGGCGTATGTTCCCTCATGTAAAATGAAGGACAAGTAAATGAACGTTGAGTAGGGTGACTTGACGAGTCTACTTAGTAGAGGTAGGTGTATGGGACTCTACCTAGAGATTGCAGAAGTTGACTCTAATGGAAGTCCTAGGAGATTGTTCTTATGTAGTAGGATAACATGAAAGGTATATGTTTATGATACATGATGTTAAGCTTCTATGATGTTGGTCATTATGATGAATATGTTATTGGTTTATATTGCTATATGAAGTGACGACTAATTATGTTACAAGTTATATGAAGCAAAGTTTTACCTATGATCTCCTATCTTATCTATTTGGTTGTGTGGGGTTATGGGACTTCACATGACCATTGCACTTGTAGATTGGGAATGGGATCAATTGGTAAGTGTTTTGTACGTTATGTCATATGATCTATTGAATATAAAAAGTTAACATGACTATGATAATATGTCTTGAATTATGATCATGCTTTATGTTGATGGAATCCTTGACTTGTATATGATCAATGGTATGTGCGTTAAAGACGTTCATATGGCTTAGCATTTTTTCTAAAGATATGATAAATGATCCTTTTTCATGCATGTCCTTAAGTTTTATGTGCATATACCCATACTTAGTACATGTGGCGTACTAACCCCATCACTTTATATTACTACAACTGTAGGTTCCGGCCATTGAAGTTTAAGGAGGTCAATTTGAAGAAGCTTGAAACTCTTTCTTTAAGTCTTGGTAGGTCCTCATGTTCGAGACGCTATCAATTATAGTCCAGCTTATGAAGACTTTAGTAGAAATTAGGATTATCCTATTTCCATCATGTTTCTTTGGATTCTTTTGTATTAAGGCCTATATGGCATATTGACTATGTATTGGGTAAGTCCAGATTTGCACTCTTTAGATGCTTTCATATGTGTGAGAAAATTTCTTAGAGTATTGTGTGGTTTATGAATGATAAATATAAACTCTAAGTATACTTCAAGTATAATGTAAAAGTTTTAATTTTTACGCAATTTTTAGTAATCACATGTTATGACGAATGCTAAGGGCTTGTTTGAGTCCTCTGGGAGGACGACGACACCAGTCTTGTCTGGGGTATGCGAATCCCAGATCATGAGGTTAAATATCCTTAAGATCAATGTCTCACTTAACCACCTTACCTAGTGTCTTGTTTATGGTTGTGAAGCGCGCCACAATTATGGATTAGAGGCTATGTGATGATTAGGAAACTTCTCTTTTATTGATACTCCTTGTCGTGCCTTTAGAGTTTTAACACTATGTTCTTTTATCATCTAATACCTTTCTTGTGGTTATAGGGGATGAACACAAGAAGGACAGTTATGAGAAGAATGGGAAAAGAGGTGGATAATGAGGGAGCTACTCCCCAAGACAATCGAAATGCTCATCAAGTGCAAGTTGCGGCAAATGATCAAGTTTCGGTGAATCCTCCGGCTATGACGGATGATGAAGTGAGGGCGGCCCTATTTCAAATGGCCCAAGAAATCATCACCCAAGATCAATCCATCACAGCTCAAGCTAACATGGAGGTTGTTCCTCGAGATAACCAGCACACTAGTACTATGGCTAGCCATTTGAGAGACTTTACGATGATAAATCCTCCCATGTACTTTGGATCAAAAGTTGATGAAGACCCCCAAGATTTCCTTGATGAGGTCTACAAGATCTTGTTTGCTATGGGGGTGAGTACTACTGAGAAAGCTGAACTTGCTGCTTATCAACTCAAGGACGTGGCTCAGACATGGTATAACCAGTGGAAGGATAATCGGGCTTTAGGAGATGGTCCCGTGATTTGAGAGATCTTCAAAAAGGTCTTTCTTGATAGATTCTTTCCAAGGGAAAAACGAGAAACTAAGGTAGTGGATTTCATCAACCTTAGTCAAGAAGGTATGAGTGCTTAGGAATACTCCTTGAAATTCATTAAGATCTCCAAATATGCTTCTTCATTTGTATCTAATGCGAGGGATGAAATGAGCCGTTTGGTAACGGGCGTGTCCGAATAACTTGAAGAAGAATGTCATGCAACAATGCATCATGACAATATGGATCTTTCTAGGTTGTTGGTTCATGCTTAACAGATTGAGGAAAGTCATGTAAGTAATAGGAATAGGGAAGCTAAGAGGGCAAAGTCATTTGAAAGTGGTTCTTCTAAGAGTAGGCTTGATGTTCAAGACAAGCCTATGTTTAAGAAGAGGTTTTCAAATCAGGTTCCTGCTAATTTATCCAAGAATCGCAATGATAGAGGTTCTAATCCTAAACCTCAAAAGGGGAGAAATGTTGATCTACCAAAAGAGAGACCATCTTGTGGTAAGTGTGATAAGAATTATGCGGGTGAATATCTTTTTGGGACTAATAGTTGCTATGGTTGTGGCAAGGGTGGTCATATGGTGAAAGATTGTCCTAATGTGAGAAGTTAAGGCAAAGGGAATAGTCAAGCTCAACCAATAGGTCCTAATTTTGAAGCTCCAAAAAGGAACCATTTCTATGAACTCAAGGCTAGGAAGAACAAGAAAGCTCTCCCTACATTGTGACGGGTATGTTACAAGTTTTCTTTGTTAATGTCTATTCATTTCTTGATCCAGGTTCTACTCTTTCTTTTGTTACACCTTTGATAGATAGGAAGTTTGATGTAATTCCTGATGTTTTGATTGAACCCTTTTATATTTGTACCTCAATGGGTGACTCTATAGTTGCAAAAAGAGTCTATACGAAATGTCTTGTAATGCTGCCCAATAGAGTTATTCTTGCTGATTTAGTAGAACTTGACATGTTGGATTTTGATATCATCTTGGGTATGAATTGTCTTGTTTTAAGGCTTGTAAGATGATAGCTTGGGGTTTTCTATATCATGTGGTGAGAGTTAAAGACTTAGAATTTGAAACTCCTTCTATTGAGTCAGTCCCTATAGTAAGAGAATTCCCAAAGGTTTTTCCTAATGACCTTCCAAGAGTTCCTCCCGAACGGTAAATTGACTTTGGCATTGATTTATTGCCTGATACGAACCCCATTTCAATTCCTCTATATAGGATGCTTTCGGCGGAATTGAAAGAGTTGAAACTCCAACTTAAAGATTTTCTATACAAGGGTTTCATCCAACCTAGTATTTCTCCATAGGGTGTTTTAGCCTTGTTTGTTAAGAAGAAGGATGAGTCCCTTAGAATGTGCATTGTTATCGCCAACTCAATAAGGTCTCCATAAAGATCAAGTATCCTCTCCTTAATATTGATGATATTTTGATATACTCCAACAATGAAGATGAGCATGAAGGTCATTTAAGATTAGCCTTGCAAGTCCTCAATGAACACCAAAATTATGCAAAATTTAGCAAGTGTGAATTTTAGTTAAGATCGGTTTCTTTTCTTGGTCGTATCACCTCTGGTGATGGTGTAGAGGTTGATCCGAAGAAGCTAGATGCGGTCAGAAATTGGCCTAGACCTTTTACTCCCATAGACATAAGGAGTTTCTTGGGTCTAGCTGGCTATTATAGAAGATTTATAGATGGATTTTCGTCCATTGCTTCTCCTTTGACAACTTTGATCCAAAAGAAGGTGAATTTTGAGTGGTCGGAAGCTTGTGAGAAAGGTTTTCAAGAGTTGAAAGATAAGCTTACCTCTGCTACAGTTTTGACCTTATCGAAGGGCAATGAAGGCTTTGTAGTGTATTGTGATGCTTCCTGAGTGGGATTGGGATGTGTCCTCATGCAACATGGAAAGGTGATTGCCTATGCTTCTAGGCGACTCAAAGTTCATGAGAAGAATTACCCAACTCATGATCTTGAGTTAGTCGCTGTAGTTTTTTCCTTGAAAATATGGAGACATTACTTGTATGGTGTGCATGTTAATGTTTATACTGACCATAAAAGTCTTCAATATCTGTTTACACAAAAGGAGTTAAATCTCCGACAGAGAAGATGGTTAAATTGTTAAAGGATTATGACATTAGTTTCCTGTACCACCCTGGCAAAGTCAATGTGGTTGCGGATGCTTTCAGTCAAATGACTAGGGGTAGTGTGTATCATTTGGAGGAAGAGAAGAAAGAACTTGTGAAAGATGTTCATGGGTTGGCTCGCTTAGGTGTGCGATTAGAAGATTCTCCAAATGGTGGTTTCATGGTCCATCGTAACTCCAACTTATCATTAGTGGTGGAGGTGAAATCTGAGCAACACCTTGATCCTTTATTGATGGAGTTGAATGGATCGATACTTAGTAAGCTCAATAAGTCATTATGCCAAGGGGGGGATGGTGTTCTTAGGTACCAAAGGAAATTATGTTACCCGATGTTGAGGATTTGAGAAAACAGATTCTGCAGGAAGCCCATGATTCTCAGTATTCTATACATCCAGGTGCCACCAAAATGAATCATGACCTTAGAGAGATCTATTGGTGGGATGGTTTAAAGAGGTACATAGCAGAGTTTGTTTCTAAGTGTCCAAACTGCCAACAAGTTAAAGCTGAGCATCTCAAATCGGGTGGGTTAACCCAAATCATGGATGCTCCTACATGGAAGTGGGAAGCCATAAATATGGAATTTGTTGTTGGGTTTCCTCAAACCAGAAAGCAAAATGATTCAATATGGGTTATTGTGAATAGGTTGACCAAATCTGCACACTTTATTCCTGTTAAGTCTACTTACACGGCTGAAGATTATGCAAGGATTTTATTAATGAGATTGTGAATCTTCATGGGATTCCTTTGTCCATCATTTAGGATAGAGATGCAATTCACTTCTCATTTTTTGGAAGGTTTTTCAAAAGGGTTTAGGTATGCAAGTGAAACTTAGTATCGCTTTTCATCCTCAACAGATGGTCAATCGGAACGTATCATTCAGACCCTTGAAGACATGTTAAGAGCATGTGTCATTGACTTAAAGGAATTTGGGCTGATCACTTACCTTTGACAGAGTTCTCTTACAACAATATATATCATTTGAGCAACTCTATGTCACCTTTTGAAGCTCTTTATGGTAGAAGGTGTAGATCTCCGGTTGGATGGTTTGAGGTTGGTGAGTCCTCAATCCTTGGTCCATAGATTATCTATGAAGCTATAGAGAAGGTTCGAATCATAAGAGATAGATTGAAGACAGACTATAGTCGGAAAAAGTTTTATGGCGATATAAGAAGAAGAGATATTTAGTTTGAAATAGGTGATCATGTCTACTTGACGATTTCACCTATGAAAGGGGTGATGAGGTTTGGTAATAAGGGAAATTTAGGTCCCTGGTATGTTGGTATCTATGAGGTTTTGCAACGAATTGGAAAGGTTTCCTATGAGTTGAAACTACCTAGTGAACTAGCTTCAGTCCATCCGGTGTTTCATGTGTCTATGCTCAAGAAATGCATAGGTGACCTAGTGTCTATTCTACCTATTGAAGGTTTAGGGGTTGATGAGAACCTATCCTATGAAGAGGTTTTGGTTGAGATCCTAGATCGCCAAGTCAAGAAGTTGAGAAACAAGGAGGTTTCCTCTGGAAAAGTTCTATGGAGGAACCATGTTGTTGAGGGTGAAACATGAGAGGTTGAAGCCGACATGAAGTCCTGCTCCCCTCATCTCTTTAATCCTTAAGGTTAGACATCCATCTCAATTGAGAAATTAATGCATTATCATGAAATCGACTTGTTTTACAAATAGGTGCATATTGGGTAAAAGTTGTACCAACTAGAGTTTTAAGATAATGTCTTCATACTCTATTCTTGCACTTATGTGAAACATGTAAGCATGGTGACGCTTTGATGCATTTTGAGCTTATGATAAGGTTGAGAAGGAATTCCGCACTATGTGTTATGAATATGGAGCTCTTATATGTTGTGTATCATGAATTGAGTGCTATCTGTAATGTTATGGTATGTATTGTAAGGAGTTGTGATATACTCCTATGAGCTGTGACTCCTTACCATATTATGTTTTCAATTGGTGGTACTGCTAGTATTGAGTCTATTCCTATCTCCAAAAGATTTTAGTGTCATTTGGGGACGAATGTTCCTAAAGGGGGTTGGGGGGTAATGTAACACTCTGGAACTACCATGACTTAGACTAGAGCTTAAGCCATCAAATAATGTTTAAAATGATGTTTCCATACCTATATTAATGTAATCAACTCATTTGGAAAATTTTAGAGCCAAAACACTTACAAAAACCTTGACGTCCGAAACTAGCTAATTTGAACTAGTTGACGTCCCTATGTTTGGTGAAGGTTTCGACGTGTCAAATGAAGTCCAAAACTTGTAAAGTGACCTTGGGTAGGTATTATGTAGTACAAAGGGTCCAAAAGTCCGGTAACGACACCCCAATGACCATCCTAAGGGTCCATGAGGAGGACCCAAACATGGGTGGGTAGATTGCTTGTCAGCCTGCGATTAGGCAGAAGTGGAGGCAAAGTGTGCGATGCACGCTTGACACGAGGTGTTCTGCCTCAAGATTTGAGAGGAACCTCGCCACTTGAGGCTGACACTTACCTCACTGCCTCAACTTAAAATTCAATAAAAATAACGGGATTTTTCCCCGTGACGCACAACTACTTCCCAGAATCATTAAATTCGTATTTTTGGTAATTTAACTTATTAAAAAGACTCATTTAAGTGGAGGGTCTTTTGAGTAATTCATAGGACGACTATATATTGATACTAGGTTAATTTTAGACCACTTTTACACGTCCTAAAATAGATCAAACGAAATTTCTCTCATTCTCTCAAGAACACTCTCTTCTCCAAATTCCATTGAAGAATAAGAAGAGATTAAGGAAGAAAACGAAGACCTAATGATTTTCATCCAATTTGCGTGGATTCTTCATCTATATGGTATGGGTTTTTTACTCTAGGTATTCCTTTCCCCAATAGGTCCTTTCAAATATAAGTTTTAAAGAACTTCAAATACTACGGTTTTTACTCTAAGAAATAAATTTTCTTCCTAACTCTAGATTTATAATTTTCAATGATAAGTATATGTTTTCTATGGTCTATTCCACACGATTTGATGAGTATGTTATTATATATGTTTGAACTTCTTGTGAAGCATTTTCTTATCTACCTGATGGTTTCGTATGATTGTTTTTACAACTTGACAATATGAAAACGTAGGGATTAGAACTAAGACTAGAATAAGCTCTTAAATGACCCTTATCCTTCACCCTACATTATGAATTGATCTTGTATATGATTTTAAGAGTTTATATTGATTATGATATTGAGTATTTTACTATGTTATGGTTATGAATGTTGTAAGTTGAACGTAAGTTCTTGAATAAGGTTCTTGAAGCAAGAGGTAAGTCTTCTAAAGTTGTGATTACTCCACCATTATTATGTTAGCCTATAAATCATGATGATATGTTGTGAAAGTATGTATGATGTTGCGATGTGGATATGTTGGGATATGAACATGTTACTTCTGAGATCATGATAAGAATATGATAGTGCAAGTTTATGATATTCTCTTGTATGCTTAACACAAGATGATTTATGACATGTGAAATCTCACAACAAAGGGTTACGACGAAAGGAGATTCTCATCTTATCCTAAGATCTCATGATCATGTTTATACAAGTAGTTAATCTCCTATGGCCTATGATAAGTGTATGATAAAAGACAACTTAAAGGTATTCAAGAAAAGGACTTAAGCTAAGCACCGATGAACTAGTTATGAGATGTGTCCCTTCCCTAGTTGGAAGGTAGGTTCACAATGAATCTCATGAGATGGAGGATGCCATGTAATGTGGAACTATGAGTTTCTAATACATCTCCTAGTTCTTGAAATATGTTTCCACCATAGGATACTATCTAGTGGATCCACTTAGAAATCTATGTCATGTTAGGTTCAAATTTGGCCGGTAGACCACTTGTTTTCGATGTGGAGTGTTATGACACCGGATTCAATGTTTAGCTCAAATAGTCTATGTTGTTTAAGGCGTATGTTCCCGAATGTAAAATGAAGGACAAGTAAATGAACGTTGACTAGGGTTACTTGAGGAGTCTACATAGTAGAGGTAGGGGTATGGGACTCTACCTAGACATTGCACAAGTTGACTCTAATGGATGTCTTAGGAGATTGTTCTTATGTAATAGGATAACATTAAAGGTATATGTTTATGATACATGATGTTAAGCTTCTATGATGTTGGTCATTACGATGAATATGTTATTGGTTTATATTGCTATATGAAGTGACGACTAATTATGTTACAAGTTATATGAAGCAAAGTTTTACCTTTGATCTCCTATCTTATCTATTTGGTTGTGTGGGGTTATGGGGCTTCACATGACCATTGCACTTGTAGGTTGGGAATGGGATCATTGGTAAGTGTTTTGTACGTTATGTCATATGATCTATTGAATATGAAAAGTTAACATGACTATGATAATATGTCTTTAATTATGATCATGCTTTATGTTGATAGAATCCTTGACTTGTATATGATCTATGGTATGTGTGTTAAAGTCGTTCATATGGCTTAGCACTTTTTCTAAAGATATGATAAATGATCATTTTTCATGCATGTCGTTAAGTGTTATGTGCATATACCCATACTTAGTACATGTGGCATACTAACCCCATCATTTTATATTACTACAACTGTAGGTTTCGTCCATTGAAGTTTAAGGAGGTCGATTTGAAGAAGCTTGAAACTCTTTCTCTAAGTCTTGGTAGGTCCTCATGTTTGGGAAGCTACCAATTTTATTTCATCTTATGAAGACTTTAGTAGATATTAGGAATATCCTATTTCCATCATGTTTCTTTGGATTCTTTTGTATTAAGGCCTATATGGCATTTTGACTATGTATTGGCTAAGTCCATATTTGCACTCTTTAGATTGTTTTATATATGTGAGACAATTTCTTAGAATATCGTATGGTTTATGAATGATAAGTATGAAGTCTAACGATACTTCAAGTAGAATGTAAAAGTTTAAATTATTCCGCAATTTTTACTGGTCACATGTTATGACGAATGCTAAGGACATGTATGAGTCCTCTAACAGGACGACGACACCGGTCTCGTCTGGGGTATGCATTCCAGTTGTGACAAACTTGGTATCAGAGCATGAGGTTTAATAATCTTTGGATCAATGTCTCACTAAACCACGTTACCTAGTGTCTTGTTCATGGTTGTGAAGCGCGCCACGATTATGGATGAGATGCTATGTGATGACTATGAAACTTCTCTTTTCTTGATACTCCTTTGTCGTGCCTTTAGAGTTTTGACACTATGTTCTTTTAGCATCTAATCCCTTTATTGAGGTTATGGACAATAAACACAAGAAGGAAAGCCGCGAGAAGAATAGGAGAAGAGATTACAAATGAGGGAGCAACTCACCAAGGCAATCGAGATGCTCATCAAGTGCAAGATGCTGCAAATGATCAAGTTCATATGAATCCTCCGGCTATGACGGATGATGAGGTGAGGGCATCCCTGTTCCAAATGGCCCAAGCCATCACCACCCAATCTCAAGCCATTACGATTCAAGCTAACAGGGAGGTTTTTTCTCGAGAGAACCAGCATGCTAGTACTATGTCTAGTTGATACGCTCAAATTTACTTCTCTAAAAGAAGTAAAAGGGGTCGCATCAAGTAAAGAACCTAACTAGTGAGGTTGGGATCGTTCCCACGAGGAAAATGGTTCAGACTTAACTTTATTCTATTATTACTTCTATTTAGTCAATTATTTCTCAAAAACAAATGACTAAAGGGTTTTTTGATTAATTAAAACAATTAGTTAAATTAAAGTAACCAAGTGACAGGTTCAAGTATTGGGGTTTAATCAAGTAATGAGAGTAACTAGGGCATGCAAAGTGATAAGTTATAACAATCCTTTCCCAGTATCTAGCTATAACAATCCTTTCCAGTATCTTGCATGCAAAGTGATAAGTTAGGTATCTCTAAATCCTTGGTGCGGCATCTAGAAAATTTCACTCCGTACCTTGGTCCAGATACGTGTGTTGCTTTATTAGACCTTATCTTTACCTCATATTAAGCATCATATTCGATATTTGACTAAGTTGTTACTTCGTACCAACCGACACTAGTCTATTAGATAGTATACACTAAATCTATGTAGATAATTCTTTTCCTATTATCTACCTCCTTGGTTCGGCAAGTAGCAATAACACGAGTTCTAACATTGGCCATCCATTAAAAAGGCTTCTAAGTTAAAGAATTTGCAATACAGGCCAGACACTATTCTAGAATTGTTATTTTAGCTAGATTTTACCTTGTTATTTACCCATGGTTCCCACAACCCTAGTTATGGAGTTTACTTACCCATGCTAATAATCACAGAATTCATATTGATAATATAAGAAGTCATGCACTTACTTTTATGAGAATGAAGAAAATCCAGAAATTCACTTTAATAATTCACAAAAACACTAACAATTGATTCCGAAAAAGTATGATCAAATACCAAAATTAGGAGTTCAATACTTAAACAAGAGAACTAAAAAATATCCAAAAGTCTAACCCAAAAAACGAGGTTTTTCGAACTATTTATAATAAATAAAACCTAATAAAAGAAGGACTCTATTTAAGGCAAATCTGTCCAAAACGCATCTGAATTGACGATCCTTGCGATGGACCGTCATGGACACAACGATTCGTCGTGGGATCCTCATTCCATACTTGGCATAATTATCTTCTGCTTTCTTCATCAACTTTCAATTACCCTCAACGGATAGATATGACGGACCGTTGCAAGCACGACGGTCCGTCGAGGGGTTCCGTTCCATAACACTTAGAAACTTCTTGAAATTGGGTACTAGAACTACTATCTGACAACCACGACGGATATGTAGGACACATTATCACGGCTATGATGGTCCGTCATGAGCTTCCGTAGTCCCATACTTGGTCAGATGTCCCCAACTTCCTTCAGCAACCATTTTCTTCTCACTACGGTGCCACCTACGGACCGTAACAGTCACGACGAACTGTCGTGGGCCCCGTAGGTGGTCACTTCTAAAATTTCTTCTCAAATCCTCCGCGTTCTCCTTTGGACAGATTTCCTGCAAATAAAGAGAAACCTACATCAAAAATCGATACAAAAAGGCTTTAGACACACAGTAAACTTAAGGAAAAGACATTGAAAGTACTGTGATACCACGGTACATCAACACCCTCAACTTAAATTCATTGCTTGTCTTCAAGCGAGACACACTATAACTCATTACAAAATCTTTGTATAAGAGTATTCGTCTTTTAACTTTCGCAGTCATTTGGCTATCAATTATGATTATTCTCATTATGTTCAGGAATGCTATCACTATCAGGCTTGAATTATGTGGACTAGACCATGACACAGACTCACCACAACTTGACACCTATCCTCTTCGATCTGTCACCTAGGTGATAATATTTCCGGTATTGCAACTAGTGTCCTCACTTAAAAATAACATCCTCATTTTTCATATAATGATTTCAGTTTTAGTATAAGGATTACTTTCAACACTTACTCACAGAACAACTTCACAACTCATTTATACATATTGCCATAGGCTTGCCCTTATTTTCACTGCTTTAAGTTTGCCATAACAATTCTTAGTATCACGATAGGACTTTCTAGCTTGTAACATAGGCTCGGGATCAAGTAGGGTATATTTAGGTATATTTTAGTGACTTGTTGCCCTCCTTTACAAATCAGTTAGGCGTCAAACCTTTTCATCATTTTATTCTGCCCTTTTTCTTATATTCTTTCACCTTGCTATTTTCCCTTCTTTGTTCTTTTGTGTAAGTGACTCTTTTCTTTTATTGCTTGTATTATTATTATTATTATTATATATATATATATATATATATATATATTTCACTTTTCTTTCAACTGGTTCTTGAGTCACTTTTCTTTTGTTCTTTCTCTCTCTTTGTTCTTTCAACCCCACTTTCCTGAGCATTCCTCATAATAGACACCCTCAACTCATGGCTTTTCCATGAGTCAAAGTACACAATACCCAAAGTTGGGTTAGGGCCACGACAAATTTATTTACTACATTAGCCACCCTCAACTTATGCTTTTGGCATAAGCTGAGGTGTACATGTCCAATGAGGGACCCGGGCCAACACATTATTCCCAGAAAAGATCAGTTGGGGTGAAAAAGAAAGGTCTATTTTAAGCTCAAATCATTTGGATCAAAAATGGATTTCATTTGGTTTTATGTTATTTAGTCTAAAGATTGGCTATATTGAACAAGGGCCTATGATCCTTTCCTAATTGTCTATTACAACTTACTTTTAGCAGGACTAACTAGGCAAGTTCTAGCTTAGTACAAATAGTGGAGTATTCAAATTTTCCTCACACTCACTTGATATCTCATTACTCCACCAGATTATCAGACACCTAGTTCGAGTCTTAGACTTAGGGACATGCAGTGGTGTATCTCTATGTCATGCTTAGAGACACACATTTATCAATTACTATGGCTATCCATGCATCATTTTCATTATATCTAGATATCATTTCTTTTTTAGTCATCATGCTTCAGAGTTATACTATGTACACAATTCAATAATAAAAATAATCAGTCTCTTGGGGAAAAAGAACACAGGCAAGAAAACCCCAAAAGAGGATCCTGAGTTGGGTTACTCAGACTTCACCCTAGCACTCATACTACATTTACCCCACCCCAACAAAAATATATGCAATCGTCCCCAATGGATAAAAGAATCTAAAATAATAAAGTGTTAGTGAAGCAAACCTGAGGCGCAAAGCGCCATCGATCAACAAGATGGTGGGTCCAGTGTCCCGGAACCCACTCCTTTTGTAGTCTGGACACCCTCAGTAGTGCCCTCATCATCAAAAACACCATCAATAGTGCCTCTCTAAACAATAACAACATGATCAGTAGTGCTCTTCTCTGCCTCAACAACTCTGGAGCTAGACGCCCCAACATCCAACTCAATAGCCCTCAACTGACGGGCCTCCTCATCAGCAATCAAGGCTCTCCTCGCTGCCTCCAACTCTCTATGCTCCCTCTTCCGTGCCCTAGATTCACCCTAATGTCGACCTCTACGCCTCTTGGAATGCTCTCGTGGTGTCACTACAACAATGGAGAATAAGGCCGCCAAAATAGTATCCTTGGCAGGCTCTGCAGAAGGGGCCTCAGACTCGGGCACCCTAGCCTCTAAAATCGTGTCCAAGTCCGCTCGCAGACTCTCTACAACAGCCTGAAGGGTAGACACGTCCACCGGAGGGGCTGGCCGGGCTAGCACACGCAACTCAATTTCGTCCAGGTGCTGATGAACCTCCATAGTATTCCTCTCCGTGTGATGGGTCATCTTCCGCTCCATGCGCTCCTCCGCCTAAGCAATAGACCTCTGCATTTAAAGCTGATATGATGGATAAGAGTGGATTTTTGGGCCTCAAGTTTCTGGACCCTAGCATGTGTGACCAGAGTGGCGGACAGACTCAAACGAGAGGAGATTGGAGCGGTGCTACCACCCGGGATAGACTCGACTACGGTGGTGTCAGTAGGCTCAGATGTAGCCTGGGTAATCATTTGGGCTTGCTCTAGTGTATCCGCCAGGTTCTTACCAAGCGGAGGTACCTCTGAGCGTGGCCCTCTGCGTGGGGTCAACTTATTGGCCTCATCCCTGATAAGGCCTATATCAACAGTGCCCGGCGGGGTCTTGATCTGGTCTATGTGCCAAATGGGCACACCTGCGGACCTACATAATGAAAACACCATGCACGGATATGGGTAAGTAGTAGTGACCTTAAAAGCCCTCTCGTGCATGATCACCTGAAGAAGCCAAGTGAAGTCCACCTCGAACCCTGCTATCATTGCTTCAATCAGAACTGCATGATCCATTGTGACTATGTTATCTGCAGCAGTGGGGGAAAGGCAGTGGCGGACTATCAACCACAGAAACTTGACCGTGAAGTTTAGGTTATCCTTTTTGATGGTTCCCTTCCGCTCAAATACCCAGTCAGCAACCACTCAATAAACGGACAAATACTGAGCCAACCACCTCTTGGTAGTCTCTCTCAACTCTGGCTCACACAAGAATCGTCCATCTTTAACCATTTTCCACCAGTAGTCGAACTCAGCGGTGAGAGGAGTCCTGGTGGAATCAATATCTTTATCACATAGGTACCGTTGGATGGCTGGCAATAAGATGTCTACCCACTTGCCGTGTACTCGAATGTGATCTAGTGGAGCCTATTTGGCGGGGGCAGCCCGCCTAACAATCTCGGATCTGAGAGTCGCCTACGAGGCGTAGAACTCTCTGACCAACTCCTTACTGTATCAGGCCAAAGCACGACCTGTCCAATCTAGCCGGTGCTTGTGAAGAGTGCATGGATATACGACATGGTGGGGGAGACTCCCTGTAAGGACTCGCCTCTCTAGGTAAGGGTTCGGGTCATGACACCCTTATCATTCAGCAGCTTGGGATCGCAGTACACCTGAAACTTCCTCTCAACACACCATGGGTTGGGCTGGTTGGTAACCAGGGCGGGACTCCAGTTAGTGGTGCTGGAGTGGAATCAACACTATCGGCCTCATCAAACGAGGTGGACTGGGATGCAGTGGCTGGAGAAAAAGCCTTTTCATACTCGGAGACGTCGTATGAACCCGATACTTCCTCTGAACCAGAAGCATCACTGAAGTGTGTAGCAGATCTAGAAGGCGTGAAGGTCAGTATGTGATCCTCTTCAGACTGGGAGGCAGTGACTATGCCGGGCTCCACCTTCGTGGGGGTCGGTCTGGTGGTACGTGCAGCCCGTGCAGGAGTGACATTGCCTGGGGACACGTATACGGGGTCACCCTTATCGTCAGAGCTAATGACCAGTCGGGCAGATGGGGCAACACAATTTGAGCGCCCTCGTGCGTACAAGTGATCTAGATTTGGTTCCATAAGTGTTAGTACCTAAAATTAACAACAATTAGTAACAGTAGAAACAAACAAGACATGAAAAAAAAGAAAACAAAAACGTAAAACCAAAACTGAAATAATATTGTTGTAGTTTCTTTGCTGGACGACGGACCAGTTGACGGTCCGTCGTGAGCATGACGGACCGTGATGATGATCCGTCATGAAATACTTGAGAAAATTTTTTGGAATCTCAGAAAAAAGTCTCTGCCAATCACGACGGTTGTGCAGGACAGACCGTCGAGAGCACGACGGTCCGTCATTGGACACTTGGAAAAGATTTTGAGAACCTTAGGAATAGGGTCTCTGACAACCATGAAGGTTGTGTAGGACAGACCGTCGAGGGAACGATGGTCCGTCGTAAAGGTCATCGATGGACACAAAGAAAATAAACTGGAATTGGTGGGATGGACCCGACGATGGTAAGTCGAGGGCATGGCAGTCCATCGACGGGGTCTCGTTCTTTTCTTCAGTGACAGAACTGGGAGTGCCTCTATCATACCCTAAAATGATAATATAAAGAATACATATCGACCCACAATTTATAACCTAATTACCCAACATACTAGCAATCCTAAGGCAATAGTTTCTCAAGTCTTAGCATGCCATTTTGGAGGACTATCAACCTAGGTCAGAAATAGTTATCAGAAATAGACACCCCCATTGATTTAGTTAACAGAACACTCCTATTCAGTTTACTATGTGAAGGGTCTTAAGGCATGTAGGATTAACGGGGTGAGTTTGTGCCATACGCTAGGGGTCAAATTTCAAAGATCCAACATTCAGAATCAAGCATGGAGCATGGGAAAACAAGAAAGAAATTTAGATGATTTAGAGATCAGAACCACATACCTGATATTTAGAGAAGATGAAAACAAAGTAATACATACAACTCTGGTAATCAACACAAGAATAGTTGACTCTGATCGGCAGATTACTTGAAGAAGCAGGGAGATTGGAAGAGGGAATATTAGGGGTATTGGGGAAGGGATGGGGAATGTGATATTTTTGGGAGATGAAGAGAGTTTTAGGGAGTTTAATAGGGAGTAAATGGGGGAAGTGAGGGAAAGAAACGGTTAGAATGAAGAGGGGGGAAGTTAAAAAGTTTAAAGCTTTTAATATTAATTGGTCGGGTCGGGTCGGGTTTACGAGTATTGACGCGAGACGATTCCCCATCGATGGTTTGTCACAGGTGTGACGGTCCGTCATGGGTGCCCTAATTTAGAAAAAATGGAAAAACTTACCTGGACACGACGGAAGCTTGCGACGGTCCGTCGCAGGTGTGACGATCTGTCGATGGGTTCGTCAACGAGTTCTGCAAACCAATTTTTCGGTGATGTTCTACCTGCAAATTTAACACCCATGAAGCTATTATTTTTGTACTTTCTGGACACTTTTTGGATATGGACCCTAAATTATGCTCTAGCCAACAATTCTAACAAAAAAAGAAAAGTAACAAAAATGCAACTATTACTAGAAAGACATTAATAAAAACTATAGTTAGCTTAGAGGATACATATTGGGTTGCCTCCCAACCAGCGCTTGATTTAACGTTGCGGCACGACGGATGACACTTGATTACATAGACTTCATCAAGATGGTATGCCTCGATCACTTCATTCGCCGTTTCAGCATGACGCAAATAGATTTTGATTCGTTGTCCGTTCACCTTAAACCGCACACCCTCCTTGTTTTCTAACTGAACCACTCTGTGAGGGAATAGTTGGGTGATCAAGTAAGGGCCAGTCTATTTGGACTTGAGTTTGTCCAGAAACACGCGCAACCTAGAATTCAATAAAAACACCAAATCCCCAACCATAAAATCGCTTTTCTCAATCTTTTGGTCATGGTACTTCTTCATCTTTTCTTTGTAGAGGGCTGAACTTTCATAATTTTTAGGCGAAATTCATCGAGCTCATTCAACCCATTTAACCTCTGTTCTGCCGCCTCATTCCAATCTATTTTGAACTTCTTCATTGCCACATGGCTTTATGCTCTAATTCGATCGGTAAGTGACAAGCCTTCCTATATATAAGTTGGTATGGGGACATACCTATGGAAGTCTTGTATGCTGTCCGGTAGGCCCAAAGAGCATTATCAAGTTTCCTTGACCAATCCGTTCTACCAGCGTTCATCGTTTTTGATAAAATCTGATTAATCTCCCTATTTGACACCTCAACTTGCCCACTAGTTTTAGGATGGTAAGGAGTGGCCACATTATGGCGAACCCCGTATTTCTCCAATAATTCATTAAATAATTTGTTGCAAAAGTGGAATCCCCTATCACTAATAATAGCCCTTGGGGTGCCAAATTGGGAAAAATATATTCTTTTTCAAGAAAGTAGTGACATTCTTCCCTTCATTATTTGCGAGTGCGATAGCTTCTACCCATTTAGACACATAATCAACCGCTACTAGAATGTACTTCATCCCTTGAGAACTCACAAAAGGTCCCATGAAGTCAATACCCCACACATCAAATAACTCAATCACAAGAATGGGATTTAAAGGGAGCTCTTGCTTTCTTGAAATGCCGCCATCTCTTTGACATCTATCACATGCCTTGGCGACATCATGAGCATCTTGATGAATAGTTGGACAATATTAGCCACATTTTAAGATCTTGTGAGCGGTTCGGATACCACTATGATGTCCACCTATGATTGAAGAATGACATTCCTCCAAAACACTTAGCATCTCAACATCTGGCACACAACACGGAATAAGCCCATCGGCGCAACTCCTATACAAGTATGGATCATCCCAAAAGAATTTTTTTTACATATACATGAAATTTTTCCTTTAATTAAAGGACTAAAATGGTGGTATGATATCGCTAGCCAGATAATTCGCAAAATCTGTGAACCATTGAATCAAGTCTTGAGAGGCGGCCAAAACATGATCATCTGGGAAAGTTTAATCAATTTCAGTTTTATCCCCCAATTCTCTCATTGCTTCATCTTCTAAATGGGAAAAGTAATCAACAACTTGATTTTTGGTCCCTTTTCTATCAATCACCTCAAAGTTAAATTCTTACAATAGTAATACCCAACGAATCAACCTTGGATTCACATACTTCTTTGCCATCAAATATCTCAAAGCAGAATGATCAGTATGCACTATAACCCCAGTGCCAAGCAAATAAAAGCGAGATTTATCAAAAGCAAATACTACTGCAAGGAGCTCTTGCTCAATCACGGTGTAGTTCTTTTGGACTTCATTTAGGGCTTTACTAGCATAGTAAATGGGGTGAAGGATTTTGTCCCTTCTTTGCCCCAATACCACACCAAGAGCAACCCCACTAGCATCACACATTACCTCAAATGGCTTGCTCTAATCCGGCAAAATAATAATAGGTGCGACACCAACTATTCTTTCAACTCACCAAATGCCTTAAGATAGGATTCATCAACATAAAATTTACACTCTTTTTCAAGAAACTTGCACAAAGGATGCCTAATTTTTTAAAAATCCTTGATGAACCTCCGGTAAAAACCTGCATGCCCAAGAAAGCTTCTCACACCTTTGACAGAGATAGGTGGGGGAAGTCTCTCGATTATGTCGACTTTAGCTCGATTAACGTCTATACCTTTCTGTGAAATTTTATGACCCAATATTATACCCTCTTTCACCATGAAGTGACATTTCTCCCAATTTAGTAATTGATTGCAGTCTTCACACCTCTTAAGAAACTCAGACAAATGACTCAAACACCGCTCAAAGGAGTCACTAACCACAGAAAAATCATCCATAAATACCTCAATAGTGTCCTCCACCATATCGGATAATACCAACATCATACGTCTCTGAAATGTGGCGGGTGCATTGTTCAACCCAAACGACATTCTCTTGAATACAAAGGTCCCATATGGACAAGTAAAAGTGGTTTTCTCTTGATCTTTTGGTACAATAGAAATCTATTATACCCCGAATAACCATCAAGAAAATAATACCATTTCTGGCAAGTCTATCCAACATCTGATCCATCAAGGGCATAGGAAAATGTTCTTTTTCGATCCATTCATTTAATTACCGGTAATCCATACACACCCTCCAACCAGTCATCGATCTCATTGGAACAAGATCATTTTTGTCATTGGGGACCACAATCGTTCCCCCTTTCTTAGGTACACAATGAACAAGGCATACCCAACTACTATCAGCGATTGAATATATCACTCCGGCATCCAACCACTAAATAATTTCCTTCTTCACTACCTCTTGCATAAGTGGATTTAGACGTCTCTGATGCTTAATACTTGGCTTATGATCGGGCATGAGTTGGACTTTATAAGAACAAATACCGAGAGGGATCCCAATAATATCCGCAATAGTACACCCAATAGCTCTTTGAACCTTTTTAAAACTTTCACCAAACTCTAAACTTGATGCACATTCAAATCTTCTGCAATAGTAACCGGCAAAGTATCATCTTTTCCCAAGAATACATACCTCAGATGAGGTGGTAGAGGCTCAAGTTCCAATTTTGGAGCCTCCTCAATAGACGGTTTCCCAGGTGGAGATTCTCGATGTTGCATATCTAACTCAAATTTCTTTGGTTTAAAACGAACATTACCTCGATCAAGTTCCGCGACCAATGACTCATACTCATCAATGCCATCACTATCAAAATTCATGATCACTGCCGCCAATGCTTCAACACTAGACACTCTTCAGTTTGTACCTCAGATGAATCTTCAACTCTGTCCGATATAGCAGATAACGATTGGAGCTCATTACTCTGCCTCATAGACCTACAAATGTTTTAGGTCACTTCTTCATTGTTCAATCGGAAATTTATCTGCCCCTTTTTCATATCAACTAGTTCCCTACCCGTAGAAAGGAATGGTCTCCCAAAAATAATAGGCACCTCAAAATCGGCCTCACAATCAAGAATCACAAAATTGGCTAGAAATATGAACAATTTCACTTTTACTAGCACATCATGGAGTATACCAATAGGACTTTTTACCGTTTGATCGACCATCAGTAGCCGCATCGCAGTGGGTTTTGGGTTACCCAAATTCAACTTTTTGTAAATTGAGAGGGGCATGAGATTTATACTTGCCCCAAGGTCACATAATCCTTTTGCAAAATTTAACAACCCGATTGTACAAGAATAGTGAAAGCACCCGATCTTCTTTCATTTGCACTAGAGATCTTGTAGCAATGGTACTACAGTGCTGCATTTTATCATCATCCTCAAAAGTGACTGATCTTTTCATTGTAACCAAATATTTCATGAACTTGGCATAATCGGGCATTTTTTCAAGAGCTTCTACCGAAGGGACATTGATAGAAAGCTATTTCAACATCGTTATAAAATGTCGGTATTTACCATCGTCTGTCTTTTTTAATAACATTTGTGGGAAAGTAGGTGGTGGTGTAGGCATGGGGGTCACCTTTTGGGGCACCTCAACATCTTTTACCATTTTATCTTCTAACTCACCACTAACCTCTACCACTGTATCATCATCTCTTATCATATTTTCTACACCAGATGGCATAGGTGGGTCAATGGTTTTCTTACCACCATGAGTAGTGATGGCCTAACAATGCCCATCATTTTTTGGATTGTGGACAGTGTCGCTATGAAGAGTGCCCGATTACCGTTTGTTCACATTTGCAAACAATTGGGCCATTTGCAACTCAAGATGCTTAATCGAGATTGCATGTGTATCAACTTTCTGCCTTATACGTACTAAGTCATTCCTTAAATCTTTAGTGTGATCATCACTACCATCAAACCTCCTCATCATTTTCTGCATCATATCCTCAACTCGTGCCATACTACCTCCACCATCCCTCGAAGCAACTTTACAATCTTGAGGTGGAACATAGGGCCAACTCCTATCATTTCTGTTACCATAGTTACCCCGATTGAAATTGTTGTCGCGGTTGTAATTTCCATCTTCGACATAATGACCCTCGCGGTTATAATTACCATAGTTCGGACCTTGGTTTCCTTGACCTTGGCGCTAATTCTCTTGATTGGAGCCTTGGTGTTCAGTCGGAAACCCCCCGTCTGATAATCACTGCATAAGAGTCCTCCTCGTAGTAATATTCATCATTTGGCAGTGGTGGTTTAGATAAGTAGTTCACAACATTTACTTTTTTCGCACCCCCAGCAACATGTTTCAACACTAACCGAAGCTCAGTTCTCATTTGAGCCATCTCCATATGAAGATCATCTGCAACTGAGTTGTGTGCGGATTGGACTGCGAATGTGTTTCTCCCAGTATTCAACTTCCTAGTACTCCAAGCTTTATTATTTCGGGAGATTTTCTCTAACTTTTCAGCAATTTTAGCATAAAGACACTCCCCATAAGAACCACCTGCTATTGTATCCAACACCGCTTTGTTATTATCATCTTGTCCCCGATAGAAATATTCTTTTAGAGACTCATCATCTATGCAGTGATTTGGAACACTTCGCAAGAATGAAGTGAACCTATCCCAAGAACTGCTAACTGACTCTCCCGGTAGTGCCAAAAAGTTGTTCACTCTGTCTTTGTGGTTTAGTTTCTTAGACACCGGGTAGTAGCGTGCTAAGAAAGAATCCCTCACTTTATTTTAAGTGAATATTGAGTTATAGGGGAGCTAAGTAAACTAGATAGCAGCCTCTCCTATTAGTGAGTAAGGAAAAACTCTTAGATTGATTACATCCATATTCAAATCGAACCTCCCTACACAACTTTTGCACACTGCCCTTACCTTAGCGATGTGGGCATGTGGATCCTCAGAAGGTAGCACTGAAAACAAACCTCTGGCAATGAGCATTTGCATCAGACTACTAGTTACCACAAAAGTGTGGCCGTGTGGTAGAGAGGCAAGACGAGCGGTCCATCAGAGTATGTGATCATAGCCCCTATAGTACTCTTCAGGGCTTGGAATAGGGAGGTTGTCTCTGTATTTAACCTTCCCCATGAATATAAGGTAATACAGGGCCATGAGCGTTAACCAATGGTGGCATTTGCAAGTCGACCTCATCACCTTAGATGCCCAAATTCTGATTCATTCTTCTCAAAGTACGCTCTAGTTCGGGGTCAGGTTCAATTACGGGTATTTCTCTACTCCGTGTGTTTGGCATGTAAGAAAGTTAGACCTAGAGAAAATAAAAACAAATAGAAAAAGTAAAATTTAGGAAAATATTGACTAAACTTTGGTAATAAGATTAAAGTTAATATAAAGGCCACTTTCCCAAGCAGCGGCCCCGAAATTTGATACGCTCAAATTTACTTCTCGAAGAGAAGTAAAAGTGTTCGCATCAAGTAAGGAACTCAACTAGTGAGGTTGGGATTGTTCGCACGAGGAAAATAGTTCATACTTAACTTTATTCTATTATTACTTCTATTTAGTCAATTATTTCACAAAAACAAATAACTAAAGGGTTTTTGATTAATAAGCAATTAGCTAAATTAAAATAAACAAGCGACAGGTTCAAGTATTAGAGTTTAATCAAGTAATGAGAGTAACTAGGGCGTAAGTGTTCCCCACAGGCTCCTAAGTCGGTAATTCTAGCTAAAACAATCCTTTCCTAGTATCTTGCATGTAAAGTGATAAGTTAGGTATCTCTAAATCCTTGGTTCGGCATCTAGAAAATTCCACTCCGTACCTTGGTCCGGCTACGTGTGTTGCTTTAATAAACCTTATCTTTACTTCATATTAAGCATCATATTCGATATTTGACTAAGTTGGTACTTCGTACCAACCGACACTAGCCTATTAGTTAGTATACACTAAATCTATGTTAATAATTCTTTTCCTATTATCTACCTCCTTGGTCCGACAAGTAGCAATCGGGCGAGTTCTAACGTTGATCATTCGTCAAAAAGACTTCTAAATGAAAGAATTATCAATACATGCAAGACACTATTCTAGAATTGTTATTTTAGCTAGATTTTACCTTGTTATTTACCTATGGTTCCCACAACCCTAGTTATGGAGTTTAGTTACCCATGATGATAATCACACAATTCATATTGATAATATAAGAAATCATGCACTTATTTTTATGAGGATGAAGAAAATCCTGAAATTCACTTGAATAATTCACAAAAACACCAATAATTGATTCCGGAAAAATATGATCAATACCAAAATCAGGAGTTCAATACTTAAACAAGAGAACTAAAAAATATCCAAAAGTCTAACCCAAAAAACGAGGTTTTTTGAACTATTTATAATAAATAAAACCTAATAAACGAAGGACTCTATTTAAGGAAAATCGGTCCAAAACGCGTCTGAATCAATGATCCCTACGACAGACCATCATGGACACGAAGATACGTCGTGGGCTCCGTCATTCCATACTTGGCATAATTTTTTGCTACTTTCTTCATCAACTTCTTGTTACCCTCGACGGACAGATATTATGGACCGTTGCAAGCACGACGGTCCATCGAGGGGTTCTGTTCCACAACACTTAGAAACTTCTTGAAATTGGATACTGGAACTACTCTCTAACAACCACGAAGAATATGCAGGACAGATCTTCATGGCTATGACAGTCCGTCATGAGCTTCCGTAGTCCCACACTTGGTCAGACTTCCCCAACTTCTTTCGGCAGCCATTTTCTTCTCTCTAAGGTGCCACCTAAGGACCGTAACAGTCACGACGGACTGTTGTGGGCTTAGTAGGTGGTCACTTCTGCAATTTCTTTTCAAATCCTTCGCGTTCTCCTTTGGACAGATTTTCTGCTAATAAAGAGAAACCTACATCAAAAATCAATACAAAAAGGATTTAGACACACACTAAACTTATGGAAAAGACATCGAAAGTACCATGAAACCACAGTAAATCACTAGCCATTTGAGAGACTTTATGAGGATAAATCCTCTCATGTACTTTAGATAAGAAGTTGATGAAGACCCCCATGATTTCCTTGATGAGGTCTACAAGATCTTGTTTGCTTTGGGGGTGAGTACTACTTAGAAGGATGAACTTGTTGTCTATCAACTCACGGATGTGGCTCAGACATGGTATAACAAGTGGAAGGATAATCGGGATTTAGGAGATTGTCTCGTGGCTTGAGAGATCTTCCAAAAGGCCTTTCATGACAGATTCTTTCCAAGGGAACAAAGAAAAGCTAAGGTAGAGGATTTCATTAACCTTCGTTAAGGAGATATGACTGTTAAGGCATACTCCTTGAAATCCATTAAGATCTCCAAAAATGCTTCTTCTTTTGTATCTAATGCGAGGGATGAAATGAGCCATTTTGTAACGGGCGTGTTTGAATAGCTTAAAGAAGATTGTCGTGCAACAATGCTTCATGACAATATGGATATTTCTAGGTTGATGGTTCATGCTCAACAGGTTGAGGAAAGTCGTCTAATTAAGAAGAATAGGGAAGCTAAGAGGTCAAAGTCGTTTGAAAGTGGTTCTTCTAAGAGTAGGCTTGATGTTCAAGACAAGCCTAAGTTTAAGAAGAGTTTTTCAAATCAGGTTCCTGCTAAAATCTCCAAGAATCGCAATGATTGAGAATCTAATCCTAAACCTCAAAAGGGGAGAAATTTTGATCTACCAAAAGAGAAACCATATTGTGGTAAGTGTGGTAAGAAACATGCAAGTGAATATCTTGTTTGGACTAATAGTTGCTATGGTTCTTGCAAGGGTGATCATATGGTGAAAGATTACCTAATATGAGAAGCCAAGGCAAAGGTAATAGTCAAGCTCAACCAAGCGGTCCTAATTCTGAAGCTCCAAAAAGGAACTGTTTCTATGCACTCAAGGCTAGGGTTGAACAAGAAAGCTCTCCTGACATTATGACGGGTATGTTACAAGTTTTTTTTGTTAATGTCTATGCATTGCTTGATCTAGGTGCTACTCTTTCTTTAGTTACACCTTTGGTAGCTAGGAAGTTTGATGTACTTCCCGATGTTTTGATTGAACCCTTTTCGATTTGTACCCCAATGGGTGACTCTGTAGTTGTAAAACGAGTCTATAGGAAATGTCTTGTAATGCTGCCCAATAGAATTATTCTTGCTTATTTGGTAGAACTTGACATGTTTGATTTTGATATCATCTTGGGTATGGATTGAATTCATGATTTTTTGCTTCCGTAGATTGTAGAACCAGAGTAGTGAAATTTCAATTCCCTAATTAACTTATTCTAGAGTGGAAAGAGGGAATTTCTATGCCAAGTGGTCAAATCATTTCTTGTTTTAAGGCTTGTAAGATGATAGTCAGGGGTTGTCTATATCATGTGGTGAGAGTTAAGGAGTTAGAATGTGAAACTCCTTCTATTGAGTCAGTCCCTGTAGTGAGTGAATTTCGAGAGGTTTTTCCTAATGACCTTCCAAGAGTTCCTCCCTAACGGGAAAATGACTTTGGCATTGATTTGTTACCGGATACGAATCACATTTCAATTCCTCTATATAGGATGGTTTCGACGGAATTGAAAGAGTTGAAGCTTTAACTCAAAGATTTACTAGACAAGGGTTTCATCCAACCTAGTATTTCTCCGTGGGGTGCTCCGGTATTGTGTTTTTAAGAAGAAGGATGGGTCCCTTAGAATGTGCATTGTTTTTCGCCAACTCAATAAGGTCACTATAAAGATCAAGTATCCTCTCCTTAAGATTGATGATATTTTGATATACTCCAACAATGAAGATGAGCATGAAGGTCACTTACGATTAGCCTTGCAAGTCCTCAATGAACACCAAATTTATGCAAAATTTAGCAGTTTGAATTTTAGTAAAGATCGGTTGCTTTTCTTGGCCATATCATCTCTGGTGATGGTGTAGAGGTTGATCCGAAGAAGCTGGATGCGGTCAAAAATTGGCCTAGACCTTTTACTCCCACAGACATAAGCAGTTTCTTGGGTCTAGTTGGTTATTATAGAAGATTTATTGATGGATTTTCGTCCATTGCTTCTCCTTTGACAACTTTGACCAAGAAGAAGGTGAATTTTGAGTGGTCGGAAGCTTGTGAGAAAGGTTTTCAAGAGTTGAAAGATAAGCTTACCTCTGCTCCAGTTTTGACCTTACCGAAGGGCAATGAAGGCTTTGTAGTGTATTGTGATGCTTCCTGAGTGGGATTGGGATGTGTCCTCATGCAACACGGAAAGGTGATTGTCTATGCTTCTAGGCAACTCAAAGTTCATGAGAAGAATTACCCAACTCATGATCTTGAGTTAGCCGCTGTAGTTTTTTGCCTTGAAAATATGGAGACATTACTTGTATAATGTGCATGTTAATGTTTATACTGACCATAAAAGTCTTGAATATGTGTTTACACAAAAGGAGTTAAATCTCCGACATTATAAAATGGTTAAATTTTTAAAGGATTATGACATGAGTTTCCTTTACCACCCTGGCAAGTCAATGTGGTTGCGGATCCATTCAGTCAAATGACTATGGGTAGTGTGTATCATTTGGAGGAAGAGAAGAAAGAACTTGTGAAAGATGTTCATAGGTTGGCTCGCTTAGGTGTGCGATTAAAAGATCCTCCAAATGGTGGTTTCATGGTCCATCATAACTCTGACTCATCATTAGTGGTGGAGGTGAAATCTAAGCAACACCTTGATCATCTATTGATGGAGTTGAATGAATCGATACTTAGTAAGCTCAATAAGTCATTCTTCCAAGGGGGGATGGTGTTCTTAGAGATTATGTGTACCCGATGTTGAGGATTTGAGTTAACAGATTCTGCAAGAAGCCCATTGTTTTTGCTATTCTATACATCCGAGTGCCACCAAAATGTAAAATGGCCTTAGGGATATCTATTGGTGGGATAGTTTAAAGAGGTACATAGCAAAGTTTGTTGCTAACTGTCCAAACTGCTAACAAGTTTAAGCTGAACATCTCAAATTGGCTGGATTAACCCAAATCATGGATGTTCTTACTTGGAAGTGGTAAGCCATCAATGTGGACTTTGTTGTTGGGTTGCCTCGAACGAGAAAGCAAAATGATTTAATATGGGTTATTGTGGATAGGTTGACCAAATTTGCGCACTTTATTCCTGTTAAGTCTACTTACACGGCTGAAGATTATGCAAGGCTCTACATTAATGAGATTATGAGTCTTCATGGAATTCCTTTGTCCATCATTTCGGATAGAGGTTCCCTATTCACTTCTCATTTTTTGGAAGGTTTTTCAAAAGGGTTTAGGTATGCAAGTGAAACTTAGTACCGCTTTTCATCCTCAGACATATGGTCAAGCGGAACGTATCATTCAGACCCTTGAAGACATGTGAAGAGCATGTGTCATTGACTTAAAGGAAGTTGGGCTGATCACTTACCTTTGACCGAGATCTCTTACAACAATATCTATCATTTAAGCATCTCTATGGCACCTTTTGAAGATCTTTATGGTAGAAGGTATAGATCTCCGGTTGGATGGTTTGAGGTTGGTGAGTCCTAAATCCTTGGTCCATAGATTATCTATGAAGCTATAGAGAAGGTTCGAATCATAAGATAGATTGAAGACAACCTATAGTCGGCAAAAGTTTTATGGCGATAAAAGAAGAAGAGATATTGAGTTTGAAATAGGTTATCATGTCTACTTGACGATTTCACCTATAAAAGGGGTGATGAGGTTTGGTAAGAAGGGAAATTTAGGTCCCCGGTATGTTGGTCTCTATGAGGTTTTGCAACGAATTGGAAAGGTTTCCTATGAGTTGAAACTACCTAGTGAACTAGCTTCAGTCCATCCGGTGTTTCATGTGTCTATGCTCAAGAAATACATAGGTGACCTAGTGTATATTTTACCTATTGAAGGTTTAGGGGTTGATGATAACCTCTCCTATGAAGAGGTTTCGGTTGAGATCCTAGATCGCAAGTCAAGAAGTTGAGAAACAAGGAGGTTGCCTCTATAAAAGTTCTATGGAGGAACCATCTTGTTGAGGGTGCAACATGGGAGGCTAAAGCCGACATGAAGTCCCTCTCCCCTAATATCTTTAATCCTTAAGGTTAGACATCTGTCTTAATTGAGAAAGTAATGCATTATCATGAAATCGACTTGTTTTCCAAATAGGTGCATGTGGGGTAAAAGTTGTATCAACTAGAGTTTTAAAAAAAAATGTTTTCATATTCTATTCTTGCACTTATGTGAAACATGTAAGCATATGTTTTCTTGATATTTTTCTGTTTGTTGCCATCTTGAGGAGAACAATAGCACGGTGACCCTTTGATGCATTTTTAGCTTATGATAAGGTATTCTTCACTTTGTGTTATGAATATGGAGCTCTTATATGTTGTGTATCATGAATTGAGTGCTATGTGTAATGTTATGGTATGTGTTGTAAGGAGTTGTGATATACTCCTATGAGTTGTGACTCGTTATGATTTTATGTTGTTGATTGGTGGTGCTGCTACTATTGAGTCTATTCCTATCTCTAAAAGATTTCAGTGTCATTCGAGGACGAATGTTCCTAAGGGGGGGATAATGTAACACTCCGGAACTGCCATGACTTAGAATAGAGCTTAATCCATCAAATAATGTTTAAAATTATGTTTCCAAACCTAAATTAATGTAATAAACTCATTTGGAAAAGGTTAAATCCAAAACGACTTAGAAAAACCTTGACGTCCAAAACTAGCTAATTTGAACTAGTTGACGTCCCTATGTTTGGTGAAGGTTTCGAAGTGTCAAATGAAGTCCAAAACTTGTAAATTTACTATGGATAGGTATTACATAGTACAAAGGGTCCAAACATCTGGTAACGACACCCCAAGGACGCCCATAAGGGTCCCTGGGGACAACCCAAACATGGGTGGGCAGGCTGTCTGGCAGCCTGCGAATAGGCAGAAGTAGAGGCATAGCGTGCGATGCACGCCTGACACGAGGCGTTCTGCCTCAATATTTGAGAGGAATCTTGCGATGTGAGGCTGACACGCACCTCACTGCCTCAACACAAAATTCAATAAAAATGACGAGATTCGGCTCCGGGACGCGCAACCACTTCCAAATCGTTAAAGTCGTATTTTTGGTAATTTAACTTATTAAAAAGACCCATTTAAGTGAAGGGTATTTTGGGTAATTCATAGGATGACTATATATTGATATTAGGTCAGTTTTAGACCACTTTTTCACATCCCAAAACAGATCAAACGAAATTTCTCTCATTCTATCAACAACACTCTCTTCTCCAAATTTTATTGAAGAATAAGAAGAGCTTAAGGAAGAAGACGAAGAACTCAAACTTTTCATCCAATTTTTGTGGATTCTTCATCTATAAGGTATGGGTTTTTAACTTTTGGGATTTCTTTTCCCAAGAGGTCCTTTCAAGGATAAGTTTTCAAGAACTTCAAATACTAGGGTTTTTACTCTAATAAACGGATTTTCTTCCTAACTCTAGATTTATAATTTTCAATGAAAATTAAGTATTTTATATGGTCTATTCCACACTATTTGATGAGTATGTTATTACTTATGTTTGAATTTTCTGTGAAGGATGTTCTTATCTACATGATGGTTTCGTATGATTGTTTCTACTACTTGACAATGTGAAAACGTAGAGATTAGAACTAAGACTAGAATGAACTCTTAAATGACCCTTATCCTTTACCCTACATTATGCATTGATCTTGTATATGATTTTAAGAGTTTTTCTTGATTATGATATTGAGTATTTTACTATTTTATGGTTATGAATGTTGTAAGTTGAACGTAAGTTCTTGAATAAGTTCTTCGAAGCAAGAGGTAAGTCTTTTAAAGTTGTGATTACTCCAAATGTTTATGATATGTTGTGAAAGTATGTATAATGTTGCTATGTGGACATGTTGGGATATGAACATGTTACTGTGAGATCATGAAAAGAATACGATAATGCAAGTTTATGATATTCTCTTGTATGCTTAACACAAGATGATTTATGATATGTTAAATCTCACAACAAAGGGTTACGATGAAAGGAAATTCTCATCTAATCCTAAAGAGCTCATGATCATGTTTATAAAAGGTTTTAATCTCCTATGGTTCATGATAAGTTTATGATAAAATACGACTTAAGGTTATTCAAGAAAAGGACTTAAGCTAAGCACCGATGAACTAGATATGAGAAGTGTCCCTTCTCTAGTTGGAAGGTAGGTTCACAATGACTCTCATGAGATGGAGGATGCCATTTAATGTGGAACTATGAGTTTCTAATACATCTCCTAGTTCTTGAACTATGTTCTCACTATAGGATACTAGCTAGTGGATCCACCTAGAAAGCTATGTCATGTTAGGTTCTACTTTTGCCGGTAGGCCACCTTTTTTTGGTGTGGGGTTTTATGACACCGGATTTCATGTTTAGCTCACGTGGTCTACGTCGTTTAGGGCATATGTTCCCTCATGTAAAATGAAAGACAAGTAAATGAACGTTGACTAGGGTGACTTGAGGAGTCTACTTAGTAGATGTAGGGTATGGGACTCTACAATGCACAAGTTGACTCTAATGGAAGTCGTAGTAGATTTTTCTTATGTAATAGGATAACATGAAAGGTATATGTTTATGATACATGATGTTAAACTTATATGATGATGGTAATTATGATGAATATGTTATTGGGTTAAATTGCTATATGAAGTGAGGACTAATTATGTTACAAATTATATAAGCAAAGCTTTACCTATGGTATCCTATCTTATCTACTTTGTTGTGTGGTGTTGTGCGGCTTCACATGACCATTGCACTTGTAGGTTGGGGATGGGATCATTGGTAAGTGTTTTGTATGTTATGTTATATGATCTATTGAATATGAAAAGTTAACATGACTATGATAATATGTCTTAAATTATGACCATGATTTATGTTGATGGAATCCTTGACTTGTATATGATATATGGTATGTGCACTAAAGACGTTCACATGACTTAGCACGTTTTCTAAAGATATGATAAATGATCCTTTTTCATGCATGTCCTTAAGTGTTATGTGCATATACCCATACTAAGTACATGTGGCGTACTAACCCTATCAATTTATATTACTACAACTGTAGGTTCCGGCCATTGAAGTTTAAGGAGGTCGATTTGAAGAAGTTTTGAACTCTTTCATCAAGTCTTGGTAGGTCCTTATGTTCGGGACGATATCAATTATATTCTGGCTTATGAAGACTTTAGTAGTTATTAGGAATATCCTATTTCCTCATGTTTCTTTGGATTATTTTGTATTAAGGCGTATATGGCATATTGACTATGTATTGGCTAAGTCTAGATTTGCATTGTTTAGATGGTTTTATATATGTGAGACAATTTCTTAGAATATCTTATGGTTTATGAATGATAAGTATAAAGTCTAAGTATACTTCAAGTAGAATGTAAAAGTTTTAATTTTTCCGCAATTTTTATTGATCACATGTTATGACAAAGCTAAGGGCTTTTTTGAGTCCTCCGAGAGGACGACGTCAGAAGACGACGATGTCGGTCTCATCTGGGGTATGCGCTACGGTTGTAACACAAACCCAACCTTAGCTTGTACAATGAAAACAAGCAACAGAAGAGAATTCTTGAAGAATCTTTTATTTCTTCATCATATAAGTCACATAAATTCTCAATTATATTTGCATCACATACAAACCATGATGGTCAACTGGTCATGCAAACTGATACTTATTTCAGTACACGTATAGTTTACTTTTTCATGTGATTTCATCAGCATGTTCATGTTTGTCTTCAACAAACAAGAGAAAAAGTGGGGCAATCTTTTATATAAATATTTATAACCCTCTTCGGTTGTAGTGATTTATAGTCTCAATATTTATTTTCGATTCATCCAGAACTTAAAAAGTTTCTTTTGAGACTTACTACAACAACATTATTATTCCTCTGATAATAACACAACTCCTTAGAGCTTGCTATTAATTTTTTGTGTACTATCACATATTGCATGACACTATCTGAAAGGTGAGCATCTCCTTCAAGGAGAAATTATATCATTATTGTCATGGTCAAAACATTATGAGCAAGGCATGTTTCTTGCTTACTTTTGTTGTACCATAGGTACACAACCAATGACAAATTTGTATTGTCACACAGTATATTTGATCATGGACCCAACGTTTATAGGCAAAAACTACTTATTTCTTTTTGCCCTTTCAGTAGTTAATAACAAACATACCATAATATTCATGATGTATAAACGCACATGACCATTGATCGTTCATGTCAAATAAAATTTATTTGTTTTCTCTTAAACCTCCCGTAGAGATGAGATGTGGCATATATCATTTTTTTTCAAACCTTCCATAGAGGTGAGTTGTGGCATATATCCAACCCATAATGATTTTATCACATTTTGACTCATTCTCTTATAGAATGGTCGAACATTCATGATACTCATCACAAGTTACATTCTCTCCAAGGAAACTTATCTCAAGTCACATTCTCTTCAAGGAATGGACTAATCATTTATATGTACTTCATAAATTTGCATTATAACTAAATTATCATGGTTTTAAAATTCATCATATTTCCATGACACACCTCAACATCACTTTGAAAGATCAAGTGTAGCATCACTTTGAAAGATCAAGTGTACCATCACTTTATCTTCTTGTCTCTTGATGGAGGGTTTGTTAACTTGTAAAAATTGTTGGGTTGACAACATTCACAAGTTCAATGACCTTTCATACCATTTTGGTAATAAAAATTACCACAACGATGACTATTATAATTTCGTCATTTCATGCTCTTTTTCATATCGTTAATCATTTGTCATCTTTCAGACTAATAATTTACTGCTACCACATTCATACGATAGAATGGAGCAAGTCAACATCGAATTTTAAAGTTATCGTATGTTGTTGTCCCATTCTTTTCAAGGAATGGAGCAAATTCAATGGGATGAATTTCAAGGCTTTTCATCAAAGTCTTAGTCATCGTTATATCATCACTATGGTGTATTGACTCAAACTCAATGTCTTATCCATATAAAGTGTGTTAGGACAAATTCTGCGGGACTTGAACTCAATTCTTATCATTATGGTGCATCAAAACTCAAATTGATGTCTTACCCTTTAGTAAGATACAACTTGAATCTATCGTCTTATCCTCATATATTTTTTCATTATGTGCATCCCGACTTTAACCAGATGTCTTACTCTTTTGGTGCGGTGGGACTGGAATCCATCTTCTTACCCTTCAATCAATGTCATATACGTCAATACCAATATAACTCAACCATGAGCCTTTAAATGAAATCAAGAATTATAAAATCAAATTTAGTCAAAATAAGATTGAGAGTTTTCTCACCTCTAGCAATTATAAATATTAATAAGTTTCTCATAATTAACACTTAAAAAATCAACATGAAAATTTACTTCTCTGTCATTCAATTCTTTTCAGAAAGGAAGAAATGATAGTATAATCATAAACCAATGTATAAAATTGTTAAAGTAAAACAAAACAATATGTTCTACCTTTTCATATATCACATATATACTAAAATAAATATTAGAATAAGAGGAATTTTTGGAAATATAAATATTTAACAAGAAAAAATAAATAAAATATGTTCCTGCTCACAAGTGTTTCTACTACAACACTTTTGCGAAGTTCTACAACTTTTAGAGCATACTCGTGCTGATAACATGTTATAAAATCAAGCTCATAAGAATATAATTATCGAGAAGAAGGCAAGAGAAGTAGATAGAAGAAGAGGAATTTCTTCTTATTCAAGTGTATATTACAATGGTGAATGATATCTCTATTTATAGATAGAGAAATCACCCAAAAGGTCACCATGTTTAATGTCACATTAGTAGATGCGTTTCTATTCCAAAAAGGTTCATATCACCTTGGGAATACATATCCATGATAAGAATAAGTTTATGATAAGTTTAATGGACAATCTACTTAATTCAATGTATTTATAACAAAGATTTGAATTCTATCTTATTATTTACACTGAACTTATTTCTAACAAATAAAATATACTATCACATGAAGGAAAAAAACTTTATTATTTTTCGTTTATAAATTGGTTAATGTCGTATAACCAGTCTTAAGATAAACAAAATTCACTAAAAAATTATATGAGAAAAGGAGAAGAAAATAGTTTATCTATAGCAAAGTTATAATGATCGTATTTATATGCCGAAAATTATAACGTATACAGATTTAAAAGGTAAAATTTTAAATATAAAAAAAAAAACTAATCATTTTGTTTAATGTACACTCAGTACATATGTATTAATTAGCTTACTTGTATATATAATATGTAATTTTGTGAAACATCATAAAATCGAAGATATGTAGAGAGTTGACTTTAAAATATGTACTTTTTAATATTTTTCTTCACTTACACTTTTTTTTAAAAAAATACTTAGTAACATAAAGTTTATAATGTGAAAACAATAATAATAATAAAAAATAAATCAACCGGTAATCATATGATAATTGAAATAGATTGCAAGATGTATAAAAATAATTTGATAAAATATAGAACTTGTGATGTCTAAAACCTAAAAATGAGCGTACGTAAATTATATTAAATTTAAATTGTTAAGTATAGTTGGATTGTCTAGCTAATTATATTTTTATAGACACGAAGGTGACATTTGGATAATCAAAATCTTATGGTAATTTTGGTCGCTTAATAGATAATAAAGAACTTGTTCGACCATTTTTTTTATACTTTTTACATTTTCTAACATTATATACTCCCATCATTTGAAAAACTGGTCAAAGAACTAAATTTTTTTTCAAGGTGTATTAAAATTAATTTAGTACAAATTTCTTACTTTATAGTACCGCCCCAAACTAAAAAAGAAAGTTTAACATACTACGAAAAGGTGAATTTCATAAATTAAAGAGTGCACAGCAAAATGAAATTGAATTGCGCTTTCCATGTTTAAAATATAAAAATTTGTCATGAAATGAAAATCCAACAAATTGAAGTAGAAATACGGTATAGTGTAGTTTTAGTAGTAGTTGATAGTCTTTTTTAATGTATGTTATTTAACTTGAAATAAGAAGTGTATAGGTTCCTTTATGGCTCTTTAACTTATGTCTTAGTAGTGTTATATGAGAAAGATTTTAAGAAAAATTAAGAAAAACTCTATTTTCAAATATGAAAGAGAAAATACTCAAAAGTTTCCCTAATCTATTACCCAATTCTCAACTATACACTTATATTTTACGGGAAACTTATTACCCCCTGAACATTTTAAAAGTATAATATACACCTTCCCCCCATAACAACTCACGGCCAGATTTTTATAAAAAATTAAGTGGCACGCGCTTTCCACGTAATTTAACTTTTTAAAAAATAAAAAAGTATTTTTTTTTCTTTATTTTACTTTTCCTTTTATACTACCTTTCTTCTCTTTTTATTCTCTTTCCTTTCTTGCTTCTTTTTTTCTTCATTTTGATGAAATGATGATTCTTCAAACTAGCAAAGTAAGCTCAAATTTAGATATTTTTGAATGAAATTTTCTCATTAACTTTCTATACATGAATTGAAAATTCATCATGATTTTTGTTCAATAAAATAAAAAAAATTAAAAAGGTCTATTGATGGTAAAAAAATTTACCATTTGATGTTGTTTGGTAGGATATGCAATGAGTGGACTGCATTAATGCTTAGTTATGAACACAAAAGAGTAATGATTTTCAATATTTAGAGACTTCATATTTGATTTTTCAAAGTAAATTTTAAATTTTTGTTGAAATTATTGGGAACTTAGAAACTTTAAAGATGAACGCGGTGGTTGGGTCACGATAACATAACTAAGGAAACTTATAAATTTCACTCAAGGGTTCCTAAATTTTTCCATTAATGACTCTAAAATTTGACCCTATTCACTTTTGATTTTAAACTATTGTCAAATTTTTAAATAAATCTACCGTAAAAAAATTGTAATTCGAGGATGAAAATCCATTTAATGGTGGGAAGTTGACGAAGGACTTGGTGGTGGTCTGGTGGAGCTGAGTTTCCGCCTGCTATGGTGAAGAGAAGAACAAAAGGTAAAAAAAAAAAAAACTGAAAGGAAAACTTAATTATTTATTTTTTAAAGAAAAAGAAAACCAATACAAACTGAAAAATAATCTAAAAATTAAAGTTTTGATTATTAGTTTTACTTCTCACTCTCTTTAAGAGAGTGAACTACACTTTCTTTGTCACCTCAGCATTCAAGGAGCAAATAATCTCACTTTAAAATAGTTTTAGAAGGGTAATCGGACTCCCTTAAAGTATAAGTGTATAGTTAAGAATTGAATAATAGATTAGAAAAACTTTTGACTATTTTCTCAATATAAATTAGAAAAGATGATCTCAAGTAGGATTTCTTGAAATAAATAAGCAGGAACTTATATAAATAAAATTGAGGAATCTTTAAGAAAAAATATAAATAGTTATATGTGCAATAGTATTTTAAACCTTTGTTAGTAGTTAGTATTTTTATACATAAAGTTACAATAACTAATTTACATCTAAACAAAAAACATACTTGAAATTAAAAAAAATGTATAAAATTCAAACTAAAGAAGTTACATGGAGAAAATAAAAACACACACATCTTCCTTGGAACCTTATCATAAGAAAATTGATAAAAATAAGAATAAAAAATCTATGCACTTTTTGAGCTCGTCTTACACCCTCTTTGACAAACTAATCAACATTTAAGAGTCTTTTCATTATATCAAGTTAAAGCGTAACTAATTTCATCTAAACGAAAAATAATAAATAAATATAAAAATTCAAACTAAAGAAGTTACATGGAGAAAATAAAAACACACAAATCTTCCTTGGAACCATATCATAAAAAGATACATAAAAATAAGAATACAAAATCAATGTCCACTTTTTTGAGGTTTTGTCCGCACCTCTTTGACAAACTAATCAACATTCAAGAATCTTATTCATTGTGTCAAATTAAAAACTGAATTTGATAATATAATAATACTACAAAGAACAACGAAATAAAAAGATTAATCTTAAATTAGAATTGTATGAAACAAAAAATTTGTGTATTTATATTGGTAAAAATAGAGAGATATCATTAAGTATCTTAAATTTTATAATTTGATAGTTGAAGGCTATGAATCTGAAAATTTTGAAGTCATGAAATTAAATGATATTATTAAAAATTAAAATTTAATAGAATTACGTTATGGAGGTAAAACTTAAAAGTTAAATAAAAAAGAGAAAACACAAATAAAGTATATAAAGAAATACATTTATATTATATAATTTTATTTTATTTTGGAATTGAATAAGTAAAAAGAAAAGTAAAAACAGAACAAAGAAAGGGAAAAAACTATAAAATGAATAAGAATTATGAAATTAACTATCGTGAATAGTTTGTTCGAATTCTTTTTAAATCAAATGAAAAAATTTGTAATAATTGATGAGAATTTGAGAAATATTATAGGAAAAAAGAGTAATAACTTAAATGAAAAAATAAATGAAATATGACTGTTGATGAAAATATAATTAAATATGATTAATTGTAATGGTCTTTTATGTTTTAGGTGAATATTTTGGTATTTTAAAATTAGAAAAAAGGTTAAAAAGATAAAATCGATTAAAACCCTTAGAAAGGATCATGTCACCGTTTTTATATTCATCTTTACTATCATATAAAAATTTGTAATAAATTAAATGTTTCACTTTTTCAGTAAAATATTAGTTTAAATAAAAGAAAAATAAATATAAATAAAAATCTTAAGAAATGTCACATATTATACAAGAAAAGACAAAGAAATCATACATTTTACAATGTGTCTGTATACATATCATGAAAAATATTCTTGATACATATTAGAAAACATTTTGATGTAATTAAATACACATATTTATACAATTTCTATTTGGAACATCTTCATTTTACCTTCTTTTTTTTTATAATATCATCTGTCTTTTTGGAACGTCCAAATTTAAAATCATAAATCTCTGCCTATAAAATCTGGAGAAAAAAACAATAATTTATGTTCGCATATTTTATAAAATCTTTACAAATAAAAATGTAAACAAATGAATGAAGATGAATAATTATTTAAAATCCATGTGAAAAGTAGTTACTGAAGAAAAAATATATGTTTAAAAGAGTAAGGAAAATGATAAATGAAGGGAGAGGATGAAAGTAAACCAAAAATAAAGTAAATGAAGATTTTAGTAGTTATTATGGATTTGAAAATAAAAATAAATGTGTAATCAAAAGGTAAGAAATTAATTAGAATTTGACTTTTTATATGACCATGTTTTAGGAGACGTTTTAAAATGGCAGTACCATTTATTATGTGCATTTAATAAATTATTTGACAAATCTGTATATATCTATATATAAAAATCTGAATTTAAAATCGCTAATGTGGAATGCCTCTAAGAGCTAGAAAAATATTTAATTTTTTTTTATCATTTTCAAATTTTAAAATATAAAAATATTACTTAAATATTGAAGATAATCACAATTAAAGTCATTAAATAAAAATTACTCTAATGTCCGTAATCTATCTTTTCATCTTCGTATGTTACTAATTATTTTACTAACTATAAATATCAAAGCAAATGTCTTGCACTACACAACATTCTGTCTTTTTTATTCAGAATTTCCTTTCAATTTTATTCTTTTTCATTGCAAACTCTTTTCCAAGAAGTTTCTTTCTTTTTGATCCTTTTTTAATAATTCTTTATTGTAGCATTATTAGTGTTTTCTCCACAATTATTATATTTGTATGTAATTTTCATGCCTGATTTTTATTTATTAGAATATGGGAGAGACCAACATATATATGACCATATTTGTGAAAGGAACTCGTCATGATCAAGCTTGAATAATATCAATCGTTAGCGATATAACAAACTTTATCTACATATATTTTTCTGTTGCAATGGTGTATATAGTTATAGTGTGAATTTAAATGTAACAAATTTTATCTTTCTAGGATAAATGTCATGTTTTAAAGGGACGAAATTAAATATTAAGTTTACATCAAATTATTATTATTATTATTATTATTATTATTATTATTATTATTATTATTATTATTATTATTATTATTACTATTATTATTATTATTATTATTTATTATTATTATTATATTATTATTATTATTATTATTATTATTTATTATTATTATTATTCACAAATAAAACCTCTCCTTATACTATTCCTAAATAAGTAACATATTAATAAGAACTAACACTAAGAATTAATATATATATGTATATATATTCTTTTCTTCATATTGTTGTGTTTTCCATATAAATTGATAGTGTAAGTTCTTATTAATATGTTACTTATTTAGGAATAGTATAAGGTGAGGTTTTATTTGTGAATAATAAAATAATAGTTTAGGGGTCCAACATATAAAGCGAAGACCAAAAGACCCCTAATTTAACTATTGTCAGGGTCACCGACGGACTATCGATGGACTGAAGGTCCGTGCTGGTAAACCAACAGTCATGTCATAAGGCTGGTTCTTGGGGCATTGATCCATGGACTAGGACCATGATATATGGCTTGGCCTCTAGTCCATACATTCGTTCGTGAGTCATGCCTTAGGAAATTTTCTGGGCTGGTTCTAGGAAAGGTTGCACGTGGCCTCCCACGACTACCAACACAGACCGCAGGTCACCCTACGCTCTGTGCGTGGCAACCATTGGTTGCTCCTGCAACTTCTAAAAATCTGGTAGTTCTAACATAATGGCGATCCACCGAAGGCGTTGTGCGAACTCAATCCTATTTGCCTTTTGAGATGGACAACGTATTGGAAATTTAGGTCATTGGATCTCAAAAAGGTGATCCACTGAAGTACATTAAGGGGACTCTATCGAATCTACCGAATCAACCTATATGTTTGGTTTTGTTCAGGACTCTTCTGCGAGCTTTAGCTCAAGTTTACAATCTTTTGAACACACTCGATGACATTAGTCATGATCACTTAATTTGCCTGCTATGAAAAGGCCAAGGGTCTTTTAATTTTCAAAAAGAAGATCCTTTTCTATGTTTGAAATCGTTAACTTCTTTTCACTTGCAATAAAATATTTCAGTGTGTGAGTGTCCTTATTGTGTGATTCTCGAGTGCGTGGAGTGCATTAGTTTTCTTGATCAGTCAACCTGAAACCCTAACCTCCCTCGTTTTTGCATTTTACTTCTCTTTGAGGTTGGAGTTCAACTTCTATTTTATGATTTGTGCTTTAAAATGTGTTTTGTTGATTGGTTAAGGTCATTTGATGTTTGTTATTAGTTTATTTCATTGGTTAGTGCTATATTGTTGATTTTCAATGATGCCCATATGTTAGATAGTTTAAATTATTCTTAAATTGCTAAAGTTACTTGTTGAAATTGATTGGTAAATCTTGTTGGGTGTTACTTAAAAATTTTATGGGTGAAGTCAGATCAGTCAGTGTTGACCCTATCGCGTGATTTTTCCAATAATGACTGAGTGACAACTTTCTTAAGGAAAAATAGTTAATTTGATTAATACATTTTGATATTTAAGGAAAATCTGAGTACCAATGGGTAGATAAGCACATGGGTAGATTGTAAATTTGATAGGAACTAGATATTATTATGTGTTTTGTTTAACCTATGAAAAGGCATTGGGTTGAACACTACCTGTTCAATGGGATTGTCTTAGCTCGCTAAGGCGGTTAAGTGAAAGTCAGAGTAAGCCCCAACTCGCCTTTTTAAGTGAATATATGACTTTCTGTACTATTGCACAAGTTTTGTCAAAACCATCAACGGATCGCCAAGTGGGAGTGGAAATCACCTTTTATTCATGTTTCTTTTCATTTTTCACTGACAGTTTTGGTGAACATGTCGTAGCCCCTGAAACCAACTAGCCGAATCACCGAGTTAGATTGAATCCATCCATTATGCCTAAGCTCTTTGATTTTAGATACTGTCCATTTCCGCGAGCTCATCGGGGCTTGCTCATTCTGTTAGGCGGAACCTTCTAATTCGGTGAGCCTCAGAACATTTTTTAATTGTGCTTTGAATTGAGTTTGATTTCAAATAACCTTCGTTAAATCCATGTTTGAATGATTTGTGTTTTGTAGAAAATATATGGTGATTTTGTGTACAAAATTCGATAAACATTCTCGTCCTACTCTATCGAAAAAGCAAAGGTAATTGTAATCAACGAGCCAGGTGAAGATCCCATTCCATAACCAATCACTGCACATGGAAGTGCGCAATCTACAAAGGGGGTCGCAAGAAAAAGAATGGATATCTAGTCCAAGATGGTGTTGCATTCCTCTTCTCAAGCACCACATCAAGTATTCTCTCAATAACCTCTCCAAGAAGCCTCAATAGGTTTAAAGCAGTTGTACACCGCACCATTCTAGAGGAGATACAACTCTTCATAAATTTTGTTTTGAGATACTACCCAAAAAATTGGGATACAATTCAATTCCATAAGTTTGAGGGGTTCACAAGACCTCGTAACCCATATGTTCCATCTTGGGTGCGAGAATTTTACACAACCAATGAAAATGTCTTACATAGAAAGGGGAAGGTTATGGTTTTGAAACCCTTGGACGAGGTTGTGTGGTAAGATGATACAATGCCATGCGAGTGCAATCAACACAACCCATGGCACCCCTTCAAATAAGGTTGATATGTTTCAGATTTGGAAGCACCATGAACATGACGCTATGAAGCGGTGGTTAGCATAATTGATATTTTTTGATATTTCTCTACTTTGGATAGCTGGTGATGTGAAAATTTAAAAGAAATATCTGAATATAGGTGACCCCTATTAGTTTGGGCTCATAAGCAACAATAGCATGCCTACCTAAAATTAGTCTATCATCTAGCATGCCAAGGTTGTGTTAGTAGGGACCATCATTAACATGGATATTATCATGTGGGTCCATCATTATTGAGGAGGTTGAAGTTCCCTTTCAGGGAGAAAACTGATGTGCGGATCACCCCTGGACTCTTCTAAGGATATACAAAGGATTGAGGCCAATTATCTAAGGGACGATGCGACTTGGAGGAAAACATCACCACTAGATACCACTCTCGTTATTGATCCACTACTTTTTATTTTGAGGCTAACACAGTCCTCCACGAGGCTACCCCCTGGGCGGACACAAGACCTAGGTTCACGAGTGACCCCAAGCTAACCATGCTGGCATATCATGAGCATACTAACAGTAAATTGAATGCATAAACATTGTAGAAGCTAATCATGAGATAATCTGAAATGATGAGGAATACCCATAATAAATCTGAATATAAATAATACGAGAGGTTAATAATAAATAAAATATCAAAATCGTGTGCTAAGTGAATCTTAACAATGTCTAAAAATAACCTATAACTGACAAGAATTGCTAGGATATGCCATAACTAAATCTAGCAAAACTGAAACTAAAGACTAAGAGCATAAAGATAACAAATTTGTTGTCCTTGAATAATGAAGATTCACCATTGATGTGGTTGAGCTAAAGATTAGGAACCGGTCTATGCGTGACCTGGAAGCTGAGAACCTGGGCCTACATCACAAGCGTAGAATATGTGTTTGCACATGCATGACAAAGTAAAGCTGAATAATAGTCATAACTAAATCAAAGCATAAATCTAAACAATGATACGATATAAACATGACATTATACTGAGAATGTTGAACATGAAGTTTTGAATGCAATGATCAAGTTTATAACATGTTGAGATTGAATACTAAACTATATTGATAACATGGTCAATGCAATAGAGTCTGACTGAACTTTGGAGCTATTAAAAACCGATATAAAACCAGATGAGCTAAACGTGGATTTCAATGTATATGCCTTATCGAAGGACCTAATATACCTTACCAAGGGTATAAAATCACGACTGGCGTGATCAATAAAATGATGCTCATATAGAGGACTTACAACCTATAAAGGCACGTAGTTCTTAGACTAGAGGGTGACTAACCCTAGTCCAAATCGATATTAAGTTACTCCCAATTGCTTATGTAATTTAGTAATTATTACTGAAATGATCTAATGTCTGGATAACTCAAATACTTACATGCTAAATGAAAATGCAACATTGATGTACTAATAATGAAACATTTATAAATAAAGTATGTATAATCGAATTATTTAGCCTAGCATGTGCAATTCAAGAACTAAAAGAAAATACAAAACTAGGTTTCTGAATTTATGAATAAAATCTACATTGAAACATGCTAATGATCATGATAAACTAATTAGGAACATTAAGTAACTAATTCATACTAATATGTTGAAGGTCTAGAAACCCTTAGGTCAAGTTAATAATAAGGGAATAAGAATCTGACTTAATTCTAGGGACCTAATAGGAGAAAGAAATCCACTAGCGAAATCCCACATACATGGTGAAGAATTCCATGGAAAAATAGTTTGATTTCATAGTTGAAACTAATGGAACCTTACTGCATTCTTGAACTAGGGTTCTTAACTTCTGTCTTCTCTTATGTTCTCATTTTTGTATGTTTTTATGAATGATCTGACTTAGGTAATAGGGATTAAAATATGTAGTTTAGGGGTACAACACATAAGAAGAAGACCAAACGACCCATAAATTAACTGTTGTCAAGGTCACCGATGGACGGGACCAACAGACCGTCAATCGACTAATGGTTTGTTCTTGTCAATCGTCAATCGTGACAGGGGGATGAGTACTGCTGCATCTATCCATGAACTTAGACCATGGACCATGGCTTGGCCTACAGGCCGTAGGTCTAGCTGTGGGTCATGCCTAAGAGAAAATTTCATGGCTTTTTAGAGAGGGCTGCAGATGGCCTCCCACAAACCACCATCACCCACTATGGGTCACTCTACAGTCCGTGGTTTCACCTATAACTTCTAAAAATCTGCATTTTTAGAATTCTAGAATACGGGGTGTTACATGATCTCCCCCTTGGGAATATTCATCCTCAAATGAAGACTAAACTAGATGAAATAGACAGAAAGAGTTACAAACCCTACTACTAAACACTAGAAACTGATTTCTGACTTAACTGAGTTTCAAGACATGAAAATACACTAAAAATGCAAATATAAATTGAAGGAACATGATATTGAGACTGAATTTGCTCAATAATGACTGAAAAACTGAAGAGGAACTGTTACCTCAAGTTAGAGTGGAATCATAAGGGAAGAGGTGAGGATACTTGGACTTCATGGTTGCCTCTGCTTCCAAAGTATATCCCTCTACAGACAGACGCCTCCACAAAACCATTACTAAAGCGACTTTATTAATTCTCAACCTTCTAATATAACAATCAAGAATCTCAACTGGTACATCCTCATAAGGGAGACTATCTCTCACGGCTACACTATCTAATGGCGCTATGGATAATGAATCACACAAACACTTCTTCAATAGTGAAATATGAAAGACTGGATACACAGCTGCTAATTTTGCTGGCAACACTAACTCATAGTCCTCTTTACCAATCCTTTTCAAAATCATGTAAGCTCTCCTTTCTTACCAAATCTCATCACCCCTTCATGGGCGACACTATTGGAAAACTCAATCATCAACTTGGAACTCTAATTCCCTTCTCCTTATATCTACGTCAGACTTCTGGTAACTCTGGCTATCTTAATTCTATCTCTGATGAGTTGCACTTTCTCCGTGTCATATTAAACTAAATCTGACCCTATCAAACTTGTTTCACCTACTTCAAACAACTGAACTATAGATCTATATCTACGCCCATAGAATTCCTCATGGGGGTTCATCTGAATGATGAAATGGTAGCTATTATTGTAGGCAAACTCTATAAGAAAAAGGTGATCATCACAACTACCCTTAAAGTCGATCACACAAGCTCTCAATATGTACTCTATGGTATGAATGGTACGATTCTCTTGGCCATCTGGTTGTGGATGAAATGTTGTTGTGAGGTTAACCTGATTACCAAGACCTTTCTGAAATGACTTCCAAAAATGAGAGGTAAACTGAGGACCTTTATCTGAGATGATAGACGAAAGAACCCCATGTAACATGACTATCTCATTAATGTAAAATTTTGGTGTGGTCCTCCACTGAATTTGTAGTCTTGAAAGCAAAAAATCTTCCAGACTTAGTAACTCTGACAATAATCACCCAAATGAAGTCATGTTGTGTGCGAGTATGAGGTAAACATTTAATGAATTCCATAATTATCACTTCCCACTTCCAAGTAGGAATGTTTATCTCTTGACTTTTTGACTATTAGGGCATTTGGCCACAAAATCTGCTATTTCTTTTTCATACCATTCCCCTAAAAGACTTCCCGCAGATTGTAGTACATCTTAGTAGCACCTTGGTGAATAGAATATCTAAAATTATGGGCTTCTGCAAGAATCTTCTTTGTTGTCTCAATTCACCCACATAAAGAACACATAATCAACCCTAATAGTGAAGCACACCATCTTTTTCTTGGGACAAAACCTCGACACTATTCTGATAGACTGCACCCTTTAGCTGAAGTAGTATCGGATCACTGTCTTGCCTTTCTTTAACCTCGACTACCAATGAAAATTCTGACCCATTATAAACTATTACACCACCACATAATATTCTAATAAGACGTAGTCCTAAGCGAGCCAGTCTTTGAATATCCCTTGCTAACTCTTTCATTCCTTCCTCCATGTGCTACACTACCCATAAATAGTTTGCTAAGGGCATCTGCTAGTACATTGGCCTTACTAGGATGGTAATGCACACTCATATCGTAATCCTTGAGGAAATCAATCCATCTCCTCTCAAGAATATTCAATTCTGGGTGAACACATATTGAAGGCTCTTATGGTCTGTTAACACATCTACATGGACACCGTACAAGTAATATCTCCAAATCTTAAGTATAAACACCATTACTGCTAGCTCAAGTTCATGAGACATATATTTATTTTATGTACCTTAAGTTATCTGGAAGCATATGTTATAACCTTTCCACGCTGCATCAACACACAACCTAGGTTGACTTTGAATGCATCACAATAGATAACATAACCGTGTGAACCCTCTGGTATAGTCAAAACAGGAGCTCATGTTAACCTAGTTTTTGGTTCTTCAAAACATTTCTCAAAATTATCTAATTACTAAAACTTAACCTTCTTATAAGTTAACTAAGTTAATGGATGAAAACTCTTCCACGAACCTTCTATAATAACCTGCTAGACCTAAGAAACTTCTAATATTTGTAGGAGAGGTAGGTATGGGCCATTGTTTTTGAATCTATTTTCTGAGAATCCACTCAGATTTCTTTGCTAGACATAATATGAAAAAGGAAAAGCAATAAATTTCAACCAAACCTCACGTTTACTAAACTTAAGGAATAACTGGCGATCCTTCAAAGTCTCTAAACAACCCTCAAATGACTTGCATGTTCATCCTAATTCCTAGACTAAATGAGGATATTATTAATAAAGATGATAACAAAAAGTCTAAATAATACTTTGACACCCTATTTATCAAATTCATGAAATCTGCAGGAGCGTTGGTTAGTCCAAATGATATAACTACAAATTCATAATGACCATACCAAGTTTTGAAGGTTGTCTTTGGGATGTCACTATCTCTGACTTTGTGTTGGTGATAGTCAAATTTGAGGTCTATTTTTGAGAAATGAATAGTACCCTGAAGTTGGTTAAACAAGTCGTCAATCCTAGGGATAGGATACTTATTCTTTATTGGGAATTTTTAAAACTGCCGATAGTCAATGCATATTCTGACGGAACCATCTTTCTTCTTCACAAACAACACTAGTGCACCTTATGGCTAAATACTAGATTTGATGATGCCCTTATTTAGAATGTATTTCAACTGATCTCTCAATTCCTTAAGTTTAGCTAGAGCCATTTTGTAAGAAAATAATAGAAAAATGTTGGTTATCTGGAAGGATATCTATTCCAAAGTTGATTTCCCTTTCAAGAAAAACTCCACGAAGATCTTTTGGAAACACTTCTAGAAACTCATTTACTACTGTAAATGACTCAAGAGTTGGGGTCTAGGAGCTTGAATCCTTAACCTGAACTAGATGATAGAGATACCCCCTAGAAATCATCTTTTTGTGGTTAAGGTAAGATGTTAATCGACCCATAGGTGCTAAGCTACTACCATTCCATTCTAAGATTAGTTTGGCTGGAAACTGAAAACAAAAAATCCTAGTTCTACAATCGACTGAGACATAAAAATAATGTAATCAATCTATGCCTAGAATGATATCGAAGTCAACAATTTCTAACTCTACAAGATCTACTGAGGTGACTTTCTGGGATACCGTGATTGCTTAATTTTATGTTACCAATAACTACTTTCATGAAATGTATAATTTCTTACTCTTTGTAATGGTGGGTAAAGCCCCATTGGGGTGTATTTATGGGGTTGGTTGTTAATTTAATGTAGTGGATACTATATTATGCTCTATTTCATTGTTGTTCATATATATTATATATATATATATATATATATATATTATATATATATATATATATATATATATATATATATATATATATATATATATATATATATATATATTTGGGCTAATTAGCATGGGGTTAGCTTATAGATTAAGGTTACAAAATTAATTCCCACTTTATATATCCGATTTCGCTCCTAGAGATTGACTGGAGTGATTAATTTGTTTGATACTTGCAATTTAGATTTAATGTCTGGAACTTGCTTGAAAATTAAGGGGTATGGGTCAGATCTATTTACCCTACTACTACATGAAAAGAGAGAAAAGTGTAAGGTATTTGATTATTTGATATAGCACATAAATGAGACCAAAAATTGATTCTACGAAATGATGTTGTGAGATCAAAAGAATATTAGTGTCATTAAAGATGACTCCACCTATTCATGAATGTTCATTACTATCAGCACCACAATTACCGATATGTGACATCAATTTCCAATCCTCCCAGCCCTAGATCACTTTTTAGTTATTCGAATTTATGAAATCTTAGCTTAATTTTGTATTTTGATAGCCAATTTTCTAATTAAATTTGGTGGTATTATCCACCCACTTGTTTATTGTTGCATAGGAATGAATTTATACTTAAAATTTCCTCAAAGAATTCCTAGCCTAGTGTCATTCTTTTTGGAATTTGACCCCGACTCTTAGTTGTGTGTTTTAATTGAAGATGACCACTTTCTCTTTTAATTAGTCTAAAGAGTAGTCTGAGCGTTATCAGGACCCATGTTTTTACTTGATTATGGTGATGAATTTAAAAAACTTTTTTATGATTTTATGAAGTATGATTTATGAAAGTTATGCAAGTTTTATAAAGACAATGTTTTACAAATTAAGGTTGCTTACGAGAAAAGTATAAATGAATTGTGAAAGGTTTTCTCACATATTATGAAATCGTGTTTGTAAAATATTTTCTCACATATGTATGAATCATGATTTGAAGGGGCTACTTTATAATGACTTTATGATTGGATTGGTAGTTTAATTTTGTCTTTTGAAGTTTGTTGATATGAATATGTTAATGATAATTCCTTTGGGATCTTACCTAGCACCTAGAAAACTTTGAGGTGGAGACTCAACTATGATAGTCTCTAGTAGCAATTGCTAGTCCCAAACTGCGTTCCCCCTATACTATACCTATGTGAAAAGGTGAGTTCAATCCCATTGTTGAAAGGGACAAACTAGTAACTTAAAATAAGGACTAAACTAGGTGAACAAGGTGGTCATCAGAAATTCACCGAAAATGAAAAACTTTCTCCATCGAATTTACCAACTAAGGCTAAAACACCTGAAGCTTGAAGCAAAGAAAGGTGAGTTGATCAACAAAATGACGATCCGTTGATCAAGTAGGTGAACCCGACGTCTCCAATTAGGTCACACATGAAGTTTTGGAGTAATTTTTTGTGATATTATAAATATCCCAAAAGGGAGTTAAATGTATCTTTCATTAACTAGATTCTTCTATTTTTCAATGTCTATCACTAGAAGATAGTTTTTGAATATTTCTTAGTTTTGGGGTTTCTGAACAACTTGTAATTGATAGATGAGGGTTCAAATCTAAGTGGATGTTGAATGTTGTTGCTTATTATCAATATTTTAATAGCTAAAAACTTAATTAGTATATTTTTTTCCCTTTCATGATGCTTGGATAGAACCCTTATTCTAGTGGTTTAGTTATGGAGTTGGATGTTAACTAATTGTAGTGGGTCTAGTGTCGTGCTCTATTTTTGTATTATTTATTTATCATTGTTGAAAGGATCACATAAGAGTCCATACATTTGAGGTATTTTCTTTTCTTGTTGATGACAGAAGCTACCAACTGGTTGTCCAAACCACCGGAAGATTTCATGTCTCTGTGGGAGAAACTAAGGGAGATAATCCATCAAAAAGTTTTTCCTCCTTTGAATATGGTGAAACAAGAGAGACAAGATCTAAAATTTCAATAGATAAATGGTGAACCCGTTCATGAAACATGGTTGCGCATTCAAAGGTTAATGTTTCAAGGTCCAAATCAAGATATTTGGGAAATATTGTCATTGCAATTGTGTGGCGACCATTTGTAGTGGATTCAACGTGGCTCAATAAAATGACCAAAATCAATCAAGCTTAGTTGGGTATGACCAAAGAGGAAAGGAGTAGAACCAAGAATGTGATAAGAACACAACTAACATGATTATTCAACTTGAGGTGTTGTCAAAATATGTTACATGAGGTGGTACTAAATATGTAAATGTGGTTGATATGAGTTGAGGGTTGATTCAGGTGAATGCTAATCTTGGTAGCATATACAAAGAGGACATTCAATCGAGAAGATCTTAATGGGGTTTTCACTTAAGCCATCCAAGGATAAATAAAAATCAAAGTTGTAACGGAAGTAGTTACAATAGTTAGGAAGATGTTGAGTGGTATGATATAGGTGAAACTTGGGAAGAAAGTGAGTGTGATGAGGGAAGATATGTGTCACTTCATAACTTATCCAAAACAAAGAGTAAATAGACAAATCGAGAAAGTACTCAAAATGAAAAGTTGCTAACCAAGATTTTTGATAATCTAGAGGGATCCGATATGATATTGAATGAGATAAGGAGTGATTTCTTATCATTAAAAAATACAGTCAATTTCCATTTGTCATCAGTTAAGCAACTTAAAGAGAAAATTGGCCAGCTTGCTGTTGTTGTGTATTTAAGTAAGAAAGAAGTGTTGGCTCATCATGTAAAGGTTGATTCAAAGATTACTACCCAAGTGTCATCCATAGTAACTTAAAGTGCTAACGTGTTGCACAATGAGTTGTTGATTGATAAACTTGGTGACAAGAATGTCGTTGTCGATCAAGAACCAGCCAAAAGGGGGATGAACCCTTAATAGAAGATGTTGAAAATCATCCAAAAGCAAATGATATATATGATAATTTAATCCCAACGGCTCAAGTCCAAATGAAAATAATGCATACTTCTCCTCGATGATTAAGGAATAAGGACAATAACACAGAATTCCAAAATTTCTTGGGAGTAGTCAAGGATTTGTCGATAAATATCCCTTTGGTACATGTGTTGTGTGAAATGACATTTATGCAAAGATTATGAAGGAGAAAGTCACAAATAAGCAGTTGATAGAATGTGAAACTATTGAGATCCCTCAAGATTTTGGTGTTGTCATGACCAACAATACAATGGTGAAGAAGGATAATCTAGGGCATTTCATTATACTATGCACCATTGGAGTGCATCAATTTGCCAAGGCCTTATGTGACTTTGGGGCAAGCATCAATTTAATGGATTTGAAGGTGTTCAATAAACTTGGGATAGAGGAACCAAAGCCTACTAACATGAGGCTATTGATAGTTGATCGGTCAATCAAAAAGAAGTAGAGGTGGTATACGATGTCCTAGTAAAGGCAAATAAGTTTGTATTCCAGTGGTATTGAATTGTGAAGTCGATATTGAAGTCCCCATTATGTACGTGGAAAATCTTAGCTGCCAGAAAGTTAGTTGAAGCTGATGAGGGAGAGTTGAATTTTAGATAAATGAAGAGGAAGTCAACTTCAACATTTGCAAGTCCATAAAGTACCCAAGTGACATATAGTCTCTCGCCTAGACCAATTTAATGAAGATATGGCGAGTATCGATGAAGTAGTTTATAATGAGGAATAATTGGTTGCACTATTGATTAATTATGATAAAAAAGAATAAGTGACTATGATGAGGTGGTTGTTTCCATCGTCGGTGTGAGATCCTTCATATGTAATCCAAAGAAGCTAGACATCAATTTGTCAAATCAAGAAGCACCACCAGCCAAGCCATCCGTAATAGACCCCTCAAAATATATAGGAATTGAAAGTGCTTCCTCCAAATGTTCAATAAATCTTTTTAGGGGCTGAGAATACATTGTTGGGAATAATTGCAAATGACTTAGAATAGTGGCAATTGGATGCATTGATCCGAGTTTTGAAGAAACACATTACATCTTTTGGTTGGTCTGTTTCATATATAGTGGGGATATCTTTAGAATTTTATACTCTTAAAATACATCTGACCGAGGTTCGGAAGCCAATAATGAACCAATGTATGTTAAATTCTCCCAATACAAGAAGTAGTGAAGAAAGAAATCATAAAGTGTTGGAAGCCGCTGTGATCTTTCCTATTGCAAACAACCAATGGGTAAGTATGGTTAAATACCCCTACAATAGAGGCATGTCAGTAGTTCCAAATGAGAAATATGAGCTTATATCTACTGGACTAGTGACGGGATGGACAAAATGCATAGATTACCAAAAGAGAAATTCGTGGATCGAAAAAGACTATTTCCTTTTTTTAATCGACTAAATGTTTGGTCGTTTTACGAGAAAATTTTTGTAATTATTCTTCAATGGTTATTCAATCTACAATCAAATTTCTATAGAACCAGAAGTCCAAGAAATACCACATTTTACTTATCTTTATGGGACATTTTCTTCAAGTAGATGTCTTATAGGTTGTGCAATGCACCGATTGGTTTCCAAAAGTGCATATTGTCTATGTTTATGGTGGAGAAGTATTTGGAAGTATTTATGGATCATTTCTCAATTGTTGGAGGCTTGTTTTATGAATCCGTGAACCTTCTAAAAAAGGTGTTGCAATAATGTGTTGAATCAAATTTGGTTCTCAATTGGAAAAAGTTTAATTTCATGGTGAAGGAAGGCATGGTCCTTGGGAATAAGACTTCTGAAAAAAGGGTTAAGGTTGACCAAGCTAAAATCTATGTGATTATTAATTTGCCTCCTCTAATTTTGGTGAAAGGTATAATGAGTTTCTTAGGCCACGCCGGACTCTACAGTGATTCTTAAAATATTTCTTCGATGTGGCTTTTTGTTTGTATCGGTTGTTTGAAAAAGAAAGTGATTTTGATGTCAATTATATGAAAGCCTATTTGAGATTAAAAGAAAAACTTGTTTCAGCTCCAATTATCATTGCACTTCATTGGAGCCTTCTATTGAGATGAGTGTGATGCAAGTAGGCTAGTGTTTTGCATTGTTCTTGGCAGCGAAAGAATTATTTTTTCCATCCATTTACTAAGATAGTAAGACATTGAATTGTGCTCAAATGAATTATACGGTGAATAAACAAGAATTGCTATTCGTTGTTATGGTTTTGAAAATTTAGAGTGTATTTGTTGGTACTAAAGTTGTATTGCACACTAATCACATGACCCTCATGTTTTTTTTTGGAATAGAAGGAAGTCATGCCTAGATTGATTTGATGGGTGTTTCTTCTTCAAAAGTTTGACTTTGAAGTAAAAGATATTAATGGTTGTGATAATCAATTGATTGACCATCTATTAGGGTTGGATCCAGGTGTTGCATTGGATGAGTAAAGGGACATAGATGATATTTTTTCCAATGAGCTAGTGAAGATGATATTTTCAATTCAATGTCATGGTATACTGATTATGCAAATTACATAGTATATGGATTGAAGACTAAGGGATTGAACAACAATAAAAATAAAAAAATTCCTCTTTGATGTTAAAAAATATGTTTAGAATGAGCCTCATCTCTTTAAGGAGTGCACTAATCACATTATCAGGTACTGCATTCCAGAAGTGTAGGTAAAATAAATCCTTGAGGCTTGTCATGCAGCACGTATGTGTGTGAACCATGGAAGAACTTGTATCCCATCCAAGCTGATGCAATATGGATACTATTGTCCTACATTGTATCGATATACACATGTTATTTTGTAAAGTATGTGTGCAATGCCAAAGAAGTATATCAAGAAGGCATTATCCACCTCTTCCACAAATTGTTGAAGTTGAACTCTTTGATATGTGAAGGGAGTGACTTCATGGGACCATTCGTTAGCTCCTTCGGTAACAAATACATCCTAGTGGCGGTTGATTATGTTTAAAAGTGGGTAGAAGCAATCGCATGATCTAACTACTAAGGAATTAGTGTCACTAAGTTTCTAAAGAGGATGGTGGTTGATTATGTTTTAATGTGGGTAGAAGTGGTGGCATTATCTTACAATGAAGAAATTAGTGTTACTAAGTTTCTAAGAGGTACATTTTCACAAGGTGTGGTACACCAAAGACTATAATAAGTGATGGAGGTTCCTCTTCTCGAATCATTTATTTGAAACACTTTTTGTCATGCCTCGAGCATACAACCTGGCCGTGGCTGGCAACCAATGACCATTTTTGGCCTTGAGTGAACCCTTGGTATGTCTTACTTAACTCATCTGAAGACTTAACTTAATTCAATTGTAAAACTAGAAACATTCTCATGAGAAATACTTTAAATAATTGTTTTAGTGAAAATGACACTTAAGCCACAAAATTTGAACATATGAAATGTAAGATAAGAAGAGAATCAAACTGGAAAATCTTACTGACTATCTATTTATGAAGACTCTACAATAACTAGGATGAATGTTGGGACAAACCCCTCAACATTCTATAAGAAAAATACTGAAAGCAATTAAAGGGTCCTCCAGATTCAAGAAGGCTTACTACAGACTCTGGATGCTCAAACTGGATCAACGAGGCACTGGATGCTAATCCTGGTTACCTGCTGTCACACCCAGATTCTTGAATTAGAAAGCAACCGGCGTCGTTAACCTCTCAGAGGTCGTAGACAAGCCTCTTCTTAACTTTAATCACATTCATATAGTTAAATTTTTGGAAAATTTAAAACTTTTAAAACATAATGAAGTATGCATAGACTTCTTATATTTTCTACATAGATTAATATTCTAGTAAGCTTATATTAAAACAACCATCTACCATCAATTAAGCAATATAATGAAGAAATTAATATATCTTAATAGTTTGCCAAACGACCTTAATACAAAGCTTTAAAGAAAAGTCTAAAAAGAAACTCTAGGGAAAACATTGCATCCTCGAACTCAAGAGGACCTGCCAAAGTCTGGAGATCGCTGATCCAAATTGCTTCAATGAGTCTTCAATCTGCTCTCTGACCTATGCCGATAAATAGTAATAGTATAGGGTTTGTACATACTTGTACTAAGTATGGGTTTATGCACACATACACATAAGGACTATGCATGATCAAGGAAAGCTCTTCCTATAAAAACATGTCATTTCTGGAAAGTGACATCACTAGACTTTCCTAATTCGTTATTTGTGAATTGTGGTATGAATATGACGTATTTTAATGCATTCAAATCACACAACTAATTTTCTATATGAACACAATACCTTAGAATCATTAACATAATTTTAGAACAAATCGAGCAAAAAATTTAAAATTTGATATTCCAAACCCGAGAGCTCCTCTTTCTGTACTTAGTTTATTTTTCAGTCTTTTTCTTCTTGTTGTTGTGTAGTTTAATGATTTCCTTTACGCCTATGTTTTACTTACAAGTGAAATGATTCATTGTAGTCTCATACCTACAATGAATCAAGTAAGTAATCTGAAGGACTAAGGAAATGATTTAACTACAAATTGGGCATGAAATCTTATTAAGCCATGTGTCTCGTTACATAATATAAGAAATAATTATAACCCAATCTTGTTTGGCTATGATCTTTTCAGAATAATAGAAGTCATTATAAGCCAATCTTATTTGGCTTTGATCATTTTCATAATAAAAGAAGTCATTATTGGCTATGCCCATTATTTGCTGAAAACTTCATTCTTATCAAATACTGACGATAACTATTCTTAAGCTCTTTATTTCTTAGCTCACTTTGAACATACATATCTTATCATTTCTTTCTTTCTTTCTCAAGGACATCTTTAGAATTAAGAACATGCGAGCTAACATGAAATCCAGTGTTTGCCCCACACCGAAAAGGGGTGATTCACCGATAAAAGTGAATCTAGATCATGTGAGCTAGCATGAATTCCAGTGTCTGCCCCACACTGAAAAGGGGTGATTCACCGGCTAAAGTGAAACCAAGTTCAGTGTTCTCCCACACCGAAAAGAGGTGATTCACGGCTAAAGTGAACCGAATACTTTCTTTGAGAATTTAACTGACATAGATCATGTGAGATAAGTATGAAATCCAGTGTCTGCCCCACACCGAAAAGGGGCGGTGTCACCGGCCAAAGTGAAACCGCATCATACCTAGCTCGCTTAGGTGGAATCCACTGGCTAGTTCCTATGCTGGCAACATAGTTCGAAGACTAGGAGATATACGGAGACTACTTATCCACCTTGGTGGTAGCCTCATCTCATGAGGCTTACATGTGCTGGAACAAGCTCATTGCTAGTCTATCGGTGCTTTTCTCAACATCTTTTTCTCTACATCTTTTAGATTTTACTCAAACATTATGGAAGCTTGCTTCTAGTTATGAGCTTTAATTAACTCTTCGGATAACCGGTCATCCCTTTATTTACTTGATGAAATGTGAATTTAACCTTACATTATCATCTTGGTGTTAATGAGACTTGCCTCACGATTATTAACACCAATTTATGTGAGTTTCTTTAACATAAATGTCTTAAGTGTAAGTGAGACTTGTCTGACTTCCTTTAACACCCCATTCTGGTCAATTTCGTAATTCAAAGACTTTTAATTATGTTATTACTACCTTAACTCGCTTCATGTCTTTTGGTAGATTTATACCATTCCTAATAAACATTAAGAACTTTGTTCAATGTACTTACTTATATTCATGGCGCATTTGAATAGAGTATGTTGGGACTTGTCCAATGATTGGCATACCCTTGATTATGAATTCATTGATTTACATTGGTCAAGCTTAAGTTGGTATAACTTGGTCACTAGCCAATTTTATATTATATTTTAAAAATACATTGTAAGCCAATTTATTGGCATAGACTAATTTTTCACATATTATGATAATCTAGAATATTGTGTGTCAGTTTATTGGCATAAGTCAAACTTTCACTAGACAACGGTCATGAGAATGTCATTAGCCAATTTTTTCTGAAATAACATAGTAAGCCAATTTTATTCGACTTTTTGGACAATATATTACTAGCCAATTTGTTGGCATAGGCCAAACTTTCACATATTGTGGTAATCTAAACATTCATTTTAAGCAAGCCAACCTCTTAAAATTTAATTAGCTTATAAGAACAATTCAATGAAGAACTTATAACAGTAAAATCAACTTCACAACCGACTTATAGCAAACTTCACATTCTCGAACACAATTAGGTGTCACAACATTGTTTATCTCATGTGACTAATACCCTTATCATATGAATCAAATCTACAGGCCTCATTAGACATTAACAATTCAAGAACCTACACATAATGATCAGTTAGCACCACATACCAACAACATGTTTGAGATTACATCTACATACTTATAGAATAAAAAATAAGGATAAATAGGGAGATGTACGTTCAACAATGTCATTGGAAACAACCCTAGTTTCGATATTCATAATACGTTTGAAAAGCCTCTTGTAGAAAGGAATACAAGAGATAAAACCATACCTTATGTAGAATTGAATCTACAAAGATCACCTTGCACGAAAACCTTGAAGGATACCTTAAAACGCCTAAGAAATTTTCTGTTTTTCTTGCGTTTTGCACATTGTTTTTCTCACGCTTGTTTTCTATTTTAGTTGTGATTTTATGGGTATTAGGAAAAATATTTATTAATTTAACTTAGAATAATTAACTTAATTAATAAATCAATTAACTAATTTACTAAAACGCCCCTCCTAGATTGACTAGAATTAGAAGAACACTTGACTTAACCGAAATCTGGAAATTGCTTAGTGGTTTCAGTTTTGACCAATTAAATTAATTAATATAATTTAATTAATTATGTAAATCAGGGTAATTAATAAACTACCACTAAGTTGTTAGGACCATAACCAACCCTTTGGACCATCCTAGGTTAGGTATTAGGATGTTTCTTAGTTAGTTACTTGTCTAGTGTAAGGATTTCGGTTCGCCCATTTAAATTAATTAATTAAGTTTTTAATTTAATTAATTTAGTGACCTAGGTTAATAACTAAAGTACCCCTAAGTCTTTAGGGACATAACTAACCCTTTGGACCATCCTAGGTTAGGTACTAGGATGTTTCTTGAGTTAGTTACTAGGTTAGTGTCACCCGGTTAGGTATTAGGTTGTCGTGTACACTAGTTAGTTTGATTCAGTTAGTAATAGGTTAGTTAGATAGTTATGTAAGTTAGTTAGAGCCTAGATTTTTTTAGGAAGCTCAGTCCCACATGGCCTGACCCCGACATGTGCGCCTGCCTCTAACCGCCCAAACACCCTAACCGAATTCATGCACATGTGCTTGCACATGAGTTGCTGCTCATTTCTTAACTAACTATTCTTGATGGTTCATTTGGAATGTTTACTTATTGTCCCAAGGATCTTCACTATGTCCTTGGGCACTACTTAATCTACATGCCCATTTTAATTGGTCATGTGCTATGGTGCCTAGGCTTGACACATTGATGCCTCGCACTTATTTTATGAATGATGAAAATGAAGATTTTTAGCTTAGGGTATTTATTGCAGGTACATTTCTTGGACAAGATTGTTAATGCATAGAAAATTGGCTAACATCCTTTAAGCCAATATTTTCTAAATATTGGGCATTGGGATGCCTATGTACCCCCAATACCTATTCTTAAAACTTGATAGGTTCTTCACTAGACAAGTACATTTTCTAGAATATTACATTTGTGTCTGTATCATAACATGATGCAGGCAAACTGACATCAGCACATTGAATGAACGAGTACGCGATTTGGATGCTAAACAACAACTTAAAGTTTGATGGGAATAATATGAACTTACCTTGGCTCTGCACAACTAATGAAATACCAACTTAATATAAAGCAGTAAAGACACATGCAATATATATATATATATATTATATATATATATATATATATATATATATATATATATATATATATATAATATATATATATATAAACTTGTAAAATAGTGTAAGCAACTTAGTTTGTTAAAAAATGCAACAACAAACTCAACTTACTTATAATGAAAGTAATATAGTTTCTATGGGACATTCTTTAACTGACAACCATCACTATGAGTCTGAGTGATGGTATAATGTCTTACTTCACATTTCAATAGGACCATACTATACCTTTCCATTAGTATAGAACATGAGCTACTAAGTGGATCCACAAGTCTATGCTAAAAAGTACTAAGGGATCATCTAAAAATTATGACCTTCTTCTGTCCATGTTGGCTTCATGGTTTATGGGGGATTGAGTTAATATGAACTTGCGTGCCCATATCGATGCTCAATACTACTCCCAAAATACTTAGCTCATGTGTTTCAAAAACAACTTCTTCTCTGGGTTTGAGGTAATTTCTCAATCTTAGCTTTAAAATTTCTCTTGAAAATCATAGTTTCCTCTTTACTAAAAACTATCCAAAGTCTCTGTTGGAAGTCTAGCTACCTTTCTTGGTCAAAATGTGAAAACATTTGTAACTCTTAGGGAGTACTTAGTTCTCATATAAATTTTGATAATTGCACTCAAATCTTTACTCTTTGCTTAACTTGAAACTTTTGATCTTAAATCAACTCTTAGAATATACTTAGTTCCCTTATATTTATTAAAGGAAGACTTCAACTTTTACTCTTTACTTTAACTCAAAACTTGAGCCTTAAAACAAAGTTAAGACGTTTAAATAAGACTCTTGAAAACTTTAAGAACTCACTTTGACTTGCTTCGTAATTTTGACACTTGACTCTTAGCTTCTTTGACTTTGATCTTAACGTTCCTTGAATTGAATTATGGATTAAAGTTTATGATTTGAGTTCTTTAGCAATTTCTAGGTGTTTATAAATCATTTCAAGTAATTAGAATCATTGGAAGATGTTAAAGTACCTTGGAATGACTTAAAAGGACTAATTTATCAAACTGAACGAAAAATGTCGGGTCGGGCATACTGGTGGCACGCCGCGCTAGCCTCATTTGACTAAGACTTGGTTTTGGCGTACTGCATGCCTGGATAGCCCAGGTGCATCTGACAGATTGTTCAACTCGTTTTCAAATCCCAAAATGCCTAAACCTCTATAGTTATATCCCCAAACCCTTACGATCATCAATACTTTTGTTACCCATCATATATAACACAATAACGGCATTGAAAACTACTAATCAACATCAATATGTATTTATTCAACTCAACCAAAAGGGATTTGAAAAGATTTATCAAGAACTCGCCTCAAATCATATGAACAACTCCAAAACTACAAAATATGTATGTGTGGATGAATTAATCCAACACGAAATATCTCACATACCTTGATAGGGATCACCCCCGACTAATTCCACTCGCAAAACCTTAGCTTCTTGATGGATTCTTAAACTTTTCTACTTTCTCCTCCTTCTCTTCTCTTTTCTCCCAAGCCCTAAGCGTATTCCATTTTTTCTAAAACTGACTTACGGCTTAGGTTTTTACCCCTAATATACTCTTAAAACGAAATAGGAATTAGTAGGGTGAAGACACTATTTTATCCTTACTAAAATCCAGATTGGGCCCCACCTTGATCCAACAACCCAACTTTCGAAAGACATATCTCCCTCATACTATATGAAAATGTGCCAACTCGATGGCGTTGGAAGGATTTGTCCAAGGGATTTCCAACCATATAAAGAACTAACTCTAACTCCTCGTGAGCTAGAAGTTATGGCCGTTTCAAAATGGCCAAAAACTCAGTTTTTACACATAAGAAATTTTCCAATTTTTTCCTATTCTTTTCCAAACATGATAAACTCTAGTATCTTATATTATTCAAGGCTATTAAGGGTTACGAGATGTTACACTTTTGTCCAAGTATGAAGTAAAGCACAAGGTTTCGACACCATACCACTTGCAACGGAGTGTACAAATTAATGTGTCTAATAAGGAAATTAAGAAATTCTTGGGAAAATGTAAATGTCAACCACACCAATTGGTCTAGCAAGCTTTATGATGCACTTCGTGCCTATAGTAAAACCTGCAAGTCTCCCATTGGCATGTCCACATATCAGTTAGTGTTTGAAAAAGCCTGCCACTTTCCTCAATGGATCATAAAGCATTGTGGGCATTAAAGAAGGTGAATCTAAATAGGGAGATTTATTAAAAGAACCATGTTGATGCACTCCATGAGTTGGATAAATTTCTCATAAATGAATATTAGGGTTCTAAGTTCTTCAAGGAGAAGGTCAAGTTTTAGCTTGATGTTAAATCCTACACCGACATCGGGTAGGTGAGAAAGTTGTACTCTTTAATTCTAGACCGAAACTCTTCCCATGAAAGCTCAAACTGAAATGGTCTAGTTTTTACAGGGTGACCAGTGTGTATGGCAATCTAAATTGAAGATGTTAAGGGTGTTCAATTAAAGGTCAACACCAAAGGTTGAAATTTTACTTTGGGAAATATTGTGACTTGCGAGTTATTAAAGTTATGTACTTGAACATACGTGATAGCATGTCCACATCATGCTGTAATTTTACATCAAGTACTTCTTGGGAGGAAACCCAAGTTTTAGTTGATTTTAATAATATTTGTTACTTGTCTAGGAGTAGAGGAAATATTAGGTGGACCAAGACCCACTTCGGCGAATCATGAACCCCCTTCGGGCTCGACCTTGGGTTGGTTCAAATTGTTGGAGATTTTTTTAAACTTCGGTGAAGTTATAACTTGTTGGAGATCGTCAAAAATGTTGCTGAGCCCTACTAAGTTTGTAATCTTGGACGAAAACTCCTAAGTGGAGTACTATCAATTTAGGTGATCAACAAAATAATTTGGAGATCTTTATTCTCTCTCGGTGAACATCATCAAGTACGCCGATATAGATAAGGAATTTCATAATTCTTATAGACACATATGGTGAGCTTAACTCTTTTCGCGATTTGTAGACCCGATAAGCGATCTCACGCTTCACATACCAGGGAGACACTCAACCTATTTTTCTTTCTTTTCACTTTTTGAACTTAGGACACTACATTTTTTTCTTTTTGGTGGGTGAGGATCACTTGTAGTCCTTATCCTTTTCATGTGGTTTGAATTTAGTGTTATATATCTTTATTTGATTTTTTATTTTATCATTTTCTTCTCTCTATCAACTGTCCTGAGGTTTTTGGATTAATGAAATAATTGACGACTTGAGTATTCATGGTTGATATTCAAATATCAATCTTATCCAATATCAATGTTTTGGATAATGCTCTTGATGAAAAATGTGTTTTGTACTGGCGTTGCAAGAGGAGATCTATGTTATTTTACTTTTCAATGATATTCTGAAATATTATATTGACTAGTTGTGTGTTGATGTAATGCTAGCAAGGAACATTGCATGCAAGATTCTTAGTTTTGTAAATTTGTGTAAAATGAATGAATTTGAAGTTCGTGTGTGGTGACATTTTGTTTGAACATGCTTGTAGGTTCCTTCAGTTTGCCTTGTTACTCTATGTTTAGCTTCTATGAATGCAAGAGATGGTCTTGGGAATGAATTTTGAGAGGAAACCCAAATTTTTGTACCTTTAATGACTACCTTATGAGTGTGTGAAACCAACTTGACATGACATGAGCCTATACAATTTATTGGCAGCCTCATTGAAGCCTATTTAACCAGGTAGGTCCTTAACTTCTCATCCATAAATAATTTTCAAGTATTAGTTTGTATGAATAGTCAACTTAGGCCAACGCCTAACTTGGGAGTGTTGAAAGGCAAGAGGAAAGAAAGCCAAGTTAAAAAGAAGAAAAAAAGTGAGACTCAACCTCAATTTTGTAGAGAAAAAAAAGTAATCTCTCCTTATAAAGAAATATGACAAAGTATGAAAATGGAATGAAAGATAAAGTCTTTATGAAATAAAAGGGGTTTCCAGGAAGTTGAATGAAGAATGTGTGGATTGAGTCTCTTAATTAAAAGTATACAAAGAACTTAAGAAGAGGAGATTATGAGTATAATAATTTTTTTAAAGGTTAAGCTAATGAGCCAAACTGACCATATATTTCCCTCATCCCTATTACAAGCCTGAAAATACCCTTGAGATCTTGCTTAAACAGGGTTGTGTGATAATTGGAAAAGATGGGCAAACCTGTGGGATGAAGCTTGCATGTGTTTCTCTTTTAGAGTGTGAGAGCTGTGGTGATTCCTAAATTTTTTGTTAATATTCTTTGTGAGAGAAAAAAATCATTTTTGATGTGAGGGCACTTGAGTATTTTTGTTAAAGCATGATTTTGAATTATATAGGAGCAGTAGTGATTTTGAGCTTGGATTTATACCGCTGGCTACTTACCATTTGATGTTTTTTGAGCATGACTGAGATATTGTGTATACTTGTGAGTAGTCTTGTGATGACACTTGATTTTAACTGACATTGAACATTGTTGTAGACACCCTTGTTGAACTAATTGTGTTCTTGATTTACTTTAGAACAAAAGTCTAAGTTGGGATGCTGATAAGTCTGAGGCTTTGACTCATTTGGGGCCTTTTAGTTCAACAAATAGTGTCCTCAATGTCTATTTGTGTCCTTGTCAAATGATATTTTGATATATTTTTAGATATGAAGGACAATGGACTAGTCAAGGACTAAATCATGCAAAAAGAGGCTAAAAATGTTATAATATATTGAAAACTCCAAGTTGAAGATTGCCAAAGACAGTTGGAATATCATTAACTGTGCATGAACTCCAGTAAAGTTGACAATGTTTGAAGATAAAATGTCAAGGCGAGTCAGTGAATAAAAGAGATATCATTGATTCGTCGAATGTGAAAATGCAATCTCCATTCTATTGCTGAAAGTGAAGACTACTAAGTTAAAAATGAGGGTTAAACTAGGCGAACAAGGTGGTCATCGGTGATTCACTAACTATGAAAGGTTGACTCCATCGAGTTTTACAACTGATGTTCAAACACCTAAAATATGAATCCAATTAGGGCGAGCTAAGCAATAAAAGAGTGGTCCACTGATCAAGTGGACGAACTCGACTAACATCGCCAATCAGGTCACCCATAAAAGTTCAGATTAATTTGTAGGGAAATTATAAATAGACCAAAGGAGAGAGAAACATAACTTTTATTAATTAGACTCTTTTGTGTTTATCTTTCTATCTCTATAAAATAGTTTTTGAATATTTCTTAGTTTTGGCCTTTTGGGATTTTGAACAATTTGTAATTGACAATTGAGGGTTCAAATCAAAGTTGGTGTTGAAGACTATTACTCATTACAATAGTTTAATGGTTGAAAACATTATTTGGTATAATTTCTTTACTTTTTATATTGCTAAAACCTTAATTTTAGGGGTATGATTATGAAGTTGGGTATTAAATCATTTTATTGGGTCTAGTGTCTAGCTCTATTTTTTGTTGGTTATTCATGGATTTGAGGTATTTAGCATGGGTTCAATTGTGGGATAAGGTTGAAAACTTAGTCCTACCTTAGATCTTTGGTTGATGCTTGAAAAAAAGATAAATTGAAGATGATAAATAACTTATTACTTGTAAATTGGATTTGATTGTTGTAGTTTGCTCAAAAGAGAAAGTGTATTTCCCTTTCTAATTGCCCATGCTCAAAAGAGAGACTTTAGTACGGTATTAGGTTGATTTGTATTTTAACATGGATGAGTATGAAAGGATATTTTATTATATGATATATTAAGATTGAAAGAAGACTTGTGTCATTTATGATTACCCAACCTATCCATAATATTAAGTATTGTTGAGCAAGCAATTGTCATGACTCAAAGTACACCTTAGGCATGGCATGGAATATAAGACCTTGAGAGGCCCTACATATCCACTGACGTACAAGCAAAACAATATAATAAAAATTTGAGAAATTAAGCAATATGTCTCATATCATAAAGGACCTTGACATAAAAACAAAAGTCTAATGATCCTCTTGACAAGTCAATCTAGTACATAAAAAGAGTGGACGGGACGTAACATATACATCACATACAACATCTAAAAACTAAAGACATAAGAAAATCATAGAAAAAGTAACATGGTCCTCGAAACATGAGGACTCATCAAGTTATTAATGATCAACCAATCAATTAACCACGACCGGGATGAGCAGAATCATCACTGCAACTAATTCGATTATTAGGGACAAATAATATCTTCATTTAAAAATCATATTTTTTCACTTAATATCTTGTGAAATGAAAATAATTCGTCAATCAATCATCACTAAATATGTGTCGTTTAAAGTATACAAAGACGATTTAGTGCTTCGTTACTAAAAGTATTATATTAACTACAAAAAAAATCATTCTCAAATACATTAACATTTGTGACAAATTTATTTGTATGTTTTATCACTAAAAAGGTTATTACTACCGACAAAATTATATCTTCACTGATTTTTTACTTCAATTAGTGACGACATCAGTTGTCTCTAAAGTTATATATATTTCGTAGTTTAACAAAATCTAATTTTGTGACTATATTTGAAATGAAAAATATTTTTATTCAGAAATGTATTAGTTAGAGACACGTTTAATATTATAAAAAGGTTAATTTTCTATTATTCCATCTCATATTTCAATTTTTTAACCCCTCACATGAGCTCCTACATTTTATGCTTTTCTTAGAAACTCGAACTCACAACCTGAAGTTTGAAAGTGTAGAGTGCTTACCACCCGATCAACGCTCTTTTGACTCATATTTATTTATTTTTAACTTCGTTTACTTATTTTAAATTTAACTTCCGTAGAACTAATATAATATATGGTTATTTATTCACATACACAAATGCATGAAATTTACCACCCAGAATTCATTCAAACGTAGATTATATTTTAATTAAATAATGTATTTTTTAAATATATTAAAATATATCAAGTACGATTCTATCATTTTATTTATATATTTTTATAAATTTTAAAAAATTTAATACGATTATAAACTTGTGTAAGATTTAACTTTCAATTTTATTTAAAAATGAATAATCAGTTCAATTCGATCAGTAAATCAATTGTTTTGAAAAAAATATCAATACCCATAAATACAGTACTTTAACATAATATGTTTGAAAACCTAGTTGGTTACTGATGAAAAAGGCTAACAAAAATTCATGAAATATTTCACACCTTTCAAAGTATACGCTTGTGACTCGATGTTATCTCTCTATAGTTGATCTATATAGTTATATGGAACTACTATTAAATATGTATATTTTTTAGACAAAAGCAAAAAGATCGATTTAGTCCATGCAGTTTACGAATCATCAATCAATAGACACACATAAAAATAATCACTAAGACTTGAGAAATTATTTTTTTCAATTGTTTTTATGGATGAAAGTGTATCAAATAAAAAATTGAAGTGTTAAACCAAGAAATATTAGCAATTCTAGTGGTAGAAGCGTACCCCACTCACGGTACTTATAACCTGGATTGTATTTTTCAAATTATGCATTTAATAATTGTGTACTTTTAAATAATATTGATGAAATGAACTTTTTCATTTTTACAAAATTGACTGAATTCATTGGTTTTAATATTTTTCCTTGCCAATTAATGAATGGACTCTGTCTATTTCTTATAAAGCACTTGTATTATTCTTTTTGTATATTGTTATTTCTAATTATGAACAATTGTAGCCAAAAAAATTATATTTAGCTATGAATTTTATTCGTATCAAATAGTTAAATTATTCACTACAAATTTTAAGTCGTCACTATTTAACACCTTACGTATTTTTTAACAATTTCTTTTTTTGTCACTAAATCACATATTGATTAGAAACATGTAAAAACTTTGTCACCAATTATATATATCATTAGTGAAAAATACAAATAGCATAGTCAAATCTAATTTTTTTAACTAAAACTTATAATAATTAACTATGAACTCTAATTTGTCTATATTATAACAATATATTTGTTTAGATGATATTTTTGTGAGAAAAAAATTAATAAATTTTAAGACAAAAAATAATTTGTCATGAATTAGATATATTATTAGTGACAAAATAATGTGTGACCGATAACTTTAAATTTGTGAAAAACACTACTTAACAAATGGCGCCAATTAATTTTCTAGTGAAAAAATTTAGTGGACAAAACTTTGCTACGTATTTTATGTTTCATCACTAAAAGTGTGTGTCTCATATATTTAAGCACGAAAAGAAAATTTTGTACTTGGTAGCTACATATCATATTTGTTGTGGTGCATCTATTTCTACATTAGAGACAATGCAGGAACATGTATACATTGGTGCATGGAATGTATTAAGTATGAGGAATATGCATAAAACATACATCATGATTATAATGGAACATAAAGAAAATAATGATATGCATGTCCAAGCTAAAACATAGTAAAACCTTTAAAGAAGGCTCATAAATCATGAACATGGTCAATGCATCTTAAAATCATAATCAAAACTACATAAAAATCTATAGAGAAAGATAGATCATTTTTTGAGATATTTACTATCAACCGATATAGACCACGTGAGCTATAACATGATTTTTGGTGTCTTGTTCCCACATAGAAAAGAGATATCCTTGCTAGCCAAGGAGAAAACCTTTATTTTAGCAAAGGTGGATCCATTAGCTATCTGACTTAAGAAAATCCTACAAGGGGCACATAGTTAAGGATAAGGATATTGCTACTAGAGACCCGACCTCTACTAACGGGAGAGTCTCCATCGCAATATGCTCTCAATGCTAAGTAAAATTGCAACGGAATAGCATAATAATAAGCATCTCATAATATATATAAAAACACAATTAAGTTACTAATCCAAGCTTAAAACATCATTTTGTAGCTCCTTAACCCATGTGCGAGAAAACCTTTTACAAATCATGATTTTTTAATTTGAGAAACCTTTCAGAATTTCATTGATGCTCATGTTAAAGTAGCCTAGATCATAAAATGTATTTTTTCATAAATAATGCATATAAATTCTTCATAAAATTATGTCTTTAAGAGTTAATATTCAAAAAAATAATGATCAATGCATGAGTTCATGTGAAATCGGTTGGAAAACATGTAATTGAGTCAAAAAATCATAATAAGATCAAAATCAAATAATTAGATTCATACAGTTTGAATTGATGAAGAATTGAATGAAAACCTAACCAATTTTGATGAAAGTGAACTTGGAGAAATTTAGAAATCTTAGGGCTTCATGGGTGAATGAAATCCATTGATGAAACTTTGCATACTTGTATTCAAAGGAAAAAATGCAATGGTGAAAGGAGACTTTTAGGGAAACCCTAGTTTCTTATTTCTTGATCTTGAGAGAGAATTGGGGAATACGAATGTGGATGGGATTTGGGTATTTGAGTGATAGGTCTTAGAAATAGGGGTAAGACGGAGAAGACCCATAAACCCTTAATAATAATTGTTGTACGGTTCATATGGTTTGTACATACAATCCATACTGGTCAATCGTAGAACCATTTTCAACAACCCAAAATTTACCTTACTTTCCATGAAACACTTCAATGGTCTGTCTAAATTTCTACCGTGTGTAGAACCCATCCACATAACCCAACTTTAAGTCCAAAATTGCACTAAGCGTGGAACCTTTCCACCGAACCCATCTAGGACTCGTCAACCATCAATAGTCCATCTTGTTCATTCATAAGTCAAACTTTAGAAACTCGAATTTCCAAATCTTAACCTCATTCCTTCGAGTTCCATCTACAACTGCGGATCCTTCTACGAACCATACATAGGTCTCTTAGGACACCACTAGTAGCCAAAAAATGAGATATTTTATTTCTAATTCAACTTTCCAACTTCCGAGGTGTTACAATAACATGGTGCTTATAGTCAAAAATATTCTCAAGCTAACGCATGACCTGATATGACATCATGATTAATGTATACAATTAAGACATCTCTATTAGAAAGCTAAAACTAAATTCTAAAATAAGTGTAAAACAATCTTGATAGTAAAAGGGAAATCATATGAAAAAATTCCTAAAGGCGAAACTAATGTTTGATTGACTGGAAGACTCTACTAAGATGAATTGTTGGGATGTACCTTAGCTAACTCTAACTGTATAAAAACTGAATGACTGAAGTATAGAAACTTGTCAAGACCCAAGACTATCCCCTTGCCTAGTGTGTGATCCCAAGCTAACTACATGGCATAGCATGACACCAAGATTACACACAACTGAAATAATCATAAAAACTGCAATTAAGTCTCAAATGACTAACATAGTATAAAAGAAAATTTTGAATACAACAACATAATGCATATGTGGAATCCATATGTTTGAAAAGACTCTACTCATAGTGAGTTGATAGGACAAGTCCTAGCTCACTCGAATAATCTAAAAACTGAAAATAAAGCCTAAAATAAACATAAGAAGGTATATCCCCGAATCATGATGACTCAAAAAAAGTAGTGTAGGCTGATAGAATCATGTACTAACCATGAGCCTTATGAGATGTGTCAAAACCTATATTATGAAACAATATAGGCGAAAAACTATGTTGTCAGTACTCAAAATATACTATGTATGAGGAACTACATAAACATGACATGATAACATGATAAGTCAGTAAAAAAAGCTAATATAATGACCAAGTAAATATAACATGAAAAATTTATGATCTGATCTACAAACATAGTACAAGATCGTGCAATATCAGAAAAGCACATCATATGTGGAAGATACTGTTAACTGACATGAACTATGTGAGGTATAACATGGAGTTCAATGTACTACTCCTACAATAAAAATAGAGTGTCCTACTTGTGAAGGAACTAAGATAAATCCACTAATTTAAGTTTACAAAGACTAAGTTCTATGGGGACACCTAGTTCTAAGACAAAAGAATTGCTACTAAAGGTCTCATGCCTCTTCTAAGTTTACTCGGTGATAAGTAAACTCCCAATGGAAACATGCATAAGTCAAGAAATAGTAAGAATCTGTAATAGTGAATCATTAGTAAAATATATGATAATTGTAGCTCCTTAAAATCACGATAACATGACATAATCTAAGATACATGCTATATGAACGAAACTAAATCATTTTAATCATATAAATTGAATGATACTTTATCTAAAATCCTTAATTCATAAAACTTGCATATGAAAATTGCATAATTATGATCATTAAAATAATTACATGACATGGGTTCATTAAAATATCATTGAAATCACTTAATTACAATTAATTCATACATAATAATATCAATCATGAAGATGAAATTGAAATTCAATAAGAACCCATGATAAATCATGAAACGATAAAATTTAGGAAGATCATAAATTCATAAATCGAGGTTTCTTTAGATAAATGGTTGAAGAAGAACCTATTGATTAAGTTCCCACATTTAACTTGGTAAAAACCCTTATTAAAGTCAGAAGAGGAGACTTGAATCTTGAGGACCTTAATCTTGATTTAGAGAGAAGAAATTGATTTTGAGAGAATGAGGGGGAAACAGGTAGTTAGGGTGATTATATTCAATTATACTCACTCAGAATAGGTCAAAACAACATAATGTAAGAATTAAAAGAGTGGAAAAGACTAAAATATCCTTGATTAAAATCTATCAGAAGCCATTCATGGACCCATTCTACGATGAGTATAATTGTCACCGACCATGAAAATATCGTAGAAGACTGGGAAGAAAAATTGGGTTACTAAAGTTTGGATCTATAGACCTTCCACGTTTGTTTGAACATAGGACAAATCATATATCCTCTCGTGAATACTAATATTCTGATTTTTTTAAGATTCCTCTTTATGGACCATTCCATGGTCTTTAAACCATTCTACGGGTTGTCTTGGCCTTCTGTGAAAGACAAGGGATCCTTAATACTTCTGATGTTCAGATCTTTTTTCAATGACCTCATCCATGATGCATATACCCTACCATAAGCCGTGAAACCCATTCATCATGTCGACCCATACTTCCAACTTTCTGAAGATGGTCTATGAAAAGGTCTATGAATTAGTATACGGACTATACAGCCCTCCTTAAACCTTGAACCTAAAATTTCCATTTTTAGAGGTTTATTTCACGGGTGGCTTCCACGAACCATGCAAGCTTATACGGTCCATGAACACTTCTAGTAAAAATAAAAAATTGCATACTTTAGTAACTTGTTTTTGCACGTTCCAATTTTATCTAAGTTAGGCACTTTTGAGGTTTTAGAAAATAAAAGTTGGTCTTGCCCTCTAAGGACGAGGACTCATAAAACTCTATTGTAGAGATGGTATGGAACCTTAGTCATCAAACTCTGTTGTATAGATAATACAGAAGTGTTTTAACCTATATTATGAATAATACATCAAAAACAACCACCATTGTCGACCATACCATCCCTTGGTGGTTCCTACCAGATTCTTGCTCACCATATGATTCGGACCATATGTGATGTTAACCTATATTATGAACAATAAATCAAAAACAACCACTATTGTCGGCCATACATAATTCCCTGAGTAGTTGTTACCATATTTCTTACACAACGAATGAATGGGACCATTTGTGATACTACTATGGGATTTAGAGACTGTGTACTCCGCTATTAACTTTTGTAATAAGTCCCTTGCAAAAGATAAAGTTAGGGTTAAGGACCTTTGAAAAAATCCTTCGTGATGAAGAGTCGACAACTAACCTGTCATCGTGATCTTTCCGAGTCTATCATTTAATTTTGATAGTCTTGCTCAGATACATGATCCTTTCAATTTCATGAATATCAAAGGACCGACTAGTAATATAAAATATCCTTCTGGAAATAAAGAACTTATACCATTTAATATTTTCCGAGAGTCTAGAGATATTTTTCTCTACTTAAAACTTTTCAAATTGTATTAAAAATTGTGGTGATAATACCTGTTTGTTTCCTCCAAACTGGCTCCACCATTTTTAAAACTATCGAAGGATCGTTGCGCTTTTCATATCTTCTGAATTTAACGAACCTTGTATGGGTATATAGCCGGAGATACATAAAATTATACCAAGCTGCCTTGTAATCATATCAATTATACGTTTGGGGACGATAAAATATTGATAGTGGAATGGGGGATGTGTAGATGATCCACAAACCACTTAAAAGGACTTAATATTCTTTTAATTATGAATCTCGAAAATTTTATACTATCTGGATCATTATTATCTGCTAATTTATGCTCAATCTTCACTGAATCAATATTTATTAATATAAACTCGTATTACCTTCGGGTTTTTAGTGGATCCTCTGTTTTCACAGAATTAATATTAGTATAAAAGAGTTTTAGGAGGTCGGACACTCCAAAGCATTCATATTCTTTGTCAAGCGCATAGGCAGTACCTGCAAAATTTTAATCAAAAAATCCTTTTTATCTGACTGAGTAATTTTTTTCTTATTTTTTGTTGGGGTAGTTTGAACCACCGCTTGTGAGTATGTTTCTGGTGGTTTCATTTCATAACTATCTTTTGTTTGGACAAAAATACTTGCTGATGAGGATTTATTTAATGATAAGGAGTCAGGTTTTGGTGGGTTTGGAAATTCTGCAAGGACTGAGTTGTGATTTTCTAATTTTTTATTGCCCTCATTAAAGGATTTTTTCATTTTATCTTCTGTTTTGAAGGGCTATAGTAGGAACCTTATTTCTGGAACTTATGGTCTCATTATTTCCCTATAAAAATTCTCTTGTCAAAAAGTCGGGGAGAGAATTATTTTCTCCTTTTATAAATTCTATTTACACAATCGAACCTAGATAGTAAAGCTTGTCATTTGGCAAATATTTGTTTAGAAATCAAATTTTTAACATCCTTTTTCAAAACATCTTTGGTTGCTTTACAGTCAACTCTTAATAAAAATTCTTTATTTATTAAATCATCTTGAAATCTGGTAATGCATAGTACTACTATAACCAAAATTTCCTTTTTAATAGTACTATAATTTTTTGAGTATCATTCCGAACTCCTAAAGTGATAATTGTTCAATGGATCATGCGCCTCCGTACCCTATATTTGAGGCATCTGTTTCTACTATCATAAGAGACTCTTGGTTTGATATACCTAGACATGGGTGTTTTTGAACTATTACTTTTTTTTTATGGCACTAGTATGTTCTAATTATCATGGTTCCGGATTCTTTTTGAGGCGCTGATAAAGAGGCTTACAAACCTGTCTAATATTAGCAATAAAACCAGCAACATAATTGAGACTCCCTAGAAATCTCTGGAGTTGTGTTTTATCTATTAATTCATTCGAAAATTTTGATGAGAACTCTATGGCTCTACAAATGGTTTATAGGTTCCTTGATATAAATCATGCTCAAGGAATCTAATGAAAGTCTGGAATAATTTATTCTTTTAAGCACTTACTACTAGACCATTTTTCTTAACAATCTTTAAAAGGTGTGGAGCAGTTTAAAGTGGTTATCAATATCTTTGGAATATATTAATACGTCATCTGTGTAGACTATAGAAATATGACTATACTAATTAAATATATTATTCATGATATTTTGATATTCAGAAGGAGCATTTTTTTAGTCCAAAAGGCATTATAATACATTCGTACTGTCCAAAAGGGACATTAGAGGTTGTTTTATATTTGTCCTTTTCAGATTCGTATCTGCCTGATTCATGTTATACTTACTATAATATTAACTTTGTAAATTCTCTTAAGAAGATCATGTTTCTTAGGAATAGAATACCTAATCAATTTTAAAATCTTATTAAGAGGTTTATAATTAATAACTATCCTTGGGACACCTCTTTTCTTTTCGAAATTATTATTAACATAAAAGGCCGAGCAACTCCAAGGTGACTTGGATGGTCTAATAATATTTTTAGCAAGCCAGTCATTAATTTTATTTTTACAGGATTCAATTAATTCGGCGTTCACTTTTAATGGGTCTTGCCTTAGTGGAGATGACCTTTTCGTTGAATTCCTTAATATAAGGTAATTCAACAACATGTTTTTTTTTCCTTTCCGAAAAATGCATCAGGAAAATCTGAACTATTTTCTCTTTCTATATAATCTTGTAAGCTTTTAAGTTTATCTTTTATTTATGGGGTTTTTGAAGAGGATTGAATTCTTCTTATCTTGATATCTTTCCGTAAATAAATAATTTATTGTGAGAGTAGATTTATTCTAAATATATGTTTATTTTTTATATGGTCACTTTCCTTTTTGGATATATGATTTAAATATGGGAAGATGATCCTTTTTCCTAAGATAGTATTGTGAATTCCATCTAAGGTAGCCGTATATGATTTTAGTTGTGTTATGAAGGGAATGCCTAATATTATATTCTTCATTTATGTCTTTAGTATTACAAAATCATTTATGAAACAAATTCCACTATTACATATATATCCCTTGTGGAGTTTATAATTTATTTTAAGTCTTTCTCCTGTTGCGGAGAATAATCAAGTAGTACTTTTTTTAAGATACTTAGTAGAGATTACTCCTTCAATGATGCAACTTTGATCTGCACCAGTATCTAATAAAATAATTTTTTGGATAGAGTAATTTTTATTTATAACTAAGTAATGGGTATATGATAACTATGGGCTTTAACTACTGCAATATTATTTACTCCTAATTTTATCAGTTGAGTTATTTCTAATGGTTCTAATTCTAACTGTTAACTTGGATTTTGGGTTGGTGTTTCTTCAGAAGTGTTAATTTCTGTTTCATCTTTTTAGTTTCTTTCTTTACATGTATTAATTCTGTTTGAAGGTCTTGAAGTGTTGTTTTAGAATTTTGTTCTCTATTTGTCGTACTAAAAGGTTAAATAATATGATTATTGATTTGTTTATTAAGAACTATATCCTTTAATGTCTTAAATAATTTTTCTTATAATCTGAATCTTTGATATGTTCAATCATATCACAGAAAACCTCTTTATTATTACTGCTAATGACATTGATGGAGTTGTTTTGGAAGGTGCAAACGGCACCCTTACATCCACCTTTGCCGAATTATTACTTTCAAAACTATATCTCATATTAAGTTGATCATCTCTACTAGAATTTTCTTCAGAACTAATGTGATTCTCATTAAGAATTGAGTATAATTTATTTATAATATGATTTTCTAGTTCTAACTTAATTATCTTTTCCTTCTTTTTGTTAGGGGCTTGATAATCCTTAGCATGGTATTCTGGTTTTCCACAGTTTCAATACGTATTAGTGTCGTAATTATCTAATCTAGATTTTGTAGATTTTCTTTTATAATAATGGGGCCTGTCATGTTATCTTTATAATTTTTACGATGATGTTTAGCCCTTCTTAATTGATTTTTAAGTTTCATATATGTATTTGTTTCTAATATAGTAATATTTATAAAACTTATGAGATCACTATAGATTAATTACCTATAAGGGGATTTTTCCCTTAAACCTATTCTTTAATGTGCCGGTAAATCCAAGTGTAATTAAAGTAGCTAATTGTTTATCAGATAAATGTTTCATATTATATGCCATAATACCTAGTCTTGTTTTATGTATTTTATCATAAATTTGATGTTATGTGAGTCCATCAACATTCCATTTAGCAATTTATCTTTCCGAATGCGAAGTATGAGATAGATACTAATTTTTTTATATTGTATATCCGAAAATGAATGTTTCTTATAATAGTTCTCTTTTTGTAGTATAATTAGAGCTTAATTTATTAAAATCATTATTATTGTTTTCAAATAAGGAATTAATATTAGTTATTCTTAATTTGGATTTTATTTTTTAATTAGTTGTTATAAGATCATCCGTGATTTCATACTTTTCTTGAAACCTAGTGAATTTTTTTGTTAGAAAATTCTGGTAGTTAAAATATTGAATGAGTTTCCAGTTTTTTATTTTTATCCTTGTAGGAGGACTTGTTTTATCCTTAAAAACTGATTTATTTTTGGGATCTTCTTTAATATTGACTATATTTATTTTAAAAGGTGAGACAGTAACAATTCTACCACCTATGGGTAAACTAATTTGTTCTAAATGAGGAATTTTAGATTCAAATACCTTATTAGTAGTAGTATACCATTTATTAACAAGCATATTTAACGACTCATTTTGATCGTCTTATTCCTTGTGTATTCAAACCATTTAAAAAACCTTTATATTACATTTTACCTTTTCATATCACTAAATCATTTATTCTAAAGATTATTCTTTCTAATAAAGGATATCTTTGTATATACCATTATTTTTTATTGGAATCTTTTGGACTAGTCCAAAGTATATTTAAATATTAATATCTGGTTCAAATGGTTCATCTATACGAATTATGCCAATACAATTTTTAACCCTTTTTTTTTTATAGATTTTATCAACATAGTATTTGTACTTATTATTTTATTACCTTTTATGGTAGTAAGCTTACTTACTATTTTACTACCTTTTATGGTTGTCAATATTAAGTATCTAAACTAATTTACAGATGGTAGAGTAAACATAGATAATTAAGAATTTATTTAGTATTGAGTTCTAGCGGAGAGAAGAACATTGTACGTGGGCTTAATTGTCTAGTTTAAAGATTACTATTGGAATAAATTCTTTATGTAGTAATTGTTGTTACCTTTCAAGCTAACCTTCTTTCATTTTATTCTCTAGGCTTGGTGACGGGAACACCCTCCGGGTACGGCTCTACGTCACACACAATCTAAGCTAATCCAATGAAAAAGTACGGGCTTGCAAACTGTCTAAATCGGGAATTATCCGAATACCCCACTTTATGGAATAAAACTAAGAACATAAGTGGAAGCAGAACAGCAACTACCAAACACTTAACTTATCACACCGATCGCAACCTAAGTTTCAACATTGTTTGTCCAAGAACAACGTAGGGACTTAGCCGCTGCTACTCATACCCTTCCCGACCAACTTGACTCTAATACAAATGGAGGGGACAGATCGAGATCTAGAATGGAATCCTAAGAAAATTTGGGAAGAGTAACAGAGGGGAGAAAAAACAAGAAAATCCTTAAAACAAAACTTTATAAAAACTTAGAAAATAGAAGAACAAAAAGCAATAGCAAATCTTAGACTTTTAAAACATAAAATGAATCCTTAAAATAAGTGGAGAAAAAGTACGTAGTTACAAACTTTTTTTAATTGATTTGGGGAAAGAGAGAACATGGATCGGAGAAATGGAAAAGTTAAGAAAATGTAGGGAGAAATGTAGAGTGATTTTCAAATTCGTAAAATTTTGAATGCCCTTTACTATTACAAGTTGAAAGCCTTTAAATAGGCCTTAAAGTGCTGACTAATCTAACTTATTATCTATTTATACATGTGCATATGCTAATATACATCATGATTTTTACATACTACTACCTATTATAAATAACTGATAATAATTGTACATGGCTTGGAATAGATGTCATGTAGCTGGAACTACTAACACGTAGCCTTCATTGCATTTTTATCTTCTTTTGCTGAAAATTTATCTTCAAAACATAGATCTTGTTATTTAGTCCTTTTGTCACTTTGTGGCTTTGGACTTTTCTTTCTGCGGGATCCACCTGTTTTCTTATTTGTTGACATAATAAATGTTAACATATGCTTGGCACATTCTTGTCTTCATTGAAGATGATACATATTCTTAAATACTTTTTTCACTGGTATGTGAGGATGCAATGTCTAATAATCCATTATCTTTTCGTGATTGGTAGTTTTGTCTAGATTTTATAAGGCTTCTTCAAGCCTTCTTTTTAATTCTTCTTTTGAAATGTCGGATTTCCTTCGTGATGAAGAGTCGACAACTAACCTGTCGTCGTAATTTGTTAAAGTCGATCCTTTAATTTGATAGTCTTTCTCAGATACTTGATCCTTTTAATTTCATAAATATCGAAGGACCAACTAATAATATAAGATATCCTTAATAACTTACATGGTTTAATGTTTTTTGAGAGTGTAGAGCTAATTTGCTCTACCTGAAACTTTTCAAACTGTGTTAAAATTTGTGTGATAATACCTGTTTATTTTCTCTGAACTAGCTCCACTATTCATAAAACCATCAAGGGATTTTTGCGTTTTTTATATCTTTTGAATATTTAATGAATCAAGTATAGGTATTTGGCCGGAGATACATAAAATTATATCAGGCCCCCTTGTAACCATACCAATTATACGTATTGAATACTATCTAACTCATTGTTATCTGCTAATTTATACTCTATCTTCTCTAAATCATTATTTTTTAATTTAAATTCATAATACCATCGGGTTTTTAGTTGATCCTCGGTTTCCACATAATTCCGATTAGTATAACACGATTTCAGGAGGCTGGGTACTCCAAAGCATTCATATTCTTTGTCAAGCTCCATGATAAATATTACTTGCAAAACTGTAATTGAAAAATCCTTTTTATCTGACTGAGTAACCTTTTTCTTACTTTTTGTCGGGGTAGTTGGAACCACCTCAATGAGTGTGTTTTTGGTGATTTCATTTCATAAATGTCTTTTGTTTGGACACAAATACCTGTTGATGAGGGTTTATTTAATGATGAGGAGTTAGGTTTTGACAGTTTTAAATATTTCGCCATGATAGAGTAGCGATTCTCTAATTTTTTATTTCCCTCTTTGATGAGTTTTTTCATTTTATCTTCTGGTTTGAAGGGCTGTAGTTGGATCATCGGGGGCCTTAAACCTGGTACTCCTGGTCACATTATTTCCCTATAAAAAAAATCTTGTCAAAAAGTCGGGAGAGATTGTTTTCTCCTCTTATAAATTCTGTTTTACAAAATCAAAGCTAGATAATAAAGCTTTCCATCTGACAAATATTTGTTTAGAAATCAGATTTTTAACATCCTTTTTTCAAAACATCTTTGGCTGCTTTGCAGTTGACTCTTAATATAAATTCTTTAATTATTAAATCATCTTGAAATTTAATAATATATAGTAGAATACAAAAAATTCCTTTTTATTACTGTAAAAAAAAATTTGAGTATAATTCCAAACTCCTGAAGTGAATCTCACTAATTGTTCAGTGGACCCTACAGAATTTTTTTATTTTATTATGCTTCCATACCCTATATTGAGGCATATGTTTCTACTATCATAAGGGCCTCCGGGTGTGGTATACCAAGACATAGGAGTTTTTGAACTATTATTTTTATTTTTTGGACTGCACTAGTGTGCTCTAATCCCCATGGTTATGGATTCTTTTTAAGGCGCTGATAAAGAGGCTTACAAACCTGTCTAATATTAGGAATAAAATCAGCAACATAATTGAGACTCCCTAGAAATCTCTGGAGTTGTCTTCTATCTATTAATTCATCCAAAAATTTTGATGAGAACTCTATGGCTCTACAATGGTTTATAGATTCCTTGATATAAATCATGCCCAAGGAAATGAAAGTTTGGAATAATTTAATCTTTTTAGAATTAACTACTAGACAAATTTTCTTAACAATCTTTAAAAAAGTGTGGAGATGTTTAAAGTGTTGATCAATATCTTCGGAATATATTATATGTCATCTATGTAGAATGTAGAAATACGAACTGATTAAATATATATTTCATGATATTTTGAAATTCAGAAGAAACATTTCTTAGTCCGAAAGACATTACATTTCATTCGTATTGTCCAAATGGGACATTTAAAGTTGTTTTAATTTGTCCTTTTCGGCTATTTGTATCTGTCAAAATCCTGATTTCATGTCAAACTTACTGTAAACATTAGCTTCGTAAGTTCTCTTAAGAAGATCACATTTGTTAGGTATGGGATGCCTAATCCATTTCAATACCTTATTAAGAGGTTTATAATTGATAACTAGTCTTGGGGTACCTCTTTCCTTTTCGACACTATTATTAACATAAAAGGCCGAGCAACTCAAAGTTGACTTGGATGGTATAATAATATTTGTAGCAAGCAAGTCATTAATTTCCTTTTTACAATATTCAATTAATTCGGCGTTCATTTGAATGGTTCTTGTCTTAGTGGAGATGACCATTTCGTTGAATTCCTCAATATAAGGTAATTTGACAACATGTTTATTCCTTTCCGAAAATGCATTAGGAATATTTGAACAACTTTCTCTTTCTATATAATCTTGTAAGCTTTTAAGTTTAACTTCTACTTCCGGGTTTTAAAGAGGATTGAATTCTTTTATCTTGATATCTTCTTGTAAATAATTAATTTATTGTGAGAATAGATTTATTCTAAATTTGATGCTCCGTGAGTCCATTAATATTTCATTCGGTTATTTCTCTTTTCTAATGCGAAGTATGAGATAGACACTATTTTCTTCGTATTTTATTCCCGAAAAAGAAGGTTTTTTATAATAATTCTTTTTTAGGATAATTAGAGCTTAATTTATTAATATCATTATTATTGTTTTTGGATAAGGAATTAAAATTAGTAATTTTTAATTTGGATTTTAGTTTTTTGTTAATTGGTATAAGATCATCCGTGATTTTAAACTTTTATTGAAATCTAGGGATTTTTTTATTAGAAAATTCTGACAGTTTAAATATTGGATTAGTTTCTAGTTTTTTTTTATTTTTATCCTTGTAGGAATGACTTGTTTTATCCTAAAAAAACTGATTTATTTTTGAAATCTTCTTTAGTATTGACTATATTTATTTTAAAAGGTGAGACAGTAATAATTCTACCATATATGGGTAGACTGAAATTTTAGATTCAACTACCTTATCATTAGTATATACCATTTATTAACAAACATTTTTAACGACTCATTTTGGTCGTCTAATTTCCATGTGTATTGAAACTATATAAAAAACTTTATATTACATTTTAGCCTTTTCATATCACTAAACCATTTATTTCTAAAGGTTATTTTTTCTGATAAAGAATATATTTGTATACACCATTGTTATTAATGGAATTTTTTGGACTATTCTAGTGTTTATTTAAATAATTAATATCTTGTTCAAAAGGTTCATCTAAACGAATCATGTCAATACAATTTTTAACCTTTTGATAGATTGTACCAAAGTGGTAATATTTTATTACCTTTTAAGATAGTATCCTTAATTATTATTTTATTACCTTTTATGGTAGTCAATATTAAGTATTCTAACTCCTTTACGGATGGTAGAGTGAACATATATAATTAAAAATTTATATAGTATTGAGTATCTAGCGGAGAGAAGAACAATATATTTGAACTTTATTCTCTACTTTAAAGATTATTATCGGAATAATAATTTTTTGTATTGTAATAGTTGTTAACTTTTACACTAACCATCTTTGATTTTATTCCTCTAGGCTTGGCGATAGTAACACCCTCCGGGTCTGGCTCTACGACACACACAGTCTCAGCTAATTCAACGTAGAAGTATGGGCTTGCCAATGTCTAAATCGGGAATCATCGAATTACCCCAGTTTAAGAAATAAAACAAAGAAATTAAGTGGAAGAAGAACATCAACTACCAAACTTTGAACTTATCACCATGATCGCAGCCTAAGTTTCGACATTGTCCGCTCAAGGACAACGTAGAGACTTAGTCGCTCCTACTCATACCCTTCCTGGTAAACTTGACTCTGATACCAATGGAGGATGCGAACAAAGTTTCAGAACCGAATACTAAGGAAATTTGGACAGAGTAACGGAAGGGAGCAATGCTGAGTAGAATACCCCAAATAGACCTAGTTAATTACATTCTTTTGTGGGGTAAGCCTAACCGATATAGACCATGAGATCTTAACATGGAATCCTAGTATCAACCCTTACCGTATGAGAGATCTCTACTTTCCTGTCATTCGTTTAGCCTTTCCTATGTGGGCACATAGTTAAGGTGATAGAGAGATTGCTACAAGAGATCCCATCTCAATTAATGTGAGGGTACCCATCTCAAGAGATTGCTACTAAGTACTGCTGACACCAATTTTTTTCCGACATTTTTAGATTTAATATATTTAAGTATTTTATTTTTAAAAATAGTTCAATATACATGTTTTTGTCATTTTAATGCAACTTGTTGATAATTATCTTCTTTTCTTAAAGTATTAGGATACTATCGATTAGTTTTGGTTATATTATTGTGTCACAGTCTGACGTTCAATTATTTGTTCACTTTTTATAAAATCATTATTTGTTAATTACATTTTTTACATGTCATTGGTTACATTCATTACATTTTTTTCATATTCTTTTCATCTCTTACATTTGTTAATATTCATATTTGATATTTTGCACAGTAATTTTCATATGCACATATTTTATTCACTGTGGTTTTGGCCCACGATTTTAACAAAATGTTATTGACAATTTTTAATTACCTATATTTAGAATAATTGACACGTTAGGTTAAAGATATGGTGGATATTTTAGATTATGTGAGGGAATAATTTTTTTATATATTTTTTGTTCACAAAAGATGGTCTTATTTATCATTTTCCGATGAGTTCACGGAAGCTCAACCAGTCCAGCACCGCCAAAAGACCCCAACTCCATTTCTCTCACCCTCACTATTCTGAACAACAGACCCAAGAAGTCCTCTATTATCCTATTCGTAGTCCAGACCCAATCCCCATCTCCTTCGTCTACGGTGAAATTCGGTAATTCTAATAACACATCTTTATAAACTTAATGTCATTATTCTTGATACTTTTGTTGAATGGACTAATCTTAGTACTCATAGTGAATGTTATCTTCTTGTTAGAGAACACTTATCTTTAATATCTATATTTTTTTACCCTGTTTTACTCCCTCACTGATTTGGTTGTTGTTTTGTTGTTTTGGATTTTAATGATTTTAACTGTTGAAGTTTATGTTTTATTATATATCAACCGTTCCTTTGTTATTTCTAGTTATTTTCAATATTTTTATTAGCTTCTAGTTAATAAGTTTGATGTTCATGCTATATTGTTTTATTTGTTTCTAATCATTTTTATTATTATTAGTTATCATGGTGGATATATAAGTTTTGTTTGTTGCTGCCTACATTTGGTGGTTATCAATGTTGCTTCAGATCTTCATATTTTAATATATTATTGTTGATGAATGTCCATTTTCTTCGCTCACTGTAATTTTTTGTTAATTTAATTAAAAAAATACTTGCAGAACTTTTGTTTAAGAAGTTAGAGCCACAATTAGGATTAATTTAGATTATTTGTTATCTTAATTGTTGTTTTTTGTTTCTTTGTTAAATTGATATCTAATAGTAAATGCTAAAAATGGCCAATGAGAAAATCTCTCCATCGGTTATGGAGGCCTACCCATTTTAAAAGACGAAAATTTAGTTTATGTTTATATTTTTTTTATTGTTAAGAATGTCCAATGAAGAAATTACCGTCGATTTTCAAGGTCTTCCATGTAAATAAGATGGATTTTTATTTAAGTTTTTATTTAATTCATTTATTTTTACTCATATTTATTTACTACTAACAATTTTCATAAGTGTCCTTACTCCTATTAAAGCTATTCGAATTAAGTTCAAATTATACTTTTTATTCATTATTTTGTATATAATGGCATTAGACAAACTTTAGGCCGTTTCTTATATTATTTTATTTTGTTAATTGTGTATATTACATGTTTATTATACTTGTATATTATTGTTATCTCCTCTTCAATTTGAAAAAATGAATTCAGTGGGGATCTACATTTGTGGATTTCGAAGGATGCCTAACCCCTTCCCTTCGAAATAACTTAAATCCCTCACCTAAAATCAAATTGGTTTCGTAGACATTTCTTTTAAGTTAATTTGTTAATTGATTTCCTAGTTATCCTAAAAAGTACCTCACCTCTATTCACAGGAGAGCACTCATCTCTATGATATCCTCTCGATGCTTAGCATTAATCCCCACAGAGTATCAGACTTTCATTACATTCATTCATTATAGGTTATGAGATTGCTACTAAATACCACACCTCTACAAACGTGAGTGTATCCATCCCAACCTATCATTCGTTCATTGGAAATCCCTTAGGAATATTGAGATTATTATGAGACACTCAACCTTTACTCATAGAGCAGTCCCAAAATCCCCCGTTCATTCATTAGAGTACTATTGAGAAACCTTTCAATAGACTCACATTTATTACTTCATTAGCTTCATTCATTCATGTGTGTGTACATATGTGATACTAGCCTTTCACATAATCACCAACATTCACATCATTATCTTGTAATTATAGTCGTAATCCACACACAATTTACTTCACATTAGCATTCTACATTAACCCTTCTCATTCAAGTATAAGACATAATGCTGATAATTCAATTGTTCACAATACAAGGCCATGATCACAACACACACACATATATAAAGTAAACATCTCACCACCATAAGTGGACCATACCACACAAAATCAATTCCAATATATCATAAGAATTAGGTCAACTTACCCTTCGCCCAAACCATGATCACAATACTAAATTCTCCAACAATTTATATCAATAGGTATATATAACAATAGAAATCAACAATACAATTCAATCTAAACATAATACCATCTTTATTCAATCATAAGCTTTAAAACCACTTCAAAAGCCAAATTTAGGAATTTGAGAAAACCATGAGGTTTATGGAGTTTTTCATCTTAAAAAATCAATTAAACATTAATAATATCGTAGTTAATCATTTAAAATCGTTTCATGAAAGAACCCATGAATTTGAGTGAAAATTGGACTTTTACATAGACTTTGAAATCTTTAAAATCACTTTGAAATTGGCTCTACGGTGATAGATAACCTTAGATAAAAAAACTCACATACCTTATTAGATGAAATCCCAAGAGAGTTGAAGAAGAAAACCATTGAAATCCACAACCCTAGCTACATCTTGACCTTGAGCTTCCATATAGTTTTTGAGAGAACTTAAGAGAGGGAAGGGTTTGATTTTTGGGAAAAGTGAGTAACGAATTCTTAATTCAAATAAATGTTTAAATACTCTTCATATACCTTAAAATACTTAAAACAAACGTCCATGCACTTAAAAAGACTTTGGGTGAATTTTGCAATTCACCCCCAAGTTGGTTGAACTACCTGCAAAATTGCAGGTTGGAAATCACTTCCACGCCCACCAGACCACTGACTGTGGCCTGGTCCACGCCCCATCAATAGGGTTCATGGTTATGGTCTGTGTCTCAAAACCTGCAGGCCTGGTTCACGCCCAAGACTCACGAGCTATTGGTGGTTTGATGGGCCGTGGTTTGGGGTCGTGAATCGTGCTGCCCAGGCAGCTTTTGGCAAAAAGATGGGGTTCTCCTTAAGTCCTCCTCAATGTACCCTTTACGGTTCCTTCAGGAGTCATATCCGAATGTTAAACTTCACTCGATGTTCCACGAATATGAGTCATCTCTACATGACTTAGACCTCAAACAACAAACTAACTTCAGCCATACTACACTAGAACACACTAGCACCAAACGGTTAGTTTTCAAACGTCTTGGTTGTTCCTTGATGTTTGACCTCAAGAACAACCAAACTCACTTTTAAACTCATTTTTAAGCATTTATACAAGATTAACAACTATATTGTAACATACGAGGCTCTAGTATCACTAATTCAATTTTAGGGTCCTTACATGAACATTTCTAACATGTTGCTCAAATAGCAAGTTTGTTAAGACTCGAGACTACTCCTAGTGGTAATATGATTCTTAGAGTCACAAATGACCCCAAGATGTCCCATATCGTAGCATGACAGTAAGATTACTATATAAAACTAATAAATCTTATCTAAAACTGAATATAATAAGCAAGTTCAAAACAAACTTAATAATCAAATGGAATATGACTAAAATAACAAAAAAAAAAAAAGTAGTCCTTGTCCTTGATAGATAATAACTTACTAAACTCTATTATTAGATGATACATAACCATACTAACTGTGATCTGAATGTGAGTGTTTGAAATTATATTATAAATCATATCTTGCAAAAGAAGGTATATAGTCACTACTTTAACTGTATTGAGTATGTGAGATATTAACTATTAAATATAAAGTTGAACATGATGAACTTGAGATGCTAAACTTATTCTGAAACTAATACATATAACCTAATCCACTGACAAAGAAAGAAAGATGCAGTTGATCAATATTGTATGACATAAGCTGAATGTAGCGTCATGCAATATTAGAGACTAAATTATGTGAATACTAAACTGATATACTCTGTTAATTGACTTATTTTTAGTGGCTTTTGGTTTTTAAACACTTTTGTAATTTTGAAAGTGTTTAGGTAACACAACATAAAAATGTCAAAAACCAAGGGGTTTCCAACTTATAACTTTTAACTTTTAACTTATAGGTCATTTAAAAAAGGAAAAAGCAACTAAATACATGTCACACCCCAAACTCGAGAGGCGCAATTGACACCTGATGCCAAAACTTAGTCTTGAGCAGACCATGTTGAACCACTTTCTAATGGCACATGACAACCACACACAATCAAGTATATCTCGACATAAATATAAGATCTCGGTCAGCAAGGCCCCTATCAATAGCTTTACAAAGAAAATAGCTACTCCCAACAATTTATATGAAGCAATAACAAACTAGCACAAAATCTTGTTTGGGTTGTCAAGGTCACCATGGTAATTAGGAAAACCTAAACGCTATGTGGCCATCAAAGTCACCATGATCTGTATACAATAGGTGAAATAGGTATGTATCTACCAATATGTCAAGCAACTATCAATCATCAACCAACATGAAAGCAAGGCCAACGTGGCCAATAACATGGCTATACAACCTAACACCCTGTCACGACCCAAGAATCACGAGTCGTGATGGCACCTACGTTCCCCACTAATAGGTAAGCCAACGAACATATTTTAACAAACTTAACTAACTAATAAGTGAAAAGACTATAAATTGTCAATTCTCCAACACTGAGTTCCTTATAAGTACGAATGCGGAAAACTGAAAAAAAAAATATTACCCAAGAATTGGTGTCATAAGTACAAGAGCTTCTAGAATACGATGCAAGTCTGAAACTAAGATGACAAATCTAACTTAAGGGATATCATGTCTGAATACTGAATAACAGAATACGTAAAGATAGAGGGAGGTGTGGGCCACGGAACAGCCAAGCAGCTCACCACAACTCAAAGAACTTCAAGCCGGACTCAATTTGCTCCACGAGATGTGCTCCTGCTCGGAATCGAATCTGCACCACAAAGAGTGCAACAAGCGTAGTATGAGTACGAAACCACGTGTACCCAGTATGTCTCATTTACCGACAACGAAGAAGTAGTGACGGGAGTTTATACAAAAAAATAAATTCGTAAATTATATAAGTATATATATAAATATATATTACACTCACTATTTAGGTTTCATCAAAATAAAGGTAATCAAACATCAAGTATTTTCCAAACACCAAACAAAACACATAATCATCAAAATAAATGATGTGATGAAATGCAATGCAATATAACACCATGTAATGAATTGTCTCAGAATACCCAGTACACACTCAACCATATATACATGATACTCCTCGGAAATACATCGAGAGTTCATGACCCATGGGGGACTCGCGAGGTCCATATACCGACACGGACGATCTCCACGTGTCTGTGCAGATGATCTCAAAGCACTATCACAATATCAAACAATTTTCGCAAGGATGGTCTCCACGTGCCCAAATTACAATCTTAACATCTCACCATCCCCTGCACGGACGATCTCCACGTGCCCAACTTATACTCAGTCTCATGTCTATGCATGTGCACAATATTATTTCAATAGAGGGGATGATGATGCATCTCAATTAATCAATATGAACATAATACACAACCACCTCAATTATCACAACTATACGGGTGAAATAAATAAAACACAATCACACAAGGAATTCAAGTCAATAATATATCAGCTAATGCCCATATGCTTTGGCATTCTCAAATTTCAATCCACATTCTATAATAGTAATTTTCCTTTTTATACACCGGTACTCGTACCAATGCGCGTCACACCATTGATACGAGACCACCATCTTTCCCCCTTACCCCTTTGTCTCTTTTCATTTTTAATCTTTAATTAGGAAAACGTCCTTCAACAAGTCTAAAGTCTTAACATACCTTAAGAGCCGAACCTCATGCCACGAATCTTCAAGATAGTTCCTTCCTTTTTCGCAAAGTTTTGGAATATTCACAATCTACCAATTACGCAGTATTCGTAAGTAAGCGAGTTTGTAGACTTTAAAATTATTGTATGTCTATCATAGACCCAAAAAAACTCACTCATAATTCTAATCAACTTCCAAATCTTGATATAGTTTATATGCCAAAAATTATTATACTTGCTAAATTTAAGTCAAGAATTGAACTTTCATCTCTCCAAATACCCTAAAATTCAACCATAATATAATATACACCTAATAATTAATTACCTATCTCAATATACCAAAAACTAGTATCTTAATGTGATAATAATAAGAAAATAAGCCAACTTAAAACCATTTACGAAGAACTAATATGTTGCACCTCAAATTCCTATACATCTGCATCTTTGCATACAATTTCTCAATCCCATGAAGAAAGATAACTATCGCTGGCAGCCATTTGAAAATCCTTGGGAACTAATTTAAGATAAAACCTTGCCAAAAGTAAAAAAAAAAAAGATCCAAAAAGTTCCAACCAAGTACTAGTAAGGACCCATAATATGAAACCATTATTTAATCGTCTCTTTCTACCTATTCTGACCATTGCATTCTTGAAACTCAAATCAAAACCTTCGAAAAATAATAATTTTATCGATAAAGAAGAATTGGAAAGTCACAAAATTTGTCCACTGACCTTGCAGGTATACAAAGCAAAATTGGAAAATTGACATAAAGATATAAAAAGAAAACAATAAAAGTTAAAAACTCTTTCACTCAATGACTAACACACACCTAACCCCACCACTTTTGCACTATATTATCCCATTAAATCATAAAAATCAGCATAATATATTATTATGAACATTCAATAACACAATTAGATTAAAATCTCACCTGCAATACACGACTCACGAGTAAATATTATGCCCACGCCGCCGGTAGTTTTTGAACCCTTTTTATTTTTCTGTTTTTCTAATGTTAATTAATTATAACAAATAAACTAATCCCACTAACTTAAATAAATGAATGGTTCAAGTATAAGATATTGAATAAATTATGGATATGACCCATTAACTATTAACTATATTAATTCTTCACTAAAATTTTTATCAACTAAATACTCTTAGTCTTCGAATAATTTAAAAGTACCCATTTAAATTTTCAAAAGTAGTCAAACTAGTCCTAGTTCTCAAAACGACCTAGCGGGTCGTTACATCACCTACCACTTAAACAAAAGTTCGTCCTCGAACAGGGAAAGAAAAGAGCTAACCTGAACGCTCAAAAAGATGAGGATATTTACTCCTCATGTATGACTCTGTCTCCCATGTAGCCTCATCCACTGGACGATGCTTCCACTGAACCTTTACTGAAGCAATCTCCTTGGACCTTAGCTTCCGAATTTGCCTATCCAAAATGGTGATCGGCTCTTCCTCAAAAGTCAAATTCTGTTCAAGTAACACTGACTCCCATTGAATCACATGATCACCACCCTGATGATACTTCTTAAGCATTGAAATATGAAGTACAGGATGAACACCTGACAAACCAGGTGGCAAAGCCAACTGATACGCCACCTCACCAATACGCTCAACAATCTCGAAAGGACCAATATACCTTGGGCTCAACTTGCCCTTCTTCCAAACCTCATCACACCCTTCATGGGTGAAACCTTCAATAAAACCCTCTCTCCAACCATAAACTCTAAATCACGAATCTTTCGATCTGCATAACTCTTTTGCCTACTCTGAGCCATGAGAAGTCTATCTTGGATCAACTTGACCTTGTCCAAGGACTCCCTCAACAAATCTGTACCCCATGGTCTAACCTCAAATGCATCAAACCAGCCAATGGGAGATCGATATCTCCTGCCATACAGAGCCTCAAATGGTTCCATTTCAATGCTCGAGTGATAACTATTGTTGTAAGCAAACTCCGCTAGAGGCAAGAACTGGTCCCACTGACCACCAAAGTCAATCACACACGCCCGCAACATATCCTCAAGAACCTGAATAGTCCGCTCAGATTGACCATCAATCTGAGGGTGAAAGGCTGTACTAAGATCCACCCGAGTGCCCAACTCCTTCTGCATAGACCGCCAGAATTGAGAGGTAAATTGGGTGCCACGATCTGAAATAATAGATATAGGAACCTCATGCAAACGAACTATCTCTTGAATATAGATCTTGGCTAACTTCTCTGAGTTATAGGTAGTCTGAACTGTTACAAAGTGTGCAAACTTAGTCAATCGATCCACGATGACCCATATAGCATCAAACTTACCCAAGGTCCTACCACAAAGTCTATAGCAATGCGCTCCCACTTCCACTCAGGTATGGGCATCCTCTGAGTCACACCTCTAGGCTTTTGGTGTTCATACTTCACTTGCTGACAATTCAAACATCGAGATACAAAATTTACTATGTCTCTCTTCATACGACACCACTAATAGTGTTTCTTCAAGACACGATACATCTTAGTAGCCCCCGGATGAATAGAGTACCTCAAACTATGAGCCTCCTCCATGATCAATCTAGTCAAATCACCTGTACGAGGAACACATATACGACCCTTAATCCTCAAAAATCCCTCACTATCAAGAATTGCAGCCTTGGTTTCTCCTTTTAACACCTTGTCCCTAATCTTACATAAATCATCATCATTAAACTGTTGAGCCCGAATCTGCTCCAACAAGGATGACCTAGCCTCCATATAAGCCAACACCTTACCAGATTTTGAAATATCAAGTCTCACAAAGCTATTGGCCAAGGATTGGACATCCCTAGCTAAAGGACGCTCGTCGACCTGTAACATGGCTAGACTACCCATACTTACCGCCTTTCGACTCAAGGCATCTGCTACAACATTTGCCTTGCATGGATGATAAAGAATAGTCATGTCGTAGTCCTTGAGCAACTCCAACCATCTCCGCTGTCTCAAATTCAGATCTCTCTGATTGAATATATATTGGAGGCTACGATGATCCGTGAACACCTTACAATGCACACCATAAAGATAATGCCTCCAAATTTTCAATGCAAACACAACAGCCGCCAACTCTAAATCATGAATAGGATAATTCTTCTCATGAACCTTCAACTGTCTCGAAGCATAAGCTATCACTTTTCCCTTCTGCATTAATACACAACCAAGACCAATCCGAGAAGCATCACAATATACAACAAAACCCTCTCCCTCCACGGGTAGGGTCAAAATAGGAGCAGTAGTCAATAAAGTCTTGAGCTTTTGGAAACTAACCTCACATTCGTCAGACCACTGAAAAGTCACCTCCTTCTGTGTCAATCTAGTTAATGGAGATGCAATGGATGAAAAACCCTCAACAAACCGTCGATAATAACCTGCAAGGCCCAAGAAACTCCGAATCTCAATAACTGAAGCAGGTCTGACCCAATCTCTAACCGCCTCTATCTTCTTAGGATCCACCATGATACCCTCCTTGGACACTACATGTCCCAAGAATGCTACCGAACTAAGCCAAAACTCACACTTTGAAAACTTTGCATAAAGTTTCTTCTCCTTTAGAATCCCAAGAACAATCCTCAAATGATGCTCGTGTTCCTCCTTAGTGTGTGAGTATATCAATATATCATCTATGAAGACAATAACAAAGGAATCTAAATACGGTCTGAACACTCCATTCATCAAGTCCATAAAAGCTGCTGGGGCATTAGTCAATCCGAAAGACATCACCAAAAACTCGTAATGACCATAACGTGTTCGAAAAGCCGTCTTAGGGATGTCCTCCGCCCTAACCTTCAGCTGATGATAGCCAGATCTCAAGTCAATTTTGGAGAAAACTGAAGCACCCTGTAACTGATCAAATAAATCATCAATACGAGGTATCAGATACTTATTTCTGATGGTTACCTTGTTCAACTGCCGATAGTCAATACACATACGCATAGATCCATCTTTCTTCTCTACAAATAACACTGGAGCACCCCAAGGAGATACACTTGGTCTAATAAAACCTTTGCTCAACAAATCCTGCAACTACTCCTTCAACTCTTTCAATTCAGCCGGTGCCATACGATAAGGAGGAATGGAAATAGGCCGAGTGCCTGGCTCCACATCAATACAAAAATCAATATCACGATCTGGTGGAAGACCTGGCAAATCGGTCGGGAATACCTCTGAAAATTCACTTACCACTGGAATAGACTCAAGCATAGGAGTCTCAATACTAGTATCTCGAATATGGGCCAAGTAAGACAAACATCCTCTCTGTACCAACTGACGAGCCTTAAGGAATGATATCACACCCTTAGAAGGATGACTAAGAGTACCTCTCCATTCTACTATAGGAATTCCAGGCATAGCTAAAGTAATTGTCTTGGCATGGAAATTTAAAATTGCGTGGTAAGAAGATAACCAATCCATACCAAGAATCACATCAAAATCTATCATATCTAAGACCTTTAAATCCGCATGAGTGTCATACCCCATCAAGGTAACAATACATAATCGATACACCCTATCTACAACTACAGAATCCCCGACATGAGTAGAAACATGTATCGGCAAATCAAGAGACTCACATAATATATCCAGACTAGGAGCAAAATATGTGGACACATAAGAATAAGTAGAGCCTGGATCAAATAATACAGTAGCTAGTCGATGACAAATCGGAACAATACCTGTGATAACAGCATCTGAGGCTTCAGCCTCTGGCCTACCTGGAAAAGCATAACAGTGAGAACGACCTCCATCAGATTGTGAACCTCCACGACCACCACCTCGACCAGAAGGAGAACCACCTCTACCTGAATGAGAACCACCTCTACCATTCGGTGCACCACCCCTAGCTGGAGGTTGTGCAGCCCTGGAAGTCGAAGCCTGAGAACTCTGATGTAAGCCACCACGTCTGGTCCTAGGGCAGTCTCTCAAAAAGTGTCCCATATCACCACACTCAAAGCAGCCCCTACGAGACGCAGGCTGATGAGAGGAACCTGAATGACCAGAATGCCCTCCACGAACTATAGGTCTAGAAGATGAACCCTGCGAAGTATGCACTGAGCTCAAAGAGTTATGCCCAGAGTAACCAGCCTCAGACGCTGGTATAGCAGCATGAATGGGTCTGCTGGACTGAGGGTGATAACCTCTGCCCAAGTAACCTGATTCCTAGGCGGAGCACCACCATAATCACCTGAATAACGAGTCCTCTTGCCCTCTCGCTGCTCAAATCCCTCACGCCGAAACATCTCCAACTCCTTAGCAGCATCTACCACTTTCTGGAATGGAACACCAGAAGCAGCAACCTGAGAAACTCCTAGACGAATTGGAATAATCAGCCCCTTAACAAACCTCCTCACTCTCTCAGCCTCTGTGGGAAGTATCATCGAAGCATGCCTAGCCAAGGCATGAAATTTACCCTCATACTCTGCAACTGACATACCATTTTGCTGCAAACCCTCAAACTCGGCCCTCTTACGCTCCCTCTCACTGCGTGGAACAAATTTGGATAGAAATACCTGAGTAAACTGAGTCCAGGATAGTGGATGGGATCCAGCTGGCCTACTAGTAATATAATCCCTCCACCACTGCTTAGCAGAGCCAGTCATCTTAAACGTTGTGTAGTCAACTCCATGGGACTCCACTAATCCAAGATTATGCAACCTCTCATGACAACTAACTATAAATTCATATGCATCCTCAGCTAAGTCAGCAGTATAAGTAGGAGGATTCATTAGTCTGAACCTCCCAAACATCTTTTGTTCATCAATAGTCATAGAAGGCCTGTTCACCAAATGTGATGTCATATCTGGAAACTCCATACTATCTAAACGAGAAGCTACAGCGGCAGCTGGCTGAGTCCTGTGAGTCTGAGAATCTGGAGCAACTATCGGATCTGGAGTTTGACCTCCAACACGGGTCTGTGAGCCATCAGAAGTGACAGGCAAAGCTCCTGCCTGGGCCATCCCCTCTAGGATTCCTAACATACGAGCCAAGGTATCTTGAAGCACTGGGGGACAATAGTTCTGGTTGGAGCCTGAGCTGGCCCATCCCCCTCGACACGATCTTGCACATCCCCATGAATAACCTCTGCATCAGGAGGTACGGTCCTATCACGACCCTGGGTAGCTACTGGTACTTGAACATCCACAGGTGCTGCAACACGGCCCCTACCCCGACCTCGAGCTCGTCTCCTACCTCTACCTCGGACAGTGTTCCCAGAAAAAGGCGAAGGAATAGGATCCTGACCACCACTTTCCGATGTACGATTCCTCGCCATCTGAGAGAGAATGAGATATCAAGATTAGAATTTCTACAAGGTCAAGTGTGCACGATAATGAATAAAAGAACAGAATATTTCCTAAATGTCCTATAGCCTCTCGAAGATAGGTATGGACGTCTTCATACCGATCCGCAAGACTCTACTAGACATTGCTCTTGTACTCTTGAGACCGATGAACCTAGCGCTCTCATACCAATTTTGTCACGACCCAAGAATCACGATTCGTGATGGCACCTACGTTCCCCACTAATAGGTAAGCCAACGAACATATTTTAACAAACTCAACTAACTAATAAGTGAAAAGACAATAAATTGTCAATTCTCCAACACTGAGTTCCTTATAAGTACGAATGCGGAAAACTGAAAAAAAAATATTACCCAAGAATTGGTGTCATAAGTACAAGAGCTTCTAGAATACGATGCAAGTCTGAAACTAAGATGACAAATCTAACTTAAGGGATATCCTGTCAGAATACTGAATAACAGAATACGTAAAGATAGAGGGAGGTGTGGGCCACAGAACAGCCTAGCAGCTCACCACAACTCCAAGAACTTCAAGCCGGACTCAATTTGCTCCACGAGATGTGCTCCTACTTGGAATCGAATCTGCACCACAAAGAGTGCAACAAGCGTAGTATGAGTACGAAACCACGTGTACCCAGTATGTCTCATTGACCGACAATGAAGAAGTAGTGACGGGAGTTTATACAAAAAAAATAAATTCGTAAATTATATAAGTATATATATATATTTATATATATATATATATATATATATATATATATATTACACTCACTATTTAGGTTTCATCAATAAAGGTAATCAAACATCAAGTATTTTCCAAACACCAAACAAAACACATAATCATCAAAATAAATGATGTGATGAAATGCAATGCAATATAACACCATGTAATGAATTGTCTCAGAATACCCAGTACACACTCAACCGTATATACATGACACTCCTCGAAAATATATCGAGAGTTCATGACCCATGGGTGAAAGACAAGTATAATACCCTATCTCCATATAACAATAAAACTTAAGCACATAACAAGCAATAACCTATAGCCTGGTAGGTACAAACAACACGCAATCCCCAAGTAATCACTAAATACCTATATTAGCCCTTTACCTTGATCGTGATGTCAATTCGATCTGAACCGTCTGAATGTACTTGTTCCATGAATTAATGCAAATATGAGGCTCTGTGGTATAATACATATATGTTGCCCGCAGGTACAACCTACACAGCCTGTAGGCACAGTCTACTCGGCCCGAAGACTCGGTATAAGAATTACTTTGTATGCTAAGTAACCCTGCAATGTCTCTGTCTCCTAAGGACAAAATAAACTCATAGGTGATTAAATAGATGATAAAACATCACAATAATGATAAGTAATCATGATTAATCAAAACACAATCATAAAAAGGAGTACAATGTCGTCGATAGACATTACATCATATTGTCATAGCCAACTCAATAAGATAATTCTACAAGTCACATATCGACAGTTCACGGACCTTAAATATCTTAGCTCATTGAAATCATACTAGAAGAGACATAATAACCTCAACATACCTTTCAACAAAATCCCAAAAGGTGTCTCTATGGTGCTTGACCAACCAAAGTAATGCAACAACATGAAAATCAACTAAGATGTACGAACAATCCATAAGTAAATAAGAAGACATTAATGCCACGCTGATGACCAGCCAATTCCAAACTATAAAGTGAGGCCAAAAACAACAATAATCAGTAGCTAAATCCATAGAAGACATTCCCACAACATGTCAAAAGAGCGACAAGCTTCATAGGTAACTAGAGTGACTTTCACGGTTATGATGAGTTTTTTTCTCCTATTTCCAAGATCGAATTCCATTTTTTTCTTATCGACTGTCTTATTATTTTCCCTTTTTATAACTAGGCGTTACCGTTCAATCCAACAACCATCGTAGATGACTCTAATAATAATCACACCAACCACTCATTACCTCCACTAGCTTAAAAGTATCAATACGCAACAATAATAACCAAAATAAATAATACAAAGGGGCTTCCCACAACCACAATTTCTAAATCACCACCACCTGCTAAAGAATCTATAATAATGATACTAGCACATGGAATTACTAAGAAGGGTTGTCAAAAGAAGATTACCTCAATCAAAATATCTGAAATAATAAGCTTAAGATTCAAACTCCTAGCAGCATTAACAAACGGAGTTTATATCAACAAGAGAATTATACCACAACGATGAGCTCGTGACGTCGAGCAAATTTTGTTAAACATCCGATTTAGAATCTAAACATCCATGGAGTATTTGAAGGTGGGTTTGTCATTTCTAGTTTTAGCTATTTCTAATGGATAAAAGACAAAGATTATGGTCTTTTATAAAGACCACCGACTTCGAGTTGAGTGGACCTACTTTGAGGTGCCTGCTTGTGCATCCTCACGAAAATATGCATATCTCTCAATTCTTAAGTTGTATCGACAAATGATTTACTGCATTCGAAACTAGACTCGTATATGACAGAGAATTCTTTAATAGCATTTGACAATTACTATTGCTGAATTTTATTTCACAATTTCCTTGACTTTAACACTTGACGTATGAACTTTGTGCAATTAAAATAACTCATATAATATCATTTCATGTATGTTATGTATTCTTAGTCTTATACCAAACATATGAGTTGAGATGTATCGGGACGTTCTAAAATGTTTTCGAATTTCACCAAATTTAAGAAATTTTTATGATTTAAAAGAAATAGAGATACCTATTATTTAATTAGCTATTAACATTATGAAGTTTATCTAATATCCCATTTTAGAAAAGTCAATCCAAACATCTCTAAAACTCTTGGGTTATACTCAACTATATTAAAGCCCAAAATGGTGAATGGGCCAAAGTGAAGTTTAAATATGGGCCCAGCCCAGCCCATTTTAACCTTCAACCCCTGCAAAAAACCTACTCTCTAGATTGTTCCCCCAATGTTTTGGTGAAATAGCACTAGGATGATAAACAAAGTTAGATTTTAGGGGGAAATGAAATTTCAGAAGAATTTTGGGTGTCTCCCCGCTTCCTGAAATTTTCACACTCTCCAATTCCCGCTATTCTCTTCCCTCCCATTACAATTTGCTCTCTCAAATTCGTCCTTTAGTAGTATAAGGATTTATCTATTTCTATTGTCAGAACTTTGGAGGTCTCTCTTAATCTATTAGGTATGCTCATTTATGGATACTTTTGTTTTTCATCTTTTTCTTAAACCTTATTTTGCTTTTTTGATTTCTATAGAGTTTGAAATTTGATTATGTAGAGCTTTTACATCAATCAATGGTAGTTTTTTTTTAATCTGCTTGTCAGCAATATGCTAGGGTTTAGTGTATGTTGATGTACACATTCTGATTTCATCTGCATGTTATAAATGTTATCTCACTATCCTATACTTGTGCTCATGCTTAACTTTGTTCACGGTTCGTTGAAATGTTTTTTTTTTATATGTTTCAAAGTTAACTTTTTCATGTATGATATCAGCTTAAGAACTTGTGTGATAGCTAAATATAGTTTATACTAATTTTACAGTTTTGGTGATTTTAGTGATAATAGTTCTAATTTTTTATGATGCTTACAAGCCCTTTTCATTGGGAAAAGTTTGTCAATCAAGCAAAACTAATGTAACATTTGGCAGTATGTATGTAACATTTAAGAAAATCAAATCTCTTTGGTCTACAAGAAATATTAGACACATTTGATTATAAAGGTGAAAGTAAGTTTTAGACCGCTAGCCGCTACCCAGAGAAATAGATGACAAAGGAGTCGGATTGTAGTTTGATGCTCAGGTCATAGCTCCGTGCTCCTTGAACTCTCTTTCTTTGATGTTTCAAGTCTCCGATGTTTGATATCATGGGTCTATGCATGATACTTGTGTATTGACTTACCATTTATTGGAAGTTAGATCGTTGTTGTATGATTTCCAGTGTGCTTCATTTCCACTTGTTTTGTCGTGATTGCTCTTTATTGTAACTTTTAAGAGTTCTCCTATTTCGGGAATCCGTCATTGTGTGCCTATGACTTCATGGAATCAATTGAAATAATTCTTAACTAAATTTTTCATTTGTGTTCTCTCTTTTATTTGTTTTCTTTGTTGGGCACAATATGACAATCATCTACTTTTGGGTGCAGGATTCACTATCTTTGTATAAGCATCTTCTCTTTCTTGGTTGTGTTATCAACAATTTATTGCTTAGCTGCTCATCAGTTGTAACTGAAGGTAAAGTTCCTCTCTCTCTTTTCTTTCTGGTGTGCATGATGGCTCTTGAACAGTTACTACATGAATACTAATTAGTAAAAGCAATATTTGATCTTTCTTGCTTCTACGCAAGAATTTAAAGATATATTCCTTTTTATTTGGGACAGGAATGCCGCGTTGAGCATGAAAAATATATGTTGGAGACTTGTGTATCAATGTCTACTGCATCTTACTGATTAATATCTTTATTGGGATTGTGATGGAGTGCAACAAGGATGAAGCCCTAAGGGCTAAAGAGCTGGCTGAGAAGAAAATGCAGAGTAATGACTTTTTAGGGGCTCAAAAGGTGGCACAGAAAGCTGAACGGCTGTACCCTCAGCTAGAGAATATATCGCAGCTACTTGCTGTCTGTAATGTCCACTGTTCAGCTCAGAGCAATACAGTGGGATCAGAAAAGGATTGGTATCGGATCCTCCAAATTGAACAGTCGGCTGATGAAGTGACCATCAAGAAACAATACCGGAGACTTGCACTTGTGCTTCATCCTGACAAGAACAAGTTTCCAGGTGCAGAAGCAGCTTTCAAGCTGATTGGGGAATCAAATATGGTGCTTTCGGACCCGACAAAAAGGGCTTTGTATGATAGTAAGTACAAGTTTTTTTCCAAAGGTGCAGCAGCAAAGCGACAGGTTAATCGAAATCCTTTGGCTAAACAAAATAATATTCCAAATGGTATTGGTACTCAGTTTAGTAATCTGAATAATATTCAGAAACCACAACAAACTTCATCAGCAATGCCTGAAACATTCTGGACGGGATGTCCTTTTTGCAATATTAGGTACCAGTACTACAGGAGTTTTGTGAACAGAGCTTTACGCTGCCAAAAATGCTCAAAGCCTTTCATTGCATATGATTTAGGTTCTCAAGGTGCTCCTCCTGGACCTGGACCTAAACGGAATTATCCTGGCAGTCAGGATGTGCCGCTTAGGTCAAATACGAGCCAACCTTATCAGCAGAAAGAGGCTTCCAACCAGGGAACCTCAAGAATGGCAGCAGGAGCTGGGTTTACACCTGCCCAAATGGGATCTCAACAGGGTCCTAGCAGTAAAACAATGGGTTCACAACCAGAGGTACGGAGAGAAAATACTGCTCCGGTATTTGAGGATTTTAAGGCTAAAAGGAAGGCTGAAAAGTATGACAAGGAAATGGGCGATACGAATGAAGGGGCTGCTGCGCCGAAGGTTAATATAAATAATAGGAAAAGGAGTAGGAAGCAGACAGTTGAATCAAGTGAGAGCATTAATACTTCAACCAGCACTGAGCCTGAAACTGCGGACATCGAGTCTGGTAGCTATCCACCGGTTGGAGAAGATTTTGAATTTGATGGTTTCGGACCTAGGAGATCGTCTCGCCTACGGCAGCATGTATCCTACAATGAAGGTGCAAGTGACGACGAGAATGATTTGGCAAACCCTCGGAAGAAGGTACGGGCTAACCAATCAGCTGAAGATGATACATCAAAGCAGAAAGAAGCCGTGAGTGGTGATGACTTTAGGAATGCCAAACCAACTGATTCTAATGGTAATTCCAAGGCAAACACTACTCAAAATGAAGTAGCCTCTCCTAAAGCGAAAGTGCAAAATGAGAACACCAACAATAGGAAATTTGACAAACAGGCTTCTGGACCTCCATCAAGTGAGGTGGAAAAAGTTCAAGTTGTTGATTCTGATTCAGAACCAGATAGTGAACTTTCTGATAATCCTCCAGAGATATATGATTGTCCTGATCCAGAGTTCAGTGATTTTGATAAGCATAGGGAAGAAAGTTGCTTTGCTGTTGACCAAATCTGGGCTTGTTATGATACAGCTGATGGAATGCCAAGATTCTATTGTCAGATTAGGAGAGTTTCGTCTCCTGAATTTGAGCTACGGTTCACCTGGCTTGAGGCTAATCCAGAGGATCGAAGAGACATGGAGTGGGTAGAGGCAGAATTGCCTGCTGGTTGTGGGAAATTTAAACGTGGGAGTTCTCAAATCAGTAATGATCGTCTTACATTCTCTCATCTAGTGCAGTTCACAAAGGGTAAGAGAGGTGCATTCATTGTATATCCTAGGAAAGGGGAGACATGGGCTCTCTTTAAAAATTGGGATATCAGTTGGAGCTCCGACCCAGAAAAACATAGTAAGTACAAGTATGAGATTGTGGAGGTACTTTCTGATTTTGTTAAGGATGTTGGTATAAAAGTAAATTACCTGGATAAGGTGAGTGGATTTGTTAGCCTTTTCGAACCCACCAGCCAGACTAAGGATGGCTCATTTTTGGTAAAGCCAAATGAACTTTATAAGTTCTCTCATCAAATCCCATCATTCAGAATGACTGGAACTGAAAAAGAGGGTGTACCTGTGGGATCATTTGAACTTGATCCTGCTTCTTTACCTCTTAATCCAGACGACATTTGGTACCCTGAGAAACTGAATAAAGACAGCGGAAATCCAAAGTCTGAACTGGAGAATGTGACAACACCTAAGAAGTTAGTGGAATTGAAAGGAACAGGTGCTACTGATGGAGAGTCATCTAAGGTTCGAAGATCTCCCAGGGGTGTGAATATATCCATGACTAGAAAATCATAGACATGACAGATTCTTTCTTCTGCTTTGCTTGCTCAGTGAACATTTTGTTTGGTCAGACTCGTGGATTTTGTCATCAGTTTAACTTCTAGGGATATCAGTAGGATTAATAGAACAATTGTCGCTGGCCTGAACTCTCTTTTGACGGCAGTATGTGTTCTGCAACTTTTATTGCTAGTATATGTCCTTTGTGTAGTTTTTGCTTAATCAATGGTATTTTCAGATCCTTTCATGACAGATGGATCAAGGATATTTAGTTTGAACAAAACTGTCCTTGTTAAGACATTGTAGTTCTTACAAGTATCTTACAAGGGAAATAGAGCATGAAAAGTTTGTAGTCCACATGTGTTGTTGATTAGAGGTTTCTGTTGGTTCATTCCGTGTTTTTAAGTCATTGTTATAATATTTTACTACAATTGACCAGTAAAAAAAATAAATAAATGCTTGCCAGGATCCTGTATCTTGATACCTTTTCAAAATTACTTTTCACAGTATCGAATACTGTGAAGATTAGTTTTGCCTTGTGAGATAGAACATACAGTTGAAATTCCACATTCTGCTGAATTTGTATCTTTGATGATTGAATTGAGTTGAATTTTATATAGTCGTTATTTCTATTATAATATTAGTGGGATGACAGAATAAGATCGTCCTCACATGGGTAGTACCAAGATTTCCATGCTGCAAAGCTAAATGTGGCTGCATTATTCTATTTTTGCCCTCATTCATATCTCAACGACATTGCCACTTAGGCCTTTGTAACTGGTTTACCGTGTAGCAACCTTTTGTGGTCGGTGAACTTTAGATAGTTTTGAAGCCACTTTTTTTATTTTGTTATATTTGTATTCATTATGGATAAATTATTTCTTATGCACTATTTGGTTTGATGTATTAAAAATAGTATGCATTGTACAAAAATATTTAGGTACAAAAGTGTCCTTCACAATTATGATGGAAAAGACGTCAACGTACTTTAGAGGGGTAATTGAGTATTGAATCATATTAATGCATGCATTATATCCTTTGCAGTATTAATACCATGGATTCCTAGGTATTAGTGATACACTCGTCAATACCCAATAGACTGTATAACTAATGCATAGCATGAAAAAATGCACAAAACAAGCGATTACTAATACATATAATTAATGCATACATTTATTTTGCTAATACACTCTATCAAATGACCCCTTAAACTAATATGGTAACCTATACACACCTCTTCTATTAAATATTGAACTTTTTTTATCGCCTAATACGTGTAGCACCACTCTCACAATGAGAGGTGTATCACAGTTGCGCCATGATCTTGGGCATATTTATGCGCCTGCAAACCAATTTATACCATAAGATAGCTAAGTTTGAGAGCATTTTTGGTGTCAGAATTAAGTTTTGAGAGTCTTTTGATGTCGCTTCTTCTAACCGATATGATTAGATGTTTCTGGGTGTGAAGCAAAGAGAAATGAGCCAAAATAGGGCACTTCGACAGAGGTCGGAAAATAAAAGATGAAGTTACAGAGAAAAAAGGGCCAAGAATATGGAAAATACACTACGAGGGAGTACCAACGCGTCGCGAAGCTAATACACATATGCAAAAGAGGAATTCCACTTAACAGTGGAGTGAACGATAGGAGCGTGTCGTAGAGAGGTTTCAGCTGGATGAAACTTTAGGCGAGGTAACATGTCCGCGTCGCGCACCTGGACACCAGAAATTGACCATAATTTTTTTCTAGACTATAAATAGGTGTGCTATTTTTTTGGGGAATCAAGTTCTAAAAAGACGGGAGCACAAATTTTAGGCGATTTTGCTATATTTTCTAGGGTTTTCCTTCTCCTTTTTAATCTCGGTAAATTCTTGTATGATCGACAAACATTATTTCTTGATATTTTGTGTTATGTGTAGCTAAAGTAACCTAGGGTTGTAGCTACAGTTGATGTTTAATACAATTTGTTTTTAGTATTAGAAAGGTTGTCTAATAATTTGTGCTTGCATTCTTGTTTTGCTATTGTAATGCTCGATCGACATTCGAATAAACTTGTTGTCCGCTCTTGAACTTAAAAGATGAATAAAGGGATAGACCAAAAAATGTAAAAAGTGTGTTCATTCTAGCGTAAAATCTAAAATGTTTTGTATATAGGATATTTTTATACTTATAAACCACACTTGGTTGTTATGCAAGATGAATGCTAAATGCGCCGTCATTAGTTCATGTCTAACCCCGCTCAATGATGTAGTTAGGTTGTCAATGGGGGTAGGCGATTAGAGATCGAAAGATCGTGATCGTAAAATGAACCTTTCTAATCCATAATGAAGTTAACCCGTCGAATACTAGAATAGATCAATATTATACCGAAAATCAATATGCTACAACCCTGGGATACCTTCCCTGATTGTGAAGTTCTCTTGTTCTGAAACTGTTTGATTATCGTAATTAAGTTTTGATTGTGTCTGATTAGTAGTGAGTAGTGAAGAGAATTTCTAAAAGTATTTGCCACTTGAGTAAATTTACTTTAGACATAAAGAATTATTATTTGTTGATTTGAAGTCCTTTGGGTTCAATAATCCGGCTCGAAAGAGTCGCTGTACTAATTAAGTGATCACGTGCACTTGCGTGTGCTTTTGCATGCAACACGCCACATCAATGCCATCTCACTGCCACATCAATGCCATGTCACTGCAACATCAGATGCCATATAAAATTTTGACTAAAATTCTCCATATCATTCAATTATTTTTTCTTCAATGAACACCACCATAAAAACACTATCATTGCCGCCACATTACTACCAAATATATATATTTCACCATGAAAATCAAAATAGTCATAATAAATTTCACCGCCTACGATCAAACCCACCATCAAAATCATACTATCACCATTATCCCCACAAATATTAGGAAGACCCACAACAAAAATTGGCACCCATAACAAACTCATCACAAAAATTACATCATCACCATCAAAAGGTACAAAACCACCACCATTGTTATCAATTTTTTCTTCTCCACCACCTCAATTCCTGCTTCATTAATCACCCCACACCAACACATTCATCATTATATTTTAATTTTTAAACTTAATCATCAATTTTATCAACCACCAACAAAGTCGAAGAGAAAAATCAAATATAATGAAAATGGTAAAATCATATAAGTATTAAAATAGGATATGATGGAGGTGGGGGCTGGGGGTGGGGGGAGATGATTTTGGTGGAGGTATAGTGTGGTGAATAGTAATTGGGTATTGAAAAATGATGAAAAAAAATAAAGAAGAAGAAGATGGTTGCTTGTGAAGGAGCATAAGAAGAGACGTTGGGGTGGGTGGTGGGGGTGGGTGGGTATGTAGGGTGATAGTAAAAAGAAAATTTAATTTTGCTTTTTATCGTCAAACAAACTTTTTTTTTTTTGATTTTTTGCCACATTAGTTTTAGGGGATAACAAAAATTCATATTTAAATAGTAAAGGTGTCTAATAGGTCGTCATGATAGTTTAAGCGTGTAACAAACTTTTTGAGACAAGTTCAAGGGTGAATTTATGCCTTCTCAAACTAAAAATATCGTTGTAAAAGACCTACAGAATCTACTTAAGCCAACACCATAAAAATCTTCATTTTCTTAGCTAACTATACCTTTGAAGCAAATTGCATATGTTCATGGTGAACCACATTGTATGGTAAGAAGAAAAAGTTAAGCAAATGATTATTAATGAGGATCTCCCGTATGCCATAATTGGATATTTTTTGTATGGGTGACCTGAGATGCGGGATCTAAGGAGATTAATTCCAATATAATATGAGCTAAAAGGAGAGGTAAATATAAGGCTTTTGAGAAACATGTATATTTTTATTAAGGACACAATATTAAAGATTACCTCAGCTTATTGACAAAGCCACAATTTTATATCACTCATTAACATTGGTCCTATATGACAAGTACACTAAAATTGCCCCTATTTATAATATAGAGGAGGAAACATGTAACACCTCGAAAGTTGGAATGCCAAAAGCAAAAAAAAAAATACAAAATATTTAAAGAAGTAGTGGTCTACAAGTCCGACCTATGAATCGTAGGAAGTTCTATGAGCCGTAGGAAGTGATCCGCAGAATCCAAGTAGAACTTTGAAAAATCAAGTCCCAAAAACTCATTGGAAAGATGACCAGGACAGCCCACAAATGTTCTACGAACGGTAGGAAAGTCCCGTAGAAAGCTTCTAGGCATATTGAAATTTTGAAAAGTGAAAGTTGAGTTCTACGATAGGATCACCGCAAGAATTTTCACGGATCGTAGAATGGTATCATGGGAAATTATCGATTATATGGGTTTCTAAAGTTGGTTTTGTGGGTGACAAGGACGAAATGTAAAAATTTGTACGGATCATAGGTCACAACCTTAGGTCCCTTCAACAATTTTTAAGTAAAGAATATTCAGTTTTTTCCGATGCATTTAAACCCATACTTCGTTGTTTTGACCCTAAATCTAAAACTTATAACTACTCATCACCCTTAGAAATTTCCCAACTCTTTCATTCCCTCAAATCCTAAATTCTCTCCAAAGTTTCCCCCCATAAATCCTCTAGGTTCTTTAAGTTTAAGTCTCATCTCTGCATCATTGATTAGGGCTTCAAAAAAGGTATGTAGGGAGTTCATCAACGTGTCCCATTCATATATTAAGTCCCTAATCTCTTACTTTATAACTCTAATTCAATTCAATTGTTTAGGTTTTCATTCAATTCCTCATATGTTTTTATTTGTATAAATTCAATTCATTGATCATGATCTTATTTTGATGATTTAAACTCAATTACATTCTTTTTCAACTAATTTCATGTGAACCCATACATTAATCATGATTTTGACTATGAACCCTAATTTACGTGAGCTTATGAAGGAGCTTGAATTTATGATTGATGTTTTCATGAAAGACATACATGATTTATGAAAATAAAGGTTTTATGATCTAGGCTGCTTTAGATTAGAATCAATGAAATTATGAAAGGTTTTCATACAACTTATGGAATCATAGTTTTTGAAAGGTTTTCTTACTTAGCATTGATTCAAGATTTAATGATGTAACACCTTAGAATTCGAGAAAGGCACTACGGGTTGGAACAAGTAGGTCCACATGCCTAAAACCAACCATGGACCCTCCATGTTTGGTAAAACGTTCCATTTGTGGTTCACTGGCCATTTAGGGGCAAAGGGTTGGCCGTTTAAGGCAACCCTGAAGCTGGCCCATTTGTAGAGTTCCCACCACAGACCATCAATCCCTAAACAGTTCATGAAAGCATCTACATAAGTTACCCCCATCAACTTTTTATTTCATGGCTCTAGCCTTTCCCTATGTATTTAATACCTAAGCTATTCCTTTTTAACCCCTATTGTAAGCCTTATATAAGTGATTTAAGTTCTTAACCTACCAATTCTAAATCATTCTCCTAAATCATAAATTTCTTCTATAAGGAAGAAAAATATAGGGTTTCACTTCAAGATATTCAATTCACCAAAGTTATTGGAACTTCATCACTAAGGTATGTTAGTATTAACATATGGAGTCCTTTCCTCCGTAGAGTTCCCAAGATCTTCCAATTATACAAAGTTATATTCTCAATTTAAAGTTAGGATTTTATTCAATCTTCATGGAATCTTATCAATTATGGCTTAGTTACTTGTTTCCTATCTTCTAATGCATGAATTGAAAGTATTCACATGATTTTGAGTTGAATTCATATGAACCCATACATGAGGTATGTTATTATTAACCTATGGAGTCCTATCCTCCGTAGAGTTCCAAAGATCTTCCAATGATACAAAGTTAGATTTTCAATTCAAAGTTACGGTTTTATTCAATCTTCATGGAATCTTTTTCAATTAAGACTTTATTACTTGTTTTCTATCTTCTTGTTCTTGAATTGAAAGTATTCACATGATTTTAAGTTGAACTCATATGAACTGATGCATAATCCATGACTTTTGACTATGAAGACATGATGAAGCATCTGAACTATAAAATATTTTTTTAATGAAGATATGCATGCTTTTATGAAAGAGATGTAAATGATTTGGGATGCTTTCAGAGGAGAGAATCAACGTTGTGAGCGTGAAAGGTTTTCTCACATACTACTAAGATCATGATTGTGAAAGGTGTTCTCACATAAGGATTCATAAGGTTGAAAAGTTCAACTAAGTTGAATCAAATTTGAGGAGCTATTTAACTTTTCAACTAAGTTGAATCAAATTTTAGGAGATATTACTCTAGCTTGAATTGATTTTTTATTTTTTCCTTTCCATGGATGATATATGAATGATTAATAAATATGTCATGGGATTTACGTAGCACCGAGCAAATTTTTGGGATGAAGATTTCCGTTTAGCGTCCATGGAACTTTAGTAGCAACCCCTAAGCACCAAAACTATGTGCCACCATACTCAGATAGACACTAGCTAGTAGATTCGCTTTAGCTTAGACTTATGGTTCTTACCTTGGACAGTAAGGAAATATCTTTTCGGTGGGGGCTAGATACATGATTCTATGTTATATCTCACGTGGTCTATGTCGATTAAATGATAAATATCCCGTAATAATGAACTAAGGTTACTTTCAAAGTATATAACAAAGTGTTTTAAAGATGTTAATCTTGCATTGACCATGATTATGACCACGTTAGACTTCCAATTTGTCAATTTTTTTTATTATAAAAATGTTTCTTTGAAATCTTTATTTCTATTATCTTGTAGGATGTATGCTAAGCGTCTTTTGTAGGGACACTCGAGGTTTTATACACCATGTTACACCTAGATATACTTTGGGTCATGACAAACTTGGTATTCAGAGCACAAGGTTTAGAAATGTCATAAAATATCTCACAAGTCACATCGAGTAGAATCTTGCTCGAAAGTGTGAAACACACCACATTTATGAATAGGAGGCTATAAGATATTTAAGAAACTTCACTTCTTCCATCATTCTAAAGTTTTGCAGTTGACTGCCACTCTATGTCTCTCTCCTAATGCTAATCCGATGTATTTTAGGATATAGCCCCTCAGGGAGCACACGTTAGAAAAATGCTGGTGAGAATCTGGAATAAGAAGTTCTCAGGTTTTGTGGAGGTCCTCATAAAGTTTTTTGAGAAATATATTTTGGGCGCTCCGAGTGTCACATCCATGGGCTATAACACAGGAAAAATTGAGGAATTTGGTAATTTCTAAAAATGAGCCTGAAAATGCGGAAATGAGAGTGAAAAAATGGTGCAAGTATACGTGGTGGTTCCCCAAATCATTACGGAGGTCCTCAAAAAGTTTTTTGAGAAAATTTTTTAAGATGCTTCGGAGCGCCAGATTCATACGCTACAACACATGACAAATTAATAAATTTAAAAATTGAAACACCCTCAAAATGAAATTGGATGAACTAGAACCTCACATAAATTTATGAGTCAATAACTTGTTAATAAGGTTGGAAACAACGTTTGATGTATTAATGAAGTTTAAGGTCAATCGTCAAAGGATGACCAAGACGTCCAGAAAGTAGTCTTTTGTGTGCTACTGTGTTCTAGTCTATTTTCCTTGTTTAATGTGTCGTTGAAGTCTAAAATCCGTGAAGATTACCCTAACGTATTAATAATTGAGTTTAGGGTCAATATGTTTGGGTAATATTTCCTAAGGACCTACCAAATGGTCCTTGAAGAGGACCCAAGATTTGGCCAAGAGCTGCCAAGGAAGCATGGAGACATCAACTTTTTGAAAGACAAGACGTATCGCGCGCCCAACACTTAAGAGGCAAGAATTTTCTTCCGCTCTGTGGGACTTTCACTTAGTCCTATGACTCAAAATGGTTTCAAGAAACAAATCCGGGAGGTGCCTGCACGTCGTGCAACTGCTGCCCAAATTTGGTCGCGTCGTTTAAAATTCAAGTTGGATGTTTCTAAAAGTTTTATTTAAGTATAAGGGTGTTTTGGGTACTTTGGGTATTTATTATAAATGGTTATTATACCTATTTTAGGGTATCTTAAGTGGGTTAATACATAGAAAAGCCAAACTAGAATTCATTCTTCAAAACAAAACCCTTCCCTCCCAAATTAGATGCTCTCAAAACGCCATTGGAGGCTAAGCTCAAGCTAGGAGATGGATTTTCAAGTGATTTATTTTTCAATTTCAATGTGTCTTCAATAAATAAGGTATGGTAACTCTTTTTTCTTTAATAACCTTTCATTCAAGGAGGTCTGTCAAAAATTTTCCAAAGAGTTTCAATGATCAAATTTCCCAATTTCCATTCTAAACATGGGTTCATTGTCAAATTGTTTTCAAAGACATTGAAATGATGAATTTATGTTTAATCAAGGTTTTAAATATGATTTTCAATGTAATTCCTTGAAGAACCCATGATATCCCTAATCTCTCAATTTAGCCTATAAAGTGAGTTTGGTGATCTTTATTGGATGTTATTGGAATTACGCTTAGATTGTGATGTATTGTTGAATGCTATTACTATCTTTAGATATTGATTATTGATTGTGGAGTATTGATATATGTTTATCATGGCTTGGCGAATTGGTAAATGACCTAACTTCTTGTCTATAGTATGTGAATTGATGTTGTATGGTTTGTTCTGCTTATGGTGGTGGTGTTTACTTCTTGTCTATCTATACATGTTGTGATCATGGCATTGAGGTAAATAGATGTAAAGTGAATTTTTATTATGATGAACATGAGTATGAATACGCGCCATGAATGTTATGTATGTAGTCCTCAATGTTAGTATGATGATTAAGGTGTATTGATAATGTGAAGTATATGGTTTATGAGAATGTTGGGGTTAGGTATGGTCTACATGCATGATTGCGATAAGTATTAGTGTGGAATGAACCCTACCTATGTATTAGTGTTGAATGACCCCTACCTATATGACCCTATGTGAATATGTGAACTTATACATGTAGGAGTTGTCTATTCAAATGTTGAATGTGATTTTGTATCCTATGATGAAATGAGTGTGTGGGGTCTAGAATCTCTAAAATGCTCTATATGTGAGTTGTTCATGACTTAAGGGATGATGTAAATGTGTTGTGATCCTTTAAAGGGAAGTTCCCCTCAATACCAATGTGGTTGTTATTATGTCATTATGAGGACCAACATGTAAACACACACCCAATGCATAACTATGAGTTAATTCAAAGATAATTATCATATGCACCTTTATATCTTCTTATGCATGAAAAGTATATGACTAGTGAAGTATGAACATGTGTTATCCAAAGCTGTTTATGTGAAAGACTTTCTCAAATATGTATACACACACATGAATGTATGAATGAATAAGGTTTATGATAATCTAGTGAAAGAGAGTCTTTTGAAAGGTTTCCTCAATTGTACTCTAAACTAGACTATGTTATAAATATGATATGATTATATGAAAGGACATTTTAACATAATGTAGGTCTAATGATGAAAGGTCATTCTCATCTTAGCAACCTATGAGATATATGATGTATGATGGAATTAAAGATGATCTAATGTTAAGTAAAGGCTTAAAAGATGTTTAAAAAGTGAGTTTGAGTTTAGTACCGAGTGAACATATAAAATGAGAGTGGGGGTCTCACATCTAACAAGTCCAGCTTCCCACAAGAGAACCTCCACATTTAGCAATTTCGGGTTCCTAACATAGATGTTGTCTCATGAGATGAAACCTCCACGTCTAGAAAGTCAAGGTTTTACTAGAAATCTCCTTGTTCCATAACTACGTGCCCCCGTAGGTATTAGCTTAGTGGATCCACTAGATAACCATTATGTATTGTCATAACCGAGGAGCGGGGTTTGACCTCTTGGAGGTCTTATACAAGCCCTTAGACTTCTTTCATCGCATAAACATAAAATCGCAGAAAATATAATTTTTTTTCATAATATAACGCAACAATAAAACATCACTTCATTTAAAAACCATTAGTACATAGTTAGAACACGAAGTCTCGTCTTTCCATCTTAGACATGATTCCAATAAAATAGGGACACGACCCTTTGAACAATGCAAATTAATATTTCTATGGTATTACATGAACTTAATTTAAACTCTTGACATGAAGGTCCTTAAATCATTAAGGACACACTTGAACTTGGGAATAGTTATCCAAGCTGTCCATTCTAGGAAAGATCCCTTATCTATCACCACCTACATTTTGTGTAACAAGATAAAGAAGAATGGTATTACTACAAGAATGCACTAAGTATGATAACCATGCAAAAACATGCCTTTAAAGAGGACATTTAGTTAGAAACCGTGAATAATATATTTTAGGGATACTTTATAAGCATTTGATACAATAAGCACAACATAGTTCACATACATTATATTATACATGAATACCATTCACAACAACACATAAATCCATTTATCACATTTAAGACACATTCCATATCTCCAATACATTACCTTTCCATTTTACCTTAAATCCTTTACCCAAAGTAACCCTTAAGCAATACTTAGTGCAATAACGAATAGTGTCCCATTCTACCATCCATACAAAAGTATCACCTTACGGTCACCAAGGGTGGACATTCAAACAACCTTCATCAATTCAAGAAAATACATTCATAAGGACACAAACTATTCATAGACATAAACTTCACATAAGAATTATCACCTAAGACAACTCCAAGTTACACTAGTGCAATGTTCAAGTAACACCCCATAATACTATTCACACCAAGTGTTCCTATAAAGTCATCCTAGACTAGGCACATAACATTCAATAAGTCATACACATATTCATTTAACCTTAGACATAAGACCAACATACTTCATAGGACTCATATAAGAACCCTTTCATTTATTACATCATAGTCATAATCCATTTAGTATTTATTCACATCTCAAGACAACATATAAGTTTATAATATAGATATCAACATAATAAAACCATAGTCAACATTGCATATTTAGAGTTCACGTTGTCAATATGTCACAAGACCTCACTCATAACCCCAATCTAAGTCTACTAGTGCAATATATATGTGAATCCCCATAACCTCATACATACCAAGTAAACCAACAAGGAGATCACAGTCATTTCCTTTACTTCATACATCATTTTGACAAGTATAGTCAACAACATGCATACTAAGCAAGACCATCATCATGTATATCAAATGATACTAACATCATGCATACTAGTTATAACAATTATGTCAACACTATAATGCCATGCATAATATACATATACATAAAGAACTCACCCTAGAATTCCTTTTGAAGACCTACTTGTGCAATGTATCGGTAAAGAACCATTCCCTTACCCACAATGAGTAACATCTCTTAGGTAGTCCTAGTTAATGTTCATATTCTTACTTCAATTTGTTCTTTTTAACATTCAGGAAACTTCTCCATAACCGACATTAGGCCATGTAGCAAAATATGGAATTCAGTGTCAAACCCTCACACCAAAATGAGGGCATCCTACTTGACAAAGTAGGACATATACATGAAAATAGACACTAGGTGAATCCACTAGCTAAGGTTCCTATGAGGAAACATAGTTAAGGAACTAGAAGGTTGTTACTAGAAACCCTCTTCATGTTAATTCACATTGTAGTTTCCATGTCACGAGAACATCGGGTGAACCTACATTCATTTTGGGAAGGGACACCTCTCATTTTCAAGTTCACTTGGTGCTAAGCTAACTTCTCTTTTTGAAGAGCCTTTAAGTCTTTATTAAACATTAGTTCATAAGATAAGCCTTGGAGAATTAGCCCCTTGTATAATATGTAGATAACTCATAGGTTATAAGATGAGAATGTCCTTTCATCAAAGCCAACATCCTGTGAGAATGTCCTTTCACATAATCATAACATTCATTAAATAGTCTAGTTTAGAGTACAACTAGGAAACTTTCAAGAGACTTTTATTCACTAGATTATCATTAACATCCTTCATTTAGAAATTCATGTGTGTGTATACATATGTGAGAAAGCCTTTCACATAAGTACCTTTTGACAACACATGTTCATACTTCATTAGTCATATACTTTTCATTCATAATAAGACATAAAGGTGCATATCAGAATTATCCTTTCAATTGACACCTTAAACATATCATACTTATAGTTATGCATGAAGTGTGTGTACATAGTGGTCTCATAATGACATAATAGCAACAACATTTGTATTGGGGATACCACCCTTCAAAGAACCAAAACACACTTACAATATCCCTAAGTCATGAACAACTCACATATAGAGCATTTAGTGACGATAGACAACACACCCACATTTCATCATAGGAGACAAGAGCACATTTAACATGTGATACATAAGATCACACATTCATATAGGGTTATATATGTAGGGGTCATTCTACAATAGCTTTATAAAAATCAAGCATGTATACCATACCTTACCCTAACATCATCACCATTCATATTATACTTCACATTGTCAATACACCTAAATCATGATACTAACATTGAAGACTACACACATATATAACCCTATATGAATGTGTGAGTAGTATTATGGGTTACTACTTGCACATTGCACTAGTTTGTGTAGGGTTTCTCTTAGGTGATGGCTTTTATGTGAAGATTATGCCCTATGATGTGCTTATGACTTTATGAATATATGTTGTTATATCTAAGAAGTCCAAAGATCTAGGCTAGAGCCTCACCTAGTGAATAGTGTTTAAATAGTGTTTACATGCCTAAAAAAGGTAATTAGCTTGATTAAGAAGTATTAAATCCTAAACATCAAGAAGCGACCATGACGTTTGGAGACTAGTGAAAGTGGCCTAATGTGCTTTTAGGTTTTTAATGGGGTTTAAAGAGTCGTATGAGGGTTAAATATTGTAATAATACTTTCAATATATGTTACTTTGTGCTTAGGGTCACAACGTCTAAGAATGACTCCCAAGGACCACCTTAGGGGTCCCTAATAAGGACCCAACCATTGACCCTAATAGCTGTCAATAAATAGCTTCGAACCAAGAAGGGGATCGATGAGCCGACAGTGGACTCACAACCATAAATGGTGGTCATGAATCCATACTTAGACTCCCCCCCTTGGTCCCTAAAATGGACCCTCAGTCTGAATCCACGTTTGACGAGGACGATCCATGGACTGGTTGACAAGGCGTCAACGGGGTCTTGTCGTTTGACCCCAACTTCACTGCTCCACACGGCTTAAGTGGGGGTAGTTGACTAACTAGTTACTTAATTAATTAGTACATAGTAAAAAATTATAATTCTTTATTAAGGGATATGAAAGTATGCTAAGTTATTAAACTAGTCTAACACCCCATAACTCTCAAAACCTAAAAAGCTCTCATCTCTCTTTAGTTTCTCTCACTACCCCAAAGACCCTCATTGAACAAAAAGATCAAGATTTCTATAGTGCTTCAAGAAAAATGATTTCCATTACAAATATCTTGGATTTAAAGGATATGGAGGCTATTCACTTTGGGACTCTATTCCACAAGAGGTTCTTCAAAATTTGGATTTCAATGTTCTTCGAAAACCTAATTTTGACTCAATTTCGTTGGTCTTCCTTCTAACTTGATTAATTTGGTCTTGAATTTATTAATAGTTATGTATTATTATTGTATATGAGTAGATTGATGTTTTAACTTAAGCTTTGACCTAATTTCCTAAAAGAACCATGATATCCCTGTTGTCCTAACCCTAACCTATGAATTAGGTAAATTAATAATTATGGTTGATGCAATTGAATGTGTTCTTGCATAATTTAGTATTATATGATGAATATGATTGAATTATTGGGTGAATATATTGGATTTGGGGGGTAAGTCTTGGATGAGATTCTTGGAGGCTATTGGTAAGACTTTCAAGGTCATGAACACTTTATTGTATTAATGTTAGTCTATACTTGGTAACAATTCTCAATTAAAGTATGAACGATGAAGTTATGAATGCATGATAATGATATGAAAATTATAGATGTGGTATGATGATAGGTGTATTCTTATAAGGGATTGGAGGTGATTCCCATGTGCATCTTATTACTATGTTATGATGTACTTTTATGTCATAATGATTGGGCTGTGATAAAACGACTTTCTCATCTTAGAAATAGAATCTATGAACATGTTATATGTGGGTATAATCTCCTAAGACCTATATTATGAATTAAAATTAAGGAATACTTAAGGACACTTCTAAAAAAGAATTTATCTTAGCACCGAGTAAACTTGACAATGAGAGGTGTCCTTCCTAAAAGGATAGGTTTACCAAATGTTCTCATGAGGTGGAATCTACAATGCAAATTTGCATAAAAAGGGTTTCTTGTAATAAACTCCTAGTTCCTTAATTATGTTCCTTATAGGAACCTTATCTAGTGGATCCACCTAGACACTATTATCATATATATGTACTACCTTGGCAAGTAGGATGACCTCCTTTCTATGTGAGGGGTTGACACCGAATTCCATGCTTAGCTCACATGGTCTCGTGTCAGTTATGATGAAGTTCCCCAAAAGTAAAATGAATGAATGAAAGTAAGAAAGGAACACTAACTAGGAGTTCTTAAGAGGTACTACTTAGTGTAGACAAGGGTGTGAGAATTTTACTATACATTGCACAAGTTGATCTTGAGAGGAGTCCTAGGGTGGTTCTTTATATACATGTATTATGAATGAAATGCATAATGTTGATCTTATATAATGTTGGTATATATGATATTGGTTGCACATGATATATATGATGTGGTTGCACTTGATATGCATGATGTTGATCTAAATTGTTAGGTATGGTGTTGATCACTCTTGTCATGATGCTATATGATGTAAATACAGTGCTTATAGTCTCTTTGATAGTTGACTTGGTTAATGTGGTGTTATGGGGCTTCACATACACATTACACTATTTGACTTGAATTGGGATTATAAGTAAGGTCTTGTGATGTATTGATCAAATGGATTCTAAAGTATGAAAGGTTGATTATGGATTTATGATGATTTTACTCTTGTACATTAGTATGATGTCTTATAGTTTTTTTGGATGGACTTGTATATGTTCTTAGAGTGTGCATAAAGGCTTTCAAAGTGAACTTAGCATGTTGATACCTTTGTGCATGTCTTTAAATGATTTACATGCATATGTTTCCATACATAGTATATATGGTTTGTACTAACCCAAATCTCTTCTATTTTCTAACCCATATCTCTTATATTTCCTACAAAAATGTAGATTCAGGCCATTAAGGCGCTTCAACGCCGTTCTCAAAGAAGCTTGTATTGTTCCTTAGTGGGTGAGTTCTCAAGTCCGAGGACGAAGCGTATGAATCTAGCTTATGTCATTTTACTATGTTTGAAGACATTAATCTATTTCTCTTATTTCAAGAATATATTGTATTCTCTTATGATACATATTTTAATGATGTAAAGGATAAGTCCGATTTCTCTTACTGTTATGATTAGATGGTCAATGGACAACTATAAATTCTATTTTGATATATGCGAAGTGAAGTTCAACTTCAAAGAAAAAGTTTTTAAATTTTCCATTATTCTATCTATGATGTAAAGATGTATGCTAAGGTCTTGCCTAAGCCTTCTTTAATGACGAAGACACCGATTATGTCTAGGGGGTACTCTCCGATCGTGAAAAACTTAGCATCAGAGCATCATGTTAAATAATTAATGAAATTATGTCTGAAAAAACCATGTCTATGTAGAGTCTTATTCGTAATTGTAATAATGCCACAATTATGAATGTGAGGCTATGTGATGATTAGGAAATTCTCACTTTTTGGTATTCTTAAGTCGTGTCAAGAGTCTTAAATTTATGTTTGTCCTTTTATTCTAATACTTTTCTTGTGGTTATAGGCTACGAATACTAGAAGGGCAGCCACAAGAAGGGTTGAAGAGGATATTGCTAATGCGGGATTTCCTCCCCAAGACAACCAAGCTCCCCTTCAATAAAAATCTCCTCTAGGTGACCAAGCTCCGATAAATCCTTTGGCCATGAAAGATGGGGAGATAAGGGTGGATTTACTAAACTTGGATCAAGCCATGAATACTCATGCTTAAGCCGTAACTACGCAAGATCAAGCTATGACGACTCAAACAAACAGGGAAGTTGCACCCTGTGTGAATCAAAATGCTAGTACTTCTCTCTTGAGGGACTTCACAAGGATGAAACCTTATATGTTCTTTGGGTCTAAAGTGAATGAATATCGCCAAGACTTTCTAGATGAGGTTTATAAGATATTATATACTTTGGGTGAGTTCAAATAAGAAAGCCGAGCTAACCGCTTATCAACTCAAAGATGTGACTCAAACTTGTACACTCAATGGAAGGACAATAGGGCTTTGAGAGCGGGTCCCATAAGTTGGGAAGTCTTTCAAAGGGGATTTTGTTGATAGATTCTTCACAAGAGAGAAAAGAGAGGCAAACGTTGGAGAGTTTATCAACCTTGGTCAAGGAGGTATGAGTGTCCAAGAATACTCTTTAAAATTCACCAAGTTTTCTAAATATGCCTCTTCTTTGTTATCTAATTCTATAGATGAAACGAGCCATTTTGTTACGAGTGAGTTTGATGATCTTGCAGAAGAGTGTCATGCGGAAATTCTTCAGGACAACATGGACATTTATCGGTTGATGGTGCATGTTCAACAAGTTGAGGAGAGTAGGCTTAAGAAAAAGAATATGGATATCAAGAGGGCAAGGCCCTATGCTGTAGGTACTTCTAAGGGTAAGTTTGAGCTTCAATACAAACCCAAGTGTAAGAAGATATGCTCCAACTAAGATAATGTCTCAAAGGATCGTAAGGGTAGGGTGTCTAACCCTAGGAACCAGGGGGGAAAGGTAGTGTTTCACCAAGTGAGATCCCACAATGTACCAAATTTGGCAAGAAATATTTGGGTAAATGAATGGGAACGGATAATTATTTTGGTGTTGGAAAGAGTGACCACAAGGTGAAAGATTGTTCCATGTCCAAGAATCAAGGAAAAGATAGTAATCAAGCACAAGCAAGTGGTCTAAATTTTGATTCTCCAAAGAAGAACCACTATGCTCTTAAATATAGGGTGATCAAAAGGATTCTCCCGATGTTGTTACCGATATGTTGCAAATATTTTCAGTAATATGCTTATGCATTGATAGATCCGGGTGTCAATTTATATTTTGTAACTCCTTTGGTTGATATAAAGTTTGATGTGCTCCCCGATATCTTAGTTGAACCTTTTTCGGTTTCTACGCCGGTGGGTGACTCCGTTGTTGCTTAAAGAGTCTATAGGAGTTATCCCATACTAATGTCCAATAGAGTTACGTGGTTTGATTTGGTAAAACATATGTTGGACTTTGATTTCATATTGGGGATGGACTGGTTATATTCTTGTTTTTATTCAATTGATTGTAGAACAAGGGTAGTTAAATTCCATTTTCCTATTGAACTTCTTTTAGAACGGAAGAGGGGAAATTCAATCCTTAAGAGGTAAAATCATTTTATGTATAAAATCTTGTACGATGATTCCTTAGGGATGTATCTATCATATTGTGAGGGTTAAGGACCTTGATTTTGAGGCTCCTCCTATAGAGTTGATACCCGTAATGAAGGACTTTCCAAAAGTTTTTCCCGATGAATTACCCTGAATTTATCCCAAACGAGAAATAGATTTCAGCATAGATTTGATGTTAGGTACTCAACCCATATCCATTCCTCCTTGCCGGATGGCTCCAACAGAGTTGAAGGAATTAAAGGCTCAACTCAAGAATTTGCTAGGTAAGGGATTTATACAACAAGGCATATCTTCATAGGGCGCTCCGGTATTATTTGTGAAAAAGAAAGATGAGTAGCTAAGAATGTGTATTGACTATTGACAATTGAACAAGGTCACTATAAAGAATAAGTATCCTCTTCCTGGAATTGATGATTTGTTTGATCAACTCCAAGGTGCAAGTTACTTTTCAAAAATTGACTTGAGGTCAGGTTATCATCAACTTAGAGCTAGAGGAGTTGACTTTCCTAAAATGGCTTTCTGAACAAGATATGGTCATTATGAGTTATTAGTCATGTCTATTGGTCTAAATTATTCCCATGCGACTTTCATGGACCATATGAATAGTGTGTTCCGGAATTATCTTGAATTCATTTCTAATTGTCTTTTTTGATGATATTTTGGTATATTCTAAGAGTGAAGATAAACACATGGATCACTTGAGGATAGTATTGGAAGTCCTCAAGGAACATCAACTCTTTGCTAAATACATCAAGTGTGAATTTTGGCTAAGGTCAGTGGCTTTTCTTGGTCACATGTATCAAGTGAGGGTATAGAGGCCGATCCGAAGAAAATGGAGGTGGTTAAGGATTGGCCTAGAACTTTGACTCCCACCGATATTCAAAGTTTCTTGGGTTTAGCAGGGAATTATAGGAAATTTGTTGATGGGTTTGCATCTATCGCTTCTCCATTAACTACCTTAACCTAACAAAAAGTCAAGTTTGAACAGACGAAAGCTTGTGGGAAAGGCTTCGGAAACTTGAAAGATAATCTTACCTCCGCTATGGTGTTTACCTTATCAAAGGGTACCGAAGGGTTTTTGGTGTATTATGACGCTTCGTGAGTAGGTTTGAGTTGTGTCCTCATGCAACATGGTAAGGTGATAACATATGTCTCTAGACAACTCAAGGTGTATTAGAAAAACTAGCCAACTCATCATCTTGCACTAGCGGCTGTAGTATTTGCCTTGAAGATATGGAGACACTATCTATATGGGGTACATGTGGATGTTTATAGCAACCATAAGAGTCTCCAATATGTGTTCACTCAAAAAAAGTTAATCTCCGACAATGAAGGTGGTTAAAACTTTTAAAAGGCTATGACATGAGTGTCTTATACCACCTCGGGAAAGACAATGTTGTTACGGACACATTAAGTCGAATATCAATAGGTAGTTTGGCCCATGTTCCCGATGGTAAGAAAGAGTTAGTGAAAAAGGTGCATAGATTGGTCCGATTTGGTGTTCGATTAGAAGATTTCTGCAAAAGGAGGTTTCATGGTTCATCATAACTCTGAATCATCTTTAGTGGTGGAGGTGAAATCTAAGCAACATCTTGATCCTCTATTGATGGAGTTGAAGGAATCAGTTCTTAGTAAGTTCAATGAATCATTCTCCCAAGGGGGATGGGATACTTAGGTACCAAGTAAGTTGTGTGTGCCGGATGTGGATGACCTAAGGAGACAAATTTTGGAAGAGACTCATGGTTCTATATATTCCTTTCATCCGGGTACCACTAAAAGGTATCATGATCTACAAGAGATATATTGGTGGAATGGACTTCGTTGTGGGTTTGCCTCTTACACAAAGGCAACATGACTCGATTTGGGTTATTGTTGATAGGTTGACCAAATCAGCCCACTTATTCCCGTAAAAGCTACCTATTTGGCGGAGGAATATGCTAAGTTTATCTTAATGAGATTGTGAGGATGCATGGGGTTCCCTTGTCTATTATATCGGATAGGGGTCCCTAATTCACTTTTAGGTTTGGAAGGCATTCCAAGTGGGCTAGGTACCAAGGTGAAACTTAGTACCACATTTCATCCACAAACAGATGGTTTGGCGGAACGAACCATCCAAACCTTGGAGGACATGTTGGTGGAATGTGTTATTAACTTCAAGGGTAATTGGGATGACCATCTATGATTAGTTGAATTCACCTACAATAATAATTATCATTTGAGTATTGCCATGGTACCCTTTGAGGCCCTAGAGGATATGTATATCTTTGATTGGGTGGTTTGAGGTAGGTGAGTTTGTATAAATAGATTCCAAAGCAATCTATGAGGATGTGGAGAAAGTCTGACTCATAAGGGATAAACTGAAGGCGTCCCAAAGTGGACAAAATATAATGCCGACAATAGAAAGAGGGACCTTGAGTTTATGGTAGGTGACTTAGTCTATTTGAAAATATCGCCCATGAAAGGGGTGATGAGGTTTGGTAAAAAGAGAAAACTTAGTCCCCAGTATGTAGGGCTATATGAGGTTGTGAAATGCATAGGAAGTATGCCTATGAGTTGAAATTACCTGTTGAGTTGGCTTCGGTGCATCTAGTGTTCCATGTGTCAATGCTCAAAAAGTGCATTGGAGATCTAGTGTCTATCCTTCCTATAGAAAGTTTGGATGTTGATGCTAACCATTCCTATGAAGAGGTTCTGGTTGAAATTTTATGCCGACAAGTGAAGAAGTTGAGGAATAAAGAAGTAGCTTCCATAAAGGTTCTTTGTAAGAACCACCTTGTAGAAAATATTATTTGGGAGGGCGAGGCTGACATGATTCCTCGATATCCTCATCGTTTTACTTCCTCTTATGGTCAAGGTTGAGGTTAATGACTTCTTGTAATTTTTTTTTTACGAAGGACCATATGTGTGTTTTGAATTTCTATGATTTCTATTCATTAAACATGTTCTTGTGAAAATCCATGTTTTATATGTGTTCCAAATGATATGTTCTGCATATTTGATGGTACTTGAATATATGGTTAGTATAGTTGAGTTATATGAAATTTCTTATGAAATTGCTCAAGTGTAAAATGATGAAATGGTGTATTGCTCTTTGTTTAACATGTTGAAAGATATGAGAAGGAAAAGGACATTCCTACTTCCAAAAATATGAGATAATCAAATGTGTGCATAATTGGTAGTTGGGATGGTTTCCATTTTATAAATGATGCTTTGTTGTGCTTGAGAATGGAGTGAATGTTTCCTCCTTTGATTATTGAATTATTCTTATGTTAAATGTGATTGGTGGGCTTCTAGTCTTAAGTAGTAGTTTCAAAAAGATGTTTAAAGTGTCATTCAAGGACGAATGTTCCCAAGGGGGAGGGGATATTGTTATACCTCAAAAGTCCAAAGACCTAGGCTAGAGACTCACCTAGTGAATAGTGTTAAAAATGGTTTTTACAGGCCTAACCAAAGGTAATTAGCTTGATTAAGAAGTATAAAATCCTAAATGTCAACAAATGACCACGATGTCCGGAGACTAGTGAAAGTGACCTAGTGTGCCTTTAGGTTTTTGAAGGGGTTTAATGAGTCGTATGAGGGTTAAATATTGTAATAAGACTTTGAATATATGTTACTTTGAGTTTAGGGTCACAACGTCCATTTACGACTCCCCAAGGAATCCCCTAGGAATCATTGAGAGGACCCAACCATTGAACACTAAAAGCTATAAAAAATAGCTTGGAACCACGAGGGGGATCGACGAGCCGTCAATGGAGTCATGCCCCATCAATGGTGGTTGTGAGTAAATACTTAGATTTCTCCCTGTTTGTCCCTAAAATGGACCCTCAGTCCCGATCCATGTTTGACCAGGACGGTCCAAGCATTGGTTGACGAGGAGTTAATAGGGTATCGTCGTTTGACCCCAACTTCACTGCCTCCACACAGCTTAAGTGCAGATGCTTGACTAATTAGTTAATTAATTAATACTTAGTAAATGACTATAATTAGTTAGTTTAGGTATATTAAAGTATCCAAAGTCATTAAACTTGTCTAACACCCCATAACTCATAACTCTCAAAACCCAAAAAAGCTCTCATCTCTCTAGTTTCTCTCAGAACCCCAAAGAGCCCCATTGAAGAAGAAGATCAAGCTTTATATAGGGATTCAAGAACAAGTATTTCCATTACAAATCTCTAAGTATTTACAAGGTATGGAGTCTATTCACTCTTGGGACTTCTTTCCCCAAGAGGTTCTTCGAAATTTGGATTTCAATGTTCTTTAAAAACCTAGTTTTGACTGAATTTCGTGGGTCTTCCTTCTAACTTGATTCATTTGGTCTTGAATTGATCAATAGTGATGGATTATGATTGTCTAAGAGTGTATGGTGTTTACGTTATGCTTTGACCTAATTTTCTAAAGGACCCATTAATATCCCTCTTCTCCTAACCCCAACTTATGAATTAGGTTGATTGATAATTAGGGGTGATATAGTTCAATCTTTTATTTCATAATTTACTATTATATGATGATGATGATTGAATTATTGGGTGTATCTCACGGATTTGGGGTGAAGTCTTGGATGAGATTCTTGGAGGCTATTGGTAAGACTTTCAAGGTCATGAACACTTTATTGTATTAATGTTGGTCTATTCTTGGTAATGTTGATCAATTGAAGTATAAATGATAAAGTTATGAATGCATGATAATTCTATGAACATGATAGATGTGAGATTCTGATAGGTGTATTATTATAACAGATTGGACGTTCTTCCCACGTGCATCTTATTACCATGTTATGATGTAATGTTATCACATAATGATTGTGCTGTGATGAAAGGACTTTATCATCTTACAATCTAAGAGCTATGAACATGTAATATGCGGGGCTAAACTTCTAAGACCTATATTATGAATTAATATTAAGGAAGACTTAAAGACACTTCAAAAAGGGAATTTAACTTAGCACCGAGTGAACTTGACAATGAGAGGCGTCCCTTCCCAAAAGGAAGGTAGTTTCATCAAATGTTCTCATGATGTGGAAACTACAATGCGAATTAGCATAAAGAGGGTTTTTAGTAACACCCTTCTAGTTCCTTAACTATGTGCCCCCATAGGAACCTTAGCTAGTGGATCCACATAGATGATATTATCATGTATACTTCTTACCTTGGCAAGTAGGATTCCCTCCTTTTGGTTGAGGGGTTGACACCGAATTTCATGTTTAACTCACATTGTCTCATGTCGGCTATGATGAAGTTTCCCGAAAGTAAAATGAATGAATAAAAGTAAAAAGGTGAACACTACCAAGGATTACTTAAGAGATACTACTTAGTGTAGGTAAGGGTATGTGACTTTTCCTATACATTGCAAAAGTAGACCTTAAGGGGAGTCCTAAGGTGGCTGAAATGTACAATGTTGATCTTATATAATGTTGGTTGCACTTGATATACGTAATATTGGTCTAAATTGTAAGGTATGATGTTGATCACTCTTGTTATGATGTTATATGATGTAAAGGCAATGCTTATGGTCTCTTTGATAGTTAACTTGGTTTATGTGGGGTTATGGGGCTTCACATACACATTGCAATAGTTGACTTTAATTGGGATTATGAGTCTACTCTTATGATGTATTCATGATGATGTTACTCTTGAACATGAATATGACTATGTCTTAGTTATTGTGGTATGAACTTATATATGTTCTTACAATGTGCATAAAGACTTTCAAAGTGAACTAAGCATGTTGATACAAAAATGTCCCTTTGTGCATGCCTTCAAATGATTTACATGCATATGTTTCCACACTTAGTACATGTGGTTTGTACAAACCAAATATCTTCTATTTCTACAAAATTTAGGTTTGGGAAATTGAGGTGCTTCAATACCATTCTCAAAGAAGCTTGGATTTTTCCTAAGTGGGTTAGTCATCAAGTCCGAGGAAGAACCTATGAATCTAGCTTATGTAATTTTACTATGTTTGAAGAAATTGGTCTATTTCTATTATTTCAAGAACTATGTTGTATTCTCTTCCGTAACATATTGTAATTCTGCAAGGGCTAAGTCCTATTTCTCTTACTCTTATGATTATATGGTGAGGTGAGACAACTATTGATGTTATTTTGATATATATTAAGTGAAGTTGAAATTCAAAGAGAAGTTTTTAAATTTTCCACTTTTTTTATTCTATCTATGATGCAATGAGTTGTGCTAAGGTGTTGTTTAAGGCCTCTTTGAGGACGATGACGCCGATTACATCTAGGGGGTATATCTCGCTGTGACATATGTGGTTATATTGATGAACCTTATATGAGAGTTCATCTTTGGTGACCTTAAGATTATACAGTTTACTAAGTATCACTTAAGGGTTTATTAAGGAAAGGAGTTAGGATAAAGAAGGTAATGTATATGTTTTAAATGTGCCCCAATTGAGTTAAATGACTTCATGAGTTATAATGAATAACTTCCATGTGTATGATGATATATGTGGTCTATGTTGTGCCTATTGTATCAATGTTCATGAAATTCTCTAAAATGGCATGATGCATGGTTTCCAACTAAATGTCCTCTTTAAATCCTGTTTTTGCATGGTTATCATACATAGTGCATTCTTATACTAATACCATTCTTCTTTATCTTTTTACACAAAGTGTAGGTGGTGGTGTCTTATGGATCTTTCCTAAAATGAAGAGTTTGAATTACTATTCCCAAGTTTGGGTATGTCCTTAAAGATTCAAAAACCTTTATGTCAAGAGATTCCTTTAAATTCACATACTAGATAGTAGTTTCTTTTGTATTATAAGGGTCGTGGCCCTATTGTCTTATAGTCATGTTATAAGATGACTACATCGAGACTTAGTACTTCTATTGTATTTTGAAAATATTTTAAATGAGATGACTTTTAGTCTTGTGATATGGTATCAAAAAGTTTTAAATTTTCCTCTATTATATGTCTATGCGATGAAAGATGTCTAAGGGCTTGTATAATACCTCTCAGAGGTCGAGTACGCCGTGTTACATCTAGGGGGTACTCCTCGGTCATGATAAACTTGGTATCAGACCATGATGTTATTAAATTGTCTTCGGGTTCGTAGTCTCATAATTCCACGTCTTGTAGAGTCTGTGAGTCGTGACACACCTATGAGCGAGAGACTATAAGATGATAGAAGTTTCACTTTCTTCATTACTCTTGTATTTTTCCATAGAGCTTAACTCCATGTGATCTCTTTCTATGATTTCCCTTGTCCGATGGTCTTCTCGATGTGAATTGATTGGAAGGGGTGATGTTGCAAGGCTTGAGGAAAAAAAGGTGAGATTTGATGCTTATTATGATTTTGTGGCTAGAATAGTATATGTGAAGGTGGATTGGAAGACATTGTTGTGACACCAATTATGTCTATATTTGACCTGTGATATTTGAGGTATTATATTGAGAAGTTGTGTTGTGACATAGTTTTAGCATGATAAGAGTTTTTATGGTTGCATTAAATCCTTTTTGGGATGAAGAGCTACTTTATGGTTATGTGTAATGATAGTATAAAGTTATGGTGTAGACTTGCGGAGTTTTTGAGGAATGTGGTAAATAGTGTGAGTTGAAATTTGCCCTTCTGTATGAGTAATAATTCATGGTTGTCCTTGTGTGGATTGGAGTCCTTGTGTAGCCTCACTCCAAAGAGGGTGAAGAATGGTCTTTATTCCTTGAGTTGGGATAGTATTTTTCCCTAAGGGTGACTTAGAAGGTTGCATGGACCCCTTAGTTACTGGGAAGGACAAGAGAATAGATGTTGACCAATTCTAAAGAGGTTAGTTATCTTTTAAGATTTATCTTAAGTATGGTCAAAAAGAGTGCTTTGATAATGACTAGGCATGGTTGGTTGGAAAATTACACCAAGGAGATGGTAAGGGTATGCTGTGGTAAAGGGTTAATGAAGCTCACCCCAAGTGGGGGACTATGTGCCTATATGGTAAGTCTTTGAGTGCCCTTAATATTCCTACACTGAACTTACTTGAGATTCTCCATGATTGAGAGTCACTTTTGCTGATGAATATGAAGTGCAGTGACTTAGATACTCATTTTGGATTTACTTGAAATGTTCACCTAATGGAGTGTAGTGAGTATTTAGTGAGGAGTGGTTCCTCTCTTAAAGGAAAAGGAGGTGATGTTTAAAAGAGTCTGTCTAAAGCTTTAATCCCAAGAGCGGGATGTTTTGCTTGGTTATTAAGGTTGGTAAGTTAAAGTCCACTATAGATGGGTTTACCATAAGTGAGGGAGAAGGATGTTAGGTAGTACAATTGTTGATATCCTTATCTTTTCCTTCTATTGTTACTCAAGCTTAAGACCATAGATTTCCTAGTAGCTTGTTTATATCTTGGAGTCTTGCATATGAACATGAATTGCATGTTCTTCATATGATATGCATGTCCTAGATGACACTATGTTATGCATGTTTTGAAATATTCTTTTTACAGCAAATGAATTTTGGCAAACTAGATGTTTCTCATGTTGTTATGCATCCTAATATGGTGAATACACATTAGACTTCATGAGATGGTTTAATGAACATGCTTGATTTCACTTTTGATGCAAGGGAATTTTGGCCCCCATATTGAGGTGATGAACTTCTTTAAATGAGAATAGATGAGTTCCCTTTAAGAATATGTGATTTTTCTGTTGTTTAAAAGTGTTAATATAGGCTCACTCTTGAGAGGTGATGGTGTATCTAGCCAACATTATTGATATGTGCCTATGTGTTATAATAATTTCCCTACATGATATATGTTCATGAATACTAGTTTTATGTAAGAAATTGAATTTTTGTGAAATAACCTATTGTTGTGATGTGTTTGGTATGACCTACCATTTTGACTTCGTAGGAAGGAGTTATGAGCATGATTTTTGTTAGAATTTGAGAATTTCTCCTTAAATAAACTGACATATGTGAAATGCTTGCATACGAGCTTTATGATGCGATGTGTATATGTTGTGACTAGGAGAAGGTTGTACCTCCTTGATCATAACTAAACATGGTGATATAATGTATGACCTTGATAGTATGATTATTAAAAGATAAGACTAGTAAATGATGTATATTTCTCATGTTAGGGTGCATCAAGTATTAATTGCTTATTATACCATGAGTATAAATGTTAATTATTCATATGTGTCTATTAAAAGCTATTGCATATTAGGCCATATGATGAAATTATGAGCATGCCTAAAATGGAGAAGAAAGTTCCTCCAAATGATAAAAAGTATTGATGAAGCATGCGTGCACTATGAGTTGTGGAGATAGTTTATACTTCTTGTGTTGCATGTAGTGCATAATGATATGATGTTGGTGTTACTTGTAAGTTTGATGCATTGACTATAATGTTGTATCAATGTGGTATGGTCGTGAGATGATAGTCTTCTGTCTCTAAACCTTGAAAGTTATTTAAAATGAAATACATCCTCATGAGTTTTATGAGTCAATAACTTGTTAAAAAGGTAGGAAACATCCTTTAAAAGCTGTTTTAAGGAGGTTTAAGGTGAAACGTCAAAGGACGACCAAGACGTCCAAAAACTAGTCTTTTGTGTGCTAGTGTGTTCTAGCATGTTTGACTTTTTTTGGTGTGTCATTTGGAGTCTAAAATCATTGGAGGTGACCCTAGTTTCTTAATAATTAAGCTTAGGATCCAAACATCTGGGTACAACTTCCTAAGGACCAACCTACGGGTCCTTAAGGAGGATCCAAGCTTTGACCAAGGAGCTTCCAAGGCAACGTGCATGCAAAAACTTTTTGAAAGCCATGTCGTGTTGCGCGACCAACACTTAGAGGAAAAATTTGACTCCGCATCGCTAGATTTCCACTTAGTCCACTACCTCAAAATGGTTTCTAGAAACAAATCTGGGAGGTGCCTGCGCGTGGCGTAGTGGATGCCCAAATTTGGTCGTGTCATTTAAAAGTCAAGTTGGACGTTTCTAAAGTACAATTTGAGTATAGAGGTGTTTTGGTTACTTTGGGGATTTATTATAAACTGTTAATCTACCTATTTTAGGGTATCTTAAATGGGTTAAAACATAGAAACCCCGAACTAGAATACATTATTCAAAACAAAACCCTTCCCTACAAAATTAGATGCTCTCATAAAACCATTGGATGCCAAGCTCAAGCTCAAACTAAGATATGGATTATAAAATGATTTCTTCTTCAATTTTCATGGGTCTTTAATCAATAATGTAAGGTAACTCTTTGTAAGGACCCCAAAATGAAATAGGTGAATCTAGAGCCTAACATGAGTTTCATGAGTTAAAAGAGTCTTAAAATGACTAAAGTTAATGTTAAGAGTCATTATATAAAGTTTGGAGGTGTTTGGAAGTCAAACGTCTAAGAACGTCGAAGACGTGTGGACGCTAGTCGAAGATAAACTAGTGTGTCGTAATGCTTTGTACTAGAGTTTTGGGGTATGGTTTGAGGGTGAAATTGAGTATCGATGGTTCCTGTACATATAAAGACATGTAAAGGGTCGAAACATCCAAAAGAGACGTCCCGAGGACCAGCCTAAGGGTCCCCGAGGAGGACCCAAAGATGGGCCATTAAAGCTGCCGGGCAGCCTAGAAGTGGAGGCTGTTGCGCGACGCGCAACCATCACTTAGAGGGAAAATATTTCCCTGCGACATGGGGACATCGTGAACCATTCTTTCTCAAATTTATTTCCAGAACCAAGTATCAAAAATGCCTCTGCAACGTGCATCAATCTCCCAGATTTGGTCACATCGTTTTTAAGTTAAATTAGAATTGGTTAATGGTTCAATAGTTGCAGGTCACTTTTGGAATTTATAGGGATTAATTATTGGCAGTTATTTTTAGGTATTTGAAGAATATTTAAGCAGTACAATATCCATTAGACCCTAGACTCCAAATCAAAACCTTTCTCTTCTAAAATTCTCCCAAAACCACCATTGAAGAAGAAGAAAAATTGGAGGCAGCTTTAGGACGAATTCACCAAGGAATCAAGCTGGATTTAAGGATATAATATATGGTATGTAAATATTATTCATTCATCTATTCTTCCATCCATGAAGTCCCCCTAGTTTCCCTTCAATTGTGATCCAAAGAACCCCATTCTATAGAGGTCTGTGATTGCATTGTGGGTAAGGCTTGATTGTGATCCCAATATAGTGGGTAGCATTCAGTGATGTTTATATGATGATTATATTCTGTTTTCATGGAAATTTTGATATTTGATGTTGAAGGTGATCATGGTGATTTTAGGCTATTAGAGACCAGATGAAGGTTCTAAGTTGATTTTCTTAATTCAATTGTATTATATGCTACTTGAACATGTTTGAATTACCTAGGTATGATTTGAACTATACATGATTGATTAAGATTGGTATTGATTGAATTGAACCTTAAAGATGAATTATGACTATATTCACCTAGTAATGAAGAATGTGAAAAGAAAACTAAGGTTAGAAGATCCTATAATCTACCTAAGAATGAAGATAGAATGGAGATATTGTCAAGGAAATCCCTCCACGAGAGAAAAGTGTTGATCCAGGATTGACAAGAAAACCTTGGAGTATATACTTGAATCCAAGTGGATATGCAAAGTGACATAGATAGTCTAGCGAGGGTCCAAACTCTAAGTAGAAAGGAGAGCCACACCAAGTAGTTGTGTTGACTATCCAAGTAGGTATCAGGAGGCGGGAATTCTTCACGTAGTTGAGTCAAGTTATCATAGTAGATATCTCCATATCCTATGAACTTAGACATTCTTGAGAACCATCTCGTAGTGTTAAAAGCAAACAAAGAACTTAGACGTGCCCAAGGCGTATCTCGTAGTGTTCATGATTATTAAGGGATCAAGACATACCTTAATAAGTATCTCGTAATATCCATATGATTAAGGAACTTAGACATACTTAAGGAAGTATCTCATAATGTTCAAAAGATAAATATAGGGGTTGGGCTCCAAAGTAATAAGTAATAGAGAAAACAAACAAAAGTAGTAGCTTACATGAATTGTGTTATGTGGCATCATAAGTTCATTACACAAGGTATAACCTAGGGTCATTAAAGAAGAAGAGATTGAAGATAGAATTGGACTAGATTTGCCTTTGCTAATAAAGTATACTAAAGATGAGAGAATCTTATTAAATGAAGTTAAGTAATGATAAGGCTGTGGAGGTGAACATGTTAAGGACAAAATTAAAGATAGGCTTAGTATGTGAGGTACTATGGGGTGCCTTATGTACATTGCACAAGCATGTTTTGAAGAAATCATAAGATTATCGTATTCTTTTGTATGAAGTAGGTCTACTAGAGATTCCTAAGATGACATGAAATAAGATAGGGTGACTTCAAGATATGCTTAGTGTGTGAGGTAGGATGGGATGCTTCACATGCATTGCACAAGTGTCATTTGAGGTGGACTAGGGGCATAGTGCTCATATGTTATGATGAATTTAGGTCTTAATTATGAAAGTGGCCTATGATCAAGAATGACCAAAGAGATGTACTTAGCTTTGGTAGTAGTATAGGATGCTACCTTAGCCTTGCACTAGTATACTTGGAGGTGACTTGTGAGTTAGTTCATTTGAGTACGAAGGATATTGATTTAAGTATGAATTCTTATATGTTTTATGATGCTATAATATGCTTATCATATTCATGTTACTCTTATGTCTTTATCTCTTATGATTATGCCTATTATTGACTAATCTTTGAGATATCTTATGTTGGTACTATAGTTTCCATACTCAATACTTATCATACTAAAACATATTACCTACATGTTGTTCATTTACTATCTTGAGGATATTGAGTTGCTATCAATGGTAGAGTTTCAAAGGATTATCAAGAACTGAACATTGGTGAGTCCTCATAGAATCCGAGGACATTACTACTATGTTGTCTTTTACATTATTTTCTATGTTTAGACTTTTATGGGTTGTGAGCCAAGACTATTGTACTTTTGATGTTAGAATTTTTATAAAATGATTCTACATTATGTTTTGAAAGAAATTTTTAATTCTGCACTACTTTTCGTATATATGCAATGAACGATGTCTAAGGGATAGTACAAAATCTCTGAGAGGTCAAGTGCGCCGCGTTGTGATTTGAGAATACCATATATTCCGGGTTATACTCTTGAGTCGTGACACTCTTGATTTTGAATAACCTTTCATTCAAGGAGTTTTATCAAAGATTTGTTAAAGAGTTCCTATGATCAAATTTCCCAACTTCCAATCTAAACATGGGTTCATTGTCAAATGGCTTTCAAAGACATTGTAATGATGAATTTATATTTCGTCAAGGTTTTAAAGATGATTTTCAATGCAATTCCTTGGAGAATTCATGATCTCCCTAATCTCTAAATTTAGCCTACAAAGAGGGTTCTATGATCTTGATTTGATCTTAATTTGATTATGCTTAGACTTTGATGTATTTTTGAATGATATTACTATATTTAGCTATTTATTATGAATTTTGGAGGATTTATATATGTTTATCATGGCTTAGAGAATCGGTAAGTGACCTAACTTCTAGTCTATAGTATGTGAATTGATGTTGTATGGTTTGGTCCGCTTATGATGACAGTGTTTACTTCTTGTCTATCTATACATGTTATGACAATGGCCTTTATGGATTTATATGTAAGTGAATTGTCATTATGATGAACATGAGTATGAAGGTGCGCCATGAATGTTATGTATGTAGTCCTCAATGTTAGTATCATGATTAAGCTGTATTTACAATGTGAAATATAAGGTGTATGATAAAGTAAGGTCTACATTCTTGAATGAGATAAGTACTAGTGTGGAATGACCCCTACCTATATGACCCTGTAAGAATGTGTGAACTTTTACCTATAGGAGTTGTCTATTCAAATGTTGGAATGTGGTCTTGTATCCTATGATGAAATGTGGGTGTGTCGTCTAGAGTCCCTAAAATGTTCTATGTGTGAGTTTTTCATGACTTGAGGGATAGTGTAAATGTGTTGTGATCCTTTGAGGGGAAGTTTCCCTCAATACCAATTTGGTTGGTGTAATATCATTATGAGGAACAACATGTACACACACAGACCACATGCATAACTATGAGTATGATATGTTTATAGTGTTAATTCAAAGGATAATTGTCATATTCACACTTCTATCTTCTTATGCATGAAAAGTATATGACCAGAAATGTATGAACATGCGTTTTCTAAAGATGTTCATGTGAAAGGCTTTCTCACATAAATACACATGAATGTATGGATGAATAAGGTTTATCATAATCTAGTGAAAGAGAGTCTTTTGAAAGGCTTTCCTAATTGTACTCTAAACTAGACTATGTTATGAATATGACACGTTTATGTGAAAGGACATTCTCACATAATGTAGATTCTATAATGAAAGACCATTCTCATCTTTACAACCTATGAGATATATGATGTATGAGGGAATTCGTCCCTAAAGCCTACTTTATGATATAATGTTTAGTAAAGGCTTAAAGATGTTTAAAAAGGGAGTTTGAGCTTAGCATCGAGTGAACATGAAAAATAAGAGTGGGGTTCTCAGTTCTAGCAAGTCTGGCTTCCCACAAGAGAACCTTCACGTTTGGCAAGTCCGTGTTCCCAATATAGATGTTATCTAATGAAATGGAAACCTATATTTCTAGAAAGTAAAGCTTTCTAGTAGCAATTTCCTTCTTGCGCAACTATGTGCCCCTTTAGGTCTTATCTTAGTGGATCCACTTTATAGCTATTATGTATGAAGGTTCTACCTTGGCGATTAGTACCTTCTCTTTTTGGTGTGGGAGTTAAATACCGTATTCCATGTAGATCACATGGTCTATGTCAGTTATGGCTATGTCTCTAAAAGTTAAGATAAGAACTAAGATAGGAATATGAACTCTAGTCATAACTCATTGAGAAGTTTACTTAGTATAGGTAGGACAATGGACCCTACCCATGCATTGCATAAGTATACTTTAAGAGAGTATAGGAGTAGGGTCTCTTATGAAAGAAATACTTATGATTCTGTATGAATTAGTACGAATGGATGTTAAGGTTGACTTTGCTTATGTCAAGATATGAAGTATGATTATGCATGTGAATTACATTTGTGAATTCTTAATGGGTGTGCTTAGTATATGTGGAGGAATGGGACTCAATGTGTACATTGCACCAGTAAACTTGTAAAGAAACTGGTAGGGTGGTTTACCTATGATATGAACCAAATGGGTTATGACTAAGAGTTAATGAATGAATGAGTTCTTATCTAAACATTAATGAAGTATGTTGGTCTTATGCCTAATGATAAATGAACATGTTGTGACTTTTTGAATATGTTGTGCCTAGTCTAGGGTGGGTTCCTAGGATCATTTGGTGTGAGTAGTATTATGGGATATACTTGCACATTGCACTAGTGTGATTTGGAGGTTGTCTTAGGTGATGGTTCTTATGTGAAGATTATGACCTATGATGTGCTTATGACTTTACAAATATATGTGATGGGATTGATGAAGCTTTATGAGAGTTCATCTTTGGTGACCTTAAGAAAATACGTTGTACTATGTATCACTTAAGGGTTGCTTGAGGAAAGGAGTTAGGATAAAAAGGAAAGTAATGCATTGTATGTGTTGAATGTGACCCAATTGTGATAGATGACTTTATGTGTTATTATGAATGGCTTCCATGTGTATGATGATGTATGTGGTCTTTGTTGTGTATAAATGTTCATGAAGTTTATTTGAAATGGCATGATGCATGGTTTCCAACTAAATGTCCTTTTTTGAAGCATGTTTTTACATGATTATCATACTTAGTGCATTCTTGTACTAATACCATTCATCTTCATCCTTTTACACAAAGTGTAGGTTGTGGTGGCTTATGAACCTTTCCTAGAATGAAGAGTTTGGATTACTATTTCCTTGTCCGGGTGTGTTCTTAAAGATTCAAGGACCTTTATCTCAAGATTTTTACTTAAGTTTATGAACCAAAAAGTAGTTGCTTTTTTATTATTAGTGTCGTGTACCTATTGTGTTGTAGTCGTGTTGTAAGATGGCTACATTGAGACTTAATACTTCAATTGTATTTTAAAAAGATTTTAAATGAGATGACTTTTAGTCTTGTGTTATGGTATGCAAAAGTTTTAAAATTTCTGTTATTTTTTGTCTATGCTATGTAAGATGTCTAAGGGCTTGTACAAGACCTCTAAGAGGTCGAGTATGCCATATGACGTCTTGGGGGTACTCCCTTGTCATGACAGAAATAAGTGTTCAAATAGTATGAGTATAAGTGGTGGTTCCCAAATCATTACGTAGGTCCTTAAAAAGTTACTTAAGAGAAAAGCTTTTGGTGTCTAGGGTGCCAAGTCCATCGGCTATAACACACGAAAAATTGAGACATTTGGGTAATTCTAAAAAAGGTATGTAGATGCGGTTTGCAGAAATGGACGTAAATAAAGGTGTGAGTATGCGTGGTTATTCATACCATTACAAAGGTATTCATAATTTTTTTCCCAAAAATATTTTAGGTGCTCTAGGGTGGCTGATCCAGGGCTAACACACGAAAAATTGAGGGATAACAATAATTCCTAAAAAAGGCATGTTAATGCGGAAATGGGCATGAAAAAAAGGTGTGAGCATACGTGGTAGTCTCCCACCTCATTACAGAGGTACTCAAGCAAAGTGTTTTGGTGCTTCGGGGCGCCAAATCAATGGGCTAAACACACTATGAATTGAGGATTTCGTGTTATTTCTAGAAAGGGTCTGTAAATTCAGAATTGAGCTTAAAAAGAATGGTCCTTAGTATACGTGGTAGTTAGCCAACTCATTACGGAGTTTCTCATAAAATTTTTAAGAAAAAGTTTTGGATGTTTTGGTATTCTAAATCCATGGGCTATAACATATTGGATAATTCCTAAAAAAGGGCTTGTAAATGCGGAAATAAATGTGAAAAAATGGTCTGAGTGTACGTGGTGGTTTTCCACCTCATTATGGATGTCCTCATAAAGTTTTTTGAAACAAAACTTTAGTTCTCCTGGGTGATAAATCCACGGGCTATAATATATGAAAAATAGAGAAAATTTGGATAAATCCTACAAAAGAGCCTATAAATACGAAGTTGGGAGTGAAAAATGGTATGAGTATACGTGGTGGTTCTATAACTCATTATGGAGTTCTTCATAAATTTTTTTGAGGAAAACTTTTGGGTACTCTAGAGCGCTAGATCCATTGGCTATAACACACGAAAAAGCAAGAAATTTAGGTAATTACTACAAAAGGGCATGTAAATGCGGAAATGTACATGAAATATATGGTGGTAGTATACATTGTGGTTTCCTAACTCATTAAAAAGGTACTCATAAAGTGTTTTGAGGAATAAATTTGGGTTCTCTAAGGCAATAGATTTATGGTCTATATACAAACAAAAAATAAAAAAAATTGGATTTTACCAAAAAATCCCCGTAAATATAGAAACGAACATTAAAAGATAGTGAGAGTATAAGTGGGTTTTATCAACTAACTATTGTCGTCCTCATAAATCTTTTTGAGAAAAATATTTTGGGTGTTTTGAGTGCTAGATCCATGTGTCTTAACACACAAAAGATTGAGAAATTTATATGATTTCAATTAATTGATCAGAAATGCAGAAGTGAGAGTAAAGATATAGTCTGAGTATATGTGGTGGTTCCCCAACTCATTACAGAGCTCCTCATAATTTTTTTCAGAAAAAGTTTTGGGTGCTACGAAGCGCCAGATTCATGAGCTATAAACACATAAAAAGTCAAGAAATTTAGGTAATTTCTTGACCAGGGCCTGAAAAATTTGAAATTGATGTTAAAAATGGTTTGAGTATATATTGTGATTGATAAATTCACTATAGAGGTCCTGACACAGTTTTTTGAGAAAATATTTTTGGGTGCTCTAGGGAGTCACAAAAATTTGGCTATAACGCACAAAAAAGTCGAGGTCGTCATATATATTTTTGAGAAAAATAACTTGGGTGCTCTGAGACATCATATACTTTGGCTGTTACATAAAAAAATTGATGAATTTGGACAATTCCTAAATAAAGGCTTATAATTGTGGAAATTAGCGTTATAAAATTCTGTGAATATACGTGGTGGTTCCAACTCATTACGGAGGTCCTCATAATGTTTTTTGGGTATTCCAAGGTGCGAAATCCATGGGCTATGATAGACGAAAAATCAAGGAATTTTGGCAATTTCTAAAAAGGGCATATAAATACAGAAATTGGTATTAAACAAATAGTGCGAGTTTACGAGATTGTTACCAAGCTTATTAAGAGAGTTCATTATAATGATTTTGAGATTTTTTGGATGCTTGGAAGCATCAAATCTATGGGCTATAACACATAAAAAATTGAGTAATTTGGGTAATTTTTACAAAGGTCCTCTAAATATGGAAATGGTCGTGAAAAAATGGTGTGAATATACGTGGAGGTTCCCCAACACATTATGGATGTCCTCTTAAAAGTTTTTGAGATTTTTTTTTGATTCTTAGAGGTGTCAAATCCATGGGATACAACATACTAAAAATTGAGAAATTTTGGTAATTCTTAATAAAAGAACTTTACTTGAGGAAATGGGCATGAAAAAAATGATGTGATATACATGCTAGTTTCTGAATCATTAATGAGGTCCTCAAAAAGATTTTTGTGAAAAAACTTCTGGTTGCTCTGGGCAAAATCCATGTGTTATAACATACGAAAAATTTAAGAAATTTGGATTATTGCTAAAAATGGGCATGCAAATACGCAAATTGGCGTTAAAAATGGTGCGAGTGTACGGGTCGTCACCTACTCATTGCAGAGTCACTCTTGAGAAAATAATTTTGGGGCCTTTGAGACACAAGATCCATGGGGTAAAACACATGAAAAATTATGAAATTTGTGTGATTTCTAAAAAAAAAGCCATCAATTGCGAAAAGGGGAATTAAAAAAATTGTGCCAATATACATAGTGCTTCTCCAACTCACTATGAAGGTCCTCATAAGTTGTTTAAAGAAAACTATTTTGGGTGGTCCAGGGCGCCCGATCCATATAACATACAAAAAATTGAAGAAATTAGGGTAATTCCTAAAAATAGACTCTAATGCCGAAATGTTCGTTAAAAAAATGGTGTGAGTACATATGGTGGATTACAGACTGATTAGGGAGTTCCTTGTCATGTTTTTTGAGAAAATATTGTGTACTCAAGGGTGCCTGATCCATGGGCTATAACACATGAAAAAATCAAGGAAATTTGGGTAATTCTTAAAAAGAGCTTATAAATGCAGTAATTAGTGTTTAAAAAATGGTGGGAGTATACATGGTGGTTCCCAATTCATTGCAGATGTATTCATAAAATTTTTTGAGATTTTTTTGAATCCTCGGGGCGCCAATTTCTAGGATATAACACATGAAAATCAAGAAATTTGGGTGATTCCTAAAACATGGTCTGTAAATAAAGATATCCGTATGTAAAAAATGGTGTGGATTATATGTAGTGATTCCTCAAGTCATTATAGATGTACTCATAAAGGTTTTTGAGAAATACTTTTGGGTGCTCCAGGGTGCTTGATACATGAGCTAAAACTCAAAAATCGAGATGGGTAATTTCTAAGTAGGTTTGTAAATATGGAAATGGGTGTTAAAAACATGGTGTAGTAAGCATAATGGATCCCCAAATCATTATTAAGGTCCACATAAAAATTTTTGAAAAAATAATTTAAGTGCTATTGGGGGCTAGATCCATTGGCTAACTTCCGAAAAATCAAAGAATTTGGGTAATTCCTAAAAAGGGGCATGTATATGATGAAATTAGTGAATGTATATGTGTTGTTTTCACCAACTTATTGCAAAGATAATCATAAAGTTTTTAAGAAAAACAAATTGGGGTCTTTAGGACGCCAAATCGAACGCACGAAAAATACTTGAATTTAGGTAATTTTAGAAAAATTGTCTGTAATTGCGTACATGAATGTTAAAAAATTGTAAGAGTATATGGGAAAGTTTTCCAACACAACATGAATTTCCTCATAATGGAATTTGAATTTTTTTTGGGTGCTCTAGGTGATAGTAGATCCATGAGCTATATAATTCACGACAAATCGAGGAATTTGGGTGATCCTTAAAAAGGGAATGTAGTTGCGGAAATAGACATGAAAAAAATTGTGTGAGTATACGTGGTGGTACTCCAAATAATTATGGTCTGCATAAAGTTTTTTAAGAAAAAACATTTTTGGTGCTCTGGGCTCCAGATCAATGGGCTATAAATGTACAAATGTCGTGAAAAAATAGTGTGAGTATACATGGTGGGAACTCATTACGGATTTCCTCAGAAAGTTTTTTGACAAAGAAAGTATGGGTGCTACTGGTCGCTAGATCAATGGGCTATAACACACGAAAAATCAAAGAATTTGGATAATTTCTAAATAAAAGGGGTTGTAAATTCGAAAATGGTGTGAAAAAAATAGTTTGAGTATACGTGGTGGTTCGCAAATTTATTTTTAAGGTAATCATAAGGTTTTCTGAGAAATTTTCTTTTGGGTTCTACAGGGTGCCGTATGAATGGGATATAACACACTAAATATCGAAGAATTTTTGTAATTCTTAAAAAGGGACCTGTCAATCAGGAAATGGAGGTGAAAAAATGGTTTGAGTATACATGGTAGTTTCCAAATTATTATGGAAATCTTCAATAAGTTTTTTGATAAAAACTTTTGGGTACTCCGGGGCGTCAGATTCATTAACAATAACACACGAAAAATTGAGAAATTTGTGTATTTTTAAAAAAATGGCCTATAATTATGGATATGAGCGTGAAAAGATTGTGTGAGTATGCGTGGTGGTTGCAAACTCATTATGGAGGTCCTCATAATCTTTTTGAGAAAACATTTTGGGTGCTCTGGGCTACAAATCTATGGGCTATAACACATGAAAAATCAAGAAACTTGGGTAATTCCTAAAAATGGGCCTGTAAATACATAAATGAAAACTAAAAATAGTTTAAGTATTAGTGGCGGTTCCCAGACTCATGAAGGAGCTCCTCATAAATATTTTTGAGAATTTTTTACGCTCGGGGGGCCAGATCTATGGGCTATATAACACATGAAATCTATAACACACGAAGTATCACGAGTTTTCTAATTACTAAAAAGGGTCTGTAAATGCAAATATGGGAGTGAAAAAATAGTATGAGTATACGTTGTTGTTTTTCAACTCATTAAAGAGGTCCTCCTAAATATTTTTGAGAAAAATTTTTTCTGGTTCTCCGGGGTATACGATCCATGGTCTATAACATACGAAACATCAATTAATTTTAGTAGTTTTTTGAAAAGGGCATATAAATGCGAATATGAGCGTTAAAAATGGTGCGAGTATACCTTGTGGTTCCCTAAATCATTATGTAGTTCCTCATAATTATTTTTGAGAAAAAACTTTGGGTGCTCTGGGCACACGATTTATGGGCTATAAGACAAAAAATAAGGAAATTTGAGTAAATCCTAAGAAAGGGTCTGTAAATGCAAAAATGAGCGTGAAAAAATAGTGTAAGTATATGTGGCGGTTACCAACTCAATATGGAGCTCCTAATAAAGTTTTTTGAGAAAAAAGTTTTGGGTGTTTCGGTGTGCCTGAACCATCGGCTATGACAAACAAAAAATCAAGAATTTGGATAATTCATAAAAAACGATCTGTAAATGAGGAAATGTTCTTTAAAAATAGTATGATTATATGAGGTGGTTCCCCAAATAATTACGGAGTTCATCATTATGTTTTTTAAAGAAAATATTTGGGTGCTTCAAGGCACTAGATCCATGAAAAATAACATATGAAAAATCAAGGATTTGGATAATTTCTAATTAATGGCCTGTATATGCAGAATAGGCGTAAAAAATTATGTTAATATATGTGGAGGTTAACCAACTAATTACGTAGGTCTTCATAAAGTTTTTTGATAATATATTTGGGGTATCGGGGTGCCAATCCATGTGGTACAATTATGAAAAATGAGTAATTTGGGTAATTCTAGAAAAAAGGTCCTGCAAAATGGGGAAATGTATGTGAAAGTTCTCCAACTCATTATGGTGTTCCTCATAAATTTTTTTGAGAAAACAAATATTTTGGGTACTGTAGGGCGCCAGATTAATGGGCTATAACATATGATAAATCGAGAAATTGTGGTAATTCATAAAAAAGGTCTGCATATGTGTATACGTGGTAATTCTCCGTCTAATTACGTGGTCCTCCAAAAGTTTTTTAGATATAAACACTTTGGTGCTCTATATCCATAGGCACACGAGAAATCGAGAAATTTAGGTAATTCCTAAAAAAGAGTAAATAAATGCTTAAACAGGTGAAAAAAATGGTGTGAGTATACGTTGTGGTTTCCTAAATAATTATCAACGGGCTATAACATATGTAAAATTGAGGAATTTAGTTTCTTCTTAAAAATTGGTCTGTACATGCAAATATGAGTGTGAAAAAAATGATGTGAGTATACGTGGTGGTTTTCTAACTCATTAAAAAGGTCCTCATAATTATTTTTAAGAAAATATTTTTTCGATGCTTTGGGGCGTCAGTTCATGGGATATCATAAGCAAAAGATCGATGAATTTTCATAATATTATAAAAATGGAATGTAAAAATATGAGTGTTAAAAAATGGTGTGAGTATACATGATGATTTCCTAACTCATTACAAATTCCTCACAAAATTTTCTTTCACAAACTTTTGGGTTCTATGGGCGCCACATAAATGGGCTGGCTATAAGACAAAAAATAAAGGAATTTGGGTAAATTCTAAAAAAGGACACATAAATGCGAAAATGGACATAAAAAAATGGTGGGAGTGTATGTGGTGGTTTCCATTATGTATGGATGTCCTAATAATGTTTTTTGAGAAAATAAATTTTGTTGCTTCGTGGTGCCAGAACCTTAGGCTATGGAAAATGAAAAAATCGAGGAATTTTGGTATTTCTAAAAAGGGTCTTGTAAATGCGGAAAAGAACGTTAAAAAAATAATGTGAGAATATTGTGGTTCTCCAACTCATTAAGGAGGTCCTTATAATGTTTTTTTAGAAATTTTTTGTGGGTGCTTCGATGCGCCAGATACGTGGCTATATAACACACAAGAAATAGAGAAATTTGGATAATTCATAAAAAAAATAGCTTAAATGCAAAATTGGACATGAAAAAAAAAGTTGTAATTATACTTGGTGGTCCCTAACACATTGTGGAGGTTCTCATAAATGTTTTTTTGGGTAATTCCTAAAAAGGGGTCCGTAAGTGCAAAAATGAGAATGAAAAAATGGTGTGAGTATTTAGTGGTTCCCCAACTCAATACAAAGGTCCTCGTAGAGTATTTTAAGAATTTATTTTGGGTGCTACGGGGTGCAATATCTCTAAAACTAGCTTGTAAACATGGAAATGGATGTTAAAAAGGTGTGAGTATACGTGGTTCCCAAACCCACTATGAGGTTCTCATAAAGTGTTTTGAGAAAAAAATTGGGTGTTTCGGCGCAACTGATCTATGGGCTATACACTCAAAAAAGTTGAGACCTTTTGTAATTTCTAAAAAAATCCAGTGAATTTGGAAATGGGAGTCAAAAAATTGTGTGAGTCTATGTGGTATTTCCCTAACGCATTGCCGGATCTGTTTAAGTTTTTTTAAAAAAAAAAATTGGGTTCTTTGGGCACCAGATCGATGGGCTATAACACACAAATAATTGAGAAATTTAGGTAATTCCTAAAAAGGGAATGTACATGCTGAAAATTGGAGTGAAAAATAGTGTGAGTATACGTAGTAGTTCCTCAAATCATTACGGAGGTTGAGATAAGTACTAGTGTGGAATGACCCCTACCTACATGACCCTATGTGAATCTTGCTTTTACGTGTAGGAGTTGTCTATTCATATGTTGAATGAAGTCTAATGTGTGTTTGTGGTCTAGAATCCCTAAAATGCTCTATGTGTGAGTTTTTCATTACTTGAGGGATAGTGTAAATGTGTTGTGATCCTTTAAGGGGAAGTTTCCCTCAATACCAATTTGGTTGTTATTATATCATTATAAGGAGCAATATGTACACACACAAACCACATGCATAACTATGAGTATGATATGTTTAAAGTGTTAATTAAAACGATAATTCTCATATACACCATTTATATCTTCTTATGCATGAAAAGTATATGACTAGAAAAGTATGAAAGACCATTCTCACATAATGTATATGCATGAAAAGTATATCTTCTAATGCATGAAAAGAGTATGACTAGAAAAGTATACTTCCTTAATTGTACTCTAAACTAGACTATGCTATGAATATGACACTTTTATGTGAAAGTACATTCTCACATAATGTAGGTTTTATTATGAAAGACCATTCTCATCTTATCAACCTATGATCTATATGATGTATGAGGGAATTAAGTCCCTAAAGCCTACTTTATGGTATAATGTTAAGTAAAGGCTTAAAGATGTTTAAAAAGGGAGTTTGAGCTTAGCATTGAGTGAAAATGAAAAATGAGAGTGGGGTTCTCACGTCTAGCAAGTCTAGCTTCCCACAAGAGAACCTTCACGTTTGGCAAGTCCGAGTTCGCAACATAGATGTTATCTAATAAGATGTAAACCTCCATTTCTAGCAAGTAAAGGTTTCTAGTAGCAATATCCTTCTTGCACAACTATGTGCCCCTGTAGGTCGTATCTTAGTGGATCCACTTTATAGCTATTATGTATGAAGTTCTACCTTGGCGAGTAGTACCTTCTCTTTTCGGTGTGGGAGTAGAACACCAGATTCCATGTAAATCACATGTCTATGTTAGTTATGACTATGTCTCCGAAAGTTATGAAAAGAACTAAGATAGGAATATCAACTCTAGTCATAACTCCTTGAGAAGTTTACTTAGTATAGGTAGGACTATGGACCTACCCATGCATTGCACAAGTAGACTTTAAGAGAGTATAGGAGTAGAGTCTCTTATGAAAGAAATACTTATGATTTTGTATGAATTGGTACGAGTGGATGTTAAGGTTGACTTTCTTATGTCAAGATATGAAGTATGATTATGCATGTGAATTACATTTATGACTTCTTAATGGGTTTGCTTAGTATATGTGGAGGAATGTGACCCAATGAAGAGTTTGGATTACTATTTCCATGTGCGGGTGTGTTCTTAAAGATTCAAGGACCTTTATGTCAAGGTTTTTACTTAAGTCTATGAACCAAATAGTAGTTGCTTTTGCATTATAAGTTCTGTACCTATTGTGTTGTAGTCGTGTTGTAAGATGGATACGTCAAGACTTAGTACTTCAATTGTATTTTAAAAAGATTTTAAATGAGACGACTTTTAGTATTGTATTATGGTATGAAAAAGTTTTAAAATTTCTGCTATTTTTTGTCTATGATATGAAAGAAGTCTAAGGCTTGTATAAGACCTCCCAGAGGTCGAGTATGCCATGTGACGTCTTGGCGGTACTCCGTTGTCATGACAGAAATGAGCGTTAAAATAGTATGAGTATACGTGGTGGTTCCCAAATCATTACGTAGGTCCTCATAAAGTTGTTTAAGATAAAAGATTTCGGTGCCTAGGGCGTCAAGTGCATCGGCTATAACACACGAAAAATCAAGACATTTGGGTAATTCTAAAAAAGGTATGTAGATGTAGTCTGTAGAAATAGACGTAAATAAAGGTGTGAGCATGCATGGTTATTCAACCCTTTACAAAGGTCTTCATAATTTTTTTTTTCAAAAATATTTTGGGTGCTCCAGGGTGGCTGATCTAGGCTAACACACGAAAAATTGAGGGATAACAGTAATTCCCAAAAAGGTTATGTTAATGCGGAAATGGGCGTCAAAAAAAGGTTTGAGCATACGTGGTAGTCTCCCACCTCATTACAGAGGTACTCAACAAAACTGTTTTGGTGCTTCGGGCCACCAAATCCATGGTCTAAACACACTATGAATGAGGATTTCCTGTTATTTCTAAAAAGGGTCTGTAAATGCAGAAATTAGCTTGAAAAGAACGGTCTTAGTATATGTGATAGTTAACCAACTTATTACTTAGGTCCTCATAAATTTTTTGAGAAATTTTTTTTGGATGTTCTGGGGTTCCAAACCCATGGGCTATAACAAATGCTAAAATGAGGAATATGGATAATTACTAAAAAAAAGGTCTTGTAAATGCGGAAATAAACGTGAAAAAATTGTGTTAGTATACGTGGTGGTTTTCCACCTCATTATGGATGTCCTCATAAAATTTTTTAGTTCTCCTAGGAGGAAAATCCATGGGCTATAACAAATGAAAAATAGACAAAATTTGGATAAGTCCTAAAAAACAGCCCATAAATACGGAGTTGGGCGTAAAAAATGGTGTGATACGTGGTGGTTCCCTAACTCATTATGGAGTTCCTCATAAAAAATTTTGAGGAAAACTTTTGGGTGCTCTAGAGAGCTAGATCCATTGGCTATAACACACGAAAAAGCAAGAAATTTAGGTAATTACTACAAAAGGGCATGTAAATACGGAAATGGGCATGAAATATATGGTGGTAGTATACATCGTGGTTTCCTAACTCATTAAAAAGGTACTCATAAAGCTTTTTTTGGATTATATTTGGGTTCTCTAGGGCAATAGATTTATGGTCTATATACAAACCAAAAATTAAAAAAATGGCTAATTCCCAAAAAAGCCCCGTAAAAATAGAAATGAACATTAAAAAATAATGAGAGTATAGGTGGTTGTTTCTCAACCAACTATTGAGGTCCTCATAATTTTTTTTGAGAAAAATATTTTGGGTGCTTTGAGTGCTAGCATGTGTCTTAACACACACAACATTGAGAAATTTAGATAATTTCAAAACATTCATCTGAAATGTGAAGTGAGAGTGAAGAAATGGTCTGAGTATATGTGGTGGTTCCCCAACTCATTACAGAGCTCCACATAATTTTTTTAGAAAAAGTTTTGGGTGCTACGAGGCGCCATATTCATGAGCTATAAACAGATAAAAAAACAAGAAATTTAGGTAATCGCTAAAACAGGGCCTGGAAAATTAAAAATAGATGTTAAAAATGGTTTGAGTATATGTCGTAATTGATAAATTCACTACAGAGGTCCTGATACAGTTTTTTGAGAAAATGTTTTTGGGTGCTCTGGGCGCCATAAAAATTGGGCTATAACAAACAAAAAAATCGAGGTCCTCATAAATATTTTTGAGAAAAATAACTTGGGTGCTCCGAGACACCATATACTTTGGCTATTACATAAACATTTTTGATAAATTTGAATAATTCCTAAATAAGGGCTTATAATTGCGGAAATGAGCGTTATAAAATTCTATGAATATACGTGGTGGTTCCCAACTCATTACGAAGGTTCTCATAAAGTATTTTTGTTGTTCTGGGTGCCAGATCCATGGGCTATGATACACAAGAAATCAAGAAATTTTGGCAATTTCTAAAAAGGGCCTATAAATACAGAAATTGGTATTAAACAAATGGCACGATTTCCCCAGCTTATTAAGGAGTTTATTATAATGATTTTTGAGATTATTTTTGGATGCTTGGAAGCGCCAAATCCATGGGCTATAACACATAAAAATATTGAGGAATTTGGGTAATTTCTACAAAGGTCCTCCAAATGTGGAAATGGTCGTGAAAAAATTCTGTGAATATACGTGGAGGTTCCCAACTCATTACGGATGTGCTCATAAAGTTTTTTGAGAATTTTTTTTGGTTCTTCTAGGTGTTAAATCCATGGGATATAACATACAATAAATTGAGCAATTTGAGTAATTCTTAACAAAAGAACTTTACATGCGGAAATGGGCATGAAAAAAATGATGTGAGTATACATGGTAGTTTCTGACTCACTAATGAGCTACTCATAAAGATTTTGGTGAAAAAATTTCCAGTTGCTCTGGGCGCCAAATCCATGTGTCAGAACGCATGAAAAATAAGAAATTTGGATAATTGTTAAAAATGGGAATGCAAATGCGCAAATGGCGTTAAAAATGGTGTGAGTATACGGGGTGGTCCCCTACTCATTGCAGAGTCACTCTTGAGAAAATAATTTTGGGGTCTTTGAGGCGCAATATCCATGGGGTAAAACACATGAAAAATTATGAAATTTGTGTAATTTCTAAAAAAGAACCAGCAATTGCGAAATGAGAATTAAAAAAATTATGCCAGTATACATAGTGCTTCTCCAACTCTTTATGAATTTCCTCATAAGTTGTTTAGAGAAAATTATTTCGGGTGGTCCAGGGCACCTGATCCATATAACACACAACAAATTGAGAAATTACGATAATTCCTAAAAAGAGACTCTAATGCCGAAATGTGCGTTACAGAAATAGTGTGAGTACATAAAGTGGTTTACAAACCGATAAGGGAGTTCCTTATCATGTTTTTTGAGAAAAATTTGTGTACTCCGGGGTGCCTGATCCATGGGCTATAACACATGAAAAATCAAGGAAATTTGGGAATTCTTATAAAGGGCTTATTAATGTAGAAATTAGTGTCTAAAAAATGGTGTGAGTATATATGGTGGTTCCCAATTCATTGCAGAGGTTCTCATTAAGTTGTTTGAGATTTTTTTTAATTCTCGAGGGAGCTTGATTTCTACGCTATAATACATGAAAATCGAAAAATTTGTGTAATTCCTAAAACATGGTTTGTAAATGAGAATATCCTTATGTAAAAAATGGTGTGGATGCGCATGGTGATTGCCCAACTCATTATGGAGGTTCTTATAAATTTTTTGACAAAAACATTTTGGGTATTTTGGGTGTCAGATCCATGGGCTAACATATGAAAAATAAAAAAAATTTAGGAAATTCTTAAAAAAGGCATGCAAATGTGGAAATGAGCGTAAAGAAATGGTGAGAGTATAATTGGTTGTTCCCTATCTCATTATGGAGACCCTCATAAATTGTTATAGAAATAAATTTTGGATGATCCGGGGTGCCAAATCCATAAGTAATTTCTAAAAAAGGCCAGAAAATGCACAAATTGACATGTAAAGATGGTGTGAGTATATGCAGTGGTTCCTCAATTCATTATAGAGGTACTCATAATGGTTTTTGAGAAATACTTTTGGGTGCTCCAGGGTGCCTGATACATGTGCTAGAACTCAAAAATCGAGCTGGGTAATTTCTAAATAGGTTTGTAAATATGGAAATGGGTGTTAAAAACATGGTGTGAGTATGCATAGTGGATCCCCAAATCATTATGAAGACCCACATAAAGATTTTTGAAAAAATAATTTGGGTGCTATGGGGGGCTATATCCATGTGCTAACACCCGAAAAATCAAAGAATTTGGTAGTTCTCTAAAAAGGGGCATGTATATGAAGAAATGAGTGAATAAATGATGGATTATATGTGGTGTTTTCACCAACTTATTGTGAAGGTAATCATAAATTTTTTTAAGAAAAACAAATTGGGGTCTTTAGGATGCCAAATCTAACACACACAAAATACTTGAATTTAGGTAATTTTAGAAAAAGGGTCTGTAAATGCGGACATGAATGTCAAAAAATTGTAAGAGTATATGTGAAAGTTTGCCAACTCAATATGGAGATACTCATAGTGGACTTTGAAAAAAAATTTGGTGCTCTAGGTGCTAGTAGATCCATGAGCTATAATACACGACAAATCGAGGAATTTGGGTGATCCCTAAAAAAGAGCATGCAATTGCGGAAATAGACATAAAAAATTTTGTGAGTATACGTGGTGGTTCTCCAACTAATTATGGTCCTCATAAATTGTTTTAAGAAAAACATTTTTGGTGCTCTGGGCTCCGAATCCATGGGCTATAAATGTACAAATGTCGTGAAAAAATAATGTGAGTATACGTGGTGGGAACTCATTACGGATTTCTTCATAGAGTTTTTTGAGAAAGAAAGTATGGGTGCTACTGGTCGCTAGATCGATGGGCTATAACACATGAAAAATCAAGGAATTTGGATCATTTCTAAATAAAAGGGGTTGTAAATTCAGAAATGGTGTGAAAAAATAGTGTGAGTATATGTGGTGATTCGCAAACATATTATGAAGGTAATCATAAGGTTTTCTGAGAAATTTTCTTTTGGGTGCTACAGGGTGCCATATTAATGGGATATAACACATTAAATATCGAACAATTTTAGTAAATCCTAAAAAGGGACCTGTCAATCAGGAAATGGAAGTGAAAAAATGGTTTGAGTATACATGGTAGTTTCCCAACTCATTACGGAAATCCTCATTAATTTTTTTTATAAAAACTTTTGGGTACTCCGGGGCGTCAGATTCATTAACAGTAACACAAGAAAAAATTGAGTATTTTCAACAAAAAAAATGACCTAGAATTATGAATATGAGCGTGAAAAAATTGTGTGAGTATGTGTGGTGGTTTTAAACTCATTACGAAGGTCCTCATGATTTTTTTGAGAAAACATTTTGGGTGCTCTGGGATACAAATCTATGGGCTATAACACATGAAAAATCAAGAAACTTGGGTAATTCCTAAAAATGGGTGTGTAAATACATAAATGATTACTAAAAATAGTGTAAGTATTAGTGGTGGTTCCTAGACTCATGAAGGATCTCCTCATAAATATTTTTGAGAATTTTTTTATGCTCCAGAGCGGCAGATCTATGGGTTATAACACATGAAATATATCTATGACATACGAAGTATCAAGAGCTTTTTAATTACTAAAAAGGGTCTGTAAGTGCAAATATGGGTGTGAAAAAATGTTATGAGTATACAAGGTATTTTTCAACTCACAAAATAGGTCCTCATAAATATTTTTGAGAAAATGTTTTCGGGTACTCCGGGCATCAGATCCATGGGCTATAACATATGAAAAATCAATTAATTTTAGTAGTTTTTTTAAAAGGGCATATAAATGCGGATATGAGTGTTAAAAATGGTGCGAGTATACCTTGTGGCTCCCTAACTCATTATGTAGTTCCTCGTAATTGTTTTTGTGAAAAACATTTGGGTGCTCTGGGGCACATGATATATCTATAAGACAAAATATCAAGGAATTTGAGTAAATCCTAAGAAAGGGTCTGTAAATGCGGAAATGAGCGTGAAAAAATAATGTGAGTATATGTGGTGTTTACCAATTCAATATGGAGGTCCTAATAATGTTTTTGAATAAAAAATTTATGGGTGCTTCGGTGTGCCTTAACCATGGGCTATGACAAACGAAAAATCAAGGAATTTGTATAATTCCTAAAAAAACGATCTGTAAATGAGAAAATGTTCTTTAAAAATAGTATGATTATATGAGGTAGTTCCCCAACTATTTACGGAGTTCATCATTATGTTTTTTGAAGAAATATTAGGGTGCTTCAAGGCACCACATCCATGAAAAATAACATGTGAAAAATCAAGCAATTGGATAATTTCTAATTAATGGCCTGTATATGCAGGAATAGGCGTAAAAAATGATGTTAATATATGTGGAGGTTAACAACTAATTACGTAGGCCTTCTAAATTTTTTTGATAATATTTTAGGGGCATCTTGGTGCCAAATCCATGTGGTACAACTTATGAAAAATTGAGTAATTTGGGTAATTCTACAAAAAAGGGCCTACAAAATGAGGAAATGTATGTGAAAGTTCTTCAACTCATTATGGTGTTCCTCATAAATTTGTTTGAGAAAACAAATATTTTGGGTACTGTAGGGCGCCAGATTAATGGGCTATAACATATGATAAATCGAGGAATTGTGGTAATTCATAAAAAAGGTCTGTATATATATGGAAATGTGCATGAAAAAATGGTATGAGTATACGTGGTAATTCCTCGTCTAATTACGTGGTCCTCCAAAAGTTTTTTAGATATAAACACTTGGGGTGATCTAGATCCATGGGCACACGAGAAATTGAGAAATTTAGATAATTTCTAAAAAAGAGTCAATAAATGCATAAACAGGTACAAAAAAATGGTGTGATTATACGTTGTGGTTTCCTAAATAATTATCCATGAGCTATAACATATGTAAAATTGAGGAATTTGGTTAATTCTTAAAAATTGGTCTGTACATGCAAATATGAGTGTGAAAAAAATGATGTGAGTATACGTGGTGGTTTTCTAATGCATTAAAAAGGTCCTCATGAATATTTTAAGAGAATATTTTTTGGATGCTTTGGGGCGTCAGTTCATGGGATATGATAAGCAAAAGATCGATGAATTTTTATAATATTATAAAAATGGAATGTAAAAATATGAGTGTTAAAAAATGGTGTGAGTATACATGATGATTTCCTAACTCATTACAAATTCCTCACACAATTTTCATTCAAAAACATTTGGGTTCTATGGGCGCCACATAAATGGGCTATAAGACAAAAAATACAGGAATTTGGGTAAATTCTAAAAAAGGACACACAAATGCGGAAATGGACATGAAAAAATGGTGGGAGTGTATGTGGTGGTTTTCATTAATTATGGATGTCCTAATAAGTTTTTTGTGAAAATAAATTTTGTTGCTTCGTGGTGCCAGAACCTTAGGCTATGCAAAATAAAAAATCGAGAAATTTTGGTAATTTCTAAAAAGGGTTTTGTAAATGCGGAAATGAACGTTAATAAAATAATGTGAGAATATTGGTGGTTCTCCAACTCATTAAGGAGGTCTTTATGATGTTTTTTGAGAAAATTTTTGTGGGTGCTTCGGTGCGCTAAATCCGTGGGCTATATAACACACCAGAAATAGCGAAATTTGGATAATTCATAAAAAAATAGCTTGAATGCAAAATTGGGCATGAAAAAAAAGTTGTAACTATACTTGGTGGTTCCCTAACACATTATGGAGGTTCTCATAAATGTTTTTGGGTAATTCCTAAAAATTGTTCTGCAAGTGCAGAAATGAGCATGAAAAAATGGTGTGAGTATTTAGTGGTTCCTTAACTCAATACAAAGGTCATCGTAGAGTTTTTTAAGAATTTATTTGGGGTGCTACGGGGTGCAAGATCTCTAAAACTAGCTTGTAAACATGGAAATGGATGTTAAAAATGTGCGAGTATACGTGGTTCCCAAACTTACTATAGAGTTTCTCACACACAAAATTGAGACATTTCGTAATTTCTAAAAAAGGCAATAAATGTGGAAATGAGAGTTAAAAAATTTTGTGAGTAAATTTGGTAGTTCCATAACGCATTGCAAGGTCCGCAAAAAGTTTTTTGGTGAAAAAATTGGATTTTCTAGGCACCAGATCAATGGACACAAATAATTGAGAAATTTGGGTAATTCCTAAAAAGGGCATGTACATGCAGAAAATTGGAGTAAAAAATAGTGTGAGTATACGTAGTGGTTCCTCAAATAATTACGGAGGTTCTCATAAAGCTTTTTTTAGAAAAATGTTTTGTGTACATCGCGACGCCATATCTATGGGCTATCACAAACTGAAAATCATGAAATTTGGGTAATTTTTTAAAAGGACTTATAAATGCAGAATTAGTGTGATAAAAATTGTATGACTATATGTGGTGGTTCTTTACATATTACAGATGTTCTATTAATGTTTTTTGACAAAATGTTTGGGTACTCTGAGGCAACAGATCCATGGGCTATAACACTCGAAATATCAAAAAAATTGGGTAATTCCTAAAAATTGGCCTGTAAATGAAGAACGGGTATGCAAAAATGATTTGAGTATACATGATGGTTCTCAAACTCATAGGGAGGTCTTCATAAAGTTTTAAAAAAACTTTTGGTGTGTAACAATTCGGAAAACTAGTAGATTAAACTAGAGCCTAACACAAGAATTAGAGTCGTAAGTAAATCTTGGTACTCAATATAAATGTTTTGGGCTAATACCTTAAGGTAATATCCCCCAAGCACCAACCATGGTTCCTTGAGAGGACCCTTTCAATGGGTGAAAAACGCACCTGGGTGCCCACGAGGGGGAACCACGACCATAAGGTTGACCCAGGCCTCGTAGGTCATGGCCGTTGGTCAAGCCCCCATATAACAGGATGCAGGAACCAACCCTCGGACCTGGATGCCACGTGAGTCAACTAACGCACCATAGGTCTAAGGTTGTGGGTGGTCACTGAAATTGCCATTTGGCAGTTGGCCTTAGGGGTCTTTTGTGGTTTTCTTTTTAATTAATTATTAAGTGGTGTAATTTTAGCCTATTTTAAAACAACTATATATGTGTTTTAAACACATAAACTAATCCATCTTGACCATAATCTCTAGATCTAAAAATAAAAAACAAACCCTCTCAAAAATATTCTATCTAGAACTCCAAGAAAGAAGACGAAATGTGAAGCTAGGGTTGAAGGATCCATCTTTTCTACTCAATTTAGTTTGAATTCTTTAATAAGGTATGGTAATCCTTCATTCATGGAGGCCCTCCAAACTCAATTTCAAGTATACATTTCCCCTAAAACCTAGGGTTTGACTTCAATCTCATAGATTCCTTTCAAATTTATTTTAATTTGTTGGATTATGTTTAGTTAAAGATATATTGAGGATTTTATAAGATTTTAAGTTGAATTCCCAAAGAACCCATGAGTTCCCCTATTTTCTCAAATTGGATCTAAAAGTGTGGGTGAACTGTAGAAAGAACAGTATAATTCAATTATGCTTATAGTAATAATAGTAATTAAATCATGATATCATCCATTTCTAATGTATTAATTCTAGATATGTTGATTGAATGTGACCTATTGTCCTTGAAGGGCAAAACATCAGAATTATATATGTTTATAAGGCTTATATATATATATATGCATTTGGATCACTTTGAAAGTAAAATGAATATGATTATGATCTAATTGTTGTGTTGATTGGATGATAATCCTCATGTACACACTATGTATGAATATGATATAATGTGAAAGGTTTGTCACATGTAGTGATTCTAAGGTTGGAAGACTACTATCACCTATTGTATGTATGAGCTTTAGTATGAGTTATGGTGGATTAAGTGCCAATATATTCTTCCATAATTATGAACTTATCAAGACTTTATATGAATTCCATGGGAGTTAATGCTTATCACAGAGTGGATACAAATATCAGATGAAAGCTTATTGGGTTCCTTTCTAACATAGTTGAGTAAGGGTTCCCAAAGTATGTATATCATATGGGAACCTTATGCCTTAGTTGAGTCCGTATTTCTAGAAGAAATATCCTTATCCTATAAACTATGTTCCCACATAGGTCTTTAGCTAATGGATCCACCTAGCTAAGAGTATGGTGCTACCTTAGGCAAGTAGGACAACCCCTTTCCGGTGTGGGGTAGACATCAAATTCCATTGTAAGATGACATGGTGTATGTCAGTTAAGACTAATGTCCCACTATGATAATATGAACAAGAATATGAGTTATGCACTATAGTTAGTTAAGAAGCTTTCCTTAGTGTAGGAAGGATTATGAGGTCTTATTCATGCATTGTACAAGGATGCTTTGAGGGTATTTATGGTATGTCTTCATTATTATATAATGCTCTTTATGTTGAATATTCTTGCGACTTATGCTTTTACACTACTATTCATGAGGAATCTTAAACTAGGTAAACTGCATGCTTTTCACTAAAAGTTCCTTTTTGGCATATTTTAAAGGTTCTTATGCATGACTATCATACTTAGTGCATTTTTGTGGTAACCTATATTTCTTATACATTTTTCTAAAAAGTGTAGGTGCTGGAGTATGAGGTTATCTTGCTTTGATTGAAGTTTGGATTCGACTATACTCCTTGGGGAGTCCTCGTAAACTCTTGGATGAGTGATATCCTATAGTTCCCTTCTTGCATTCTATTAGACTTTTGAATTTTTGTTGTAAGGGTTGTGACCCTATTTGACACCTGATTGAAATAGATGGCTAATTGAGACAGGTCTCGTATTCCGCTTTGATTTTTTATGAAACTTTTGGACTTAAAGGACTTTTTACACTTATTGTTCTAATGCTTTATGTTATGATATGCTAAGTGTCTTACATGTGCCTTTAGGAATATTATGTGCCTTATTACGTACCGTAGGTTGTGATGAACTTCGTAATCAGAGCACAAGGTTTAGAATGATTTAGGATAAAGTCTCATAAGACACATCTAGTAGAGTCTTGTTCATGAGTGTGAAACGTGCCACATTTATGAATGAGAGACTTCAAGATATTAAGAAATTTTACTTCTTTCATTTTTCTTAAGTCGTTCCTTAGAGTCTATTTCTATAAAAGTCCCTCTCATAATTCTTCTCTTGTCTCTTTAGGAAATGAATACACAAAGGGATAATGCTAGAAGGGTGGAAGAGGAGAATGTGAATGAAGGAGTTCATCAAGGTAATAAAACTCCTCAAGCCAACGAAGATCCAACTGTTCATCGGCTATGTCAAATGATGAGGTTAGGTCAGCTTTTTAAATGTTGGCCCAAGCTATGACGACTCAAGTTCAAACATTGATTATTCAATTCCAAACAATGAATGTTCGCACTCATGTGAATAATATAAATTTTGTAGCTTCTATATTGAGACATTTTGCAAGAATGAACCCTCATGTGTTCCTTGATTCCAAAGTGGGAGAGGATCCTCAAGAATTTCTTAAAGTGGTTCATAAAATAATTGATGCCATGGGAGCGAATTCTGTAGAGGAAACGGAGTTAGCCACTTACCAATTGAAGAGTGTGGTTCAAGTATGGTATACTAAATTAAAGTACAATAAGCCGATGGGAGCAGGTCCAATAGAGTGGAAAGTGTTCATATTGGCATACCTTGATTAATTCTTTACTCGAGAGTTAGGAAATGGTTGAAGAATTTATTTACCTTTGTTAAGGAGGTGTGAATGTTAAAGAAATTCTCTAAAGTTTACCTAATTGTTCAAGTTTGCTCCGGCTTAGGTGGCAGATTCAGGGTATATGATAAGTAGGTATTTGACAAGTATGTCTAGATTTGTGAGAAAAGAATGGTGTTCGGCTATACTTCAAGATAATATGGATATCTCACATCTCATGGTGTATGATCAACAAATTGAGGAAGAGAAATCCCAAAACAAGAATAGGTAGGTGAAATGAGCTAGAATAGGCGATGGGAATTTCTCCAATTTAATGTCCTATTAACAAGGTCAAACAAGGTTCAAACCAAGGTTCTACAACCAAGGCTCCTCTAGTGATCCCCCAAGGGTGAACAATGATAAGGTGTCTAACCCTAAACCTCAAGGAGGTAATAGTAGTAGTTCTTATGTTGCTAGGCTTGTGGAAAATGTGGTAGAAAACATGATGACAAGTGCTTTCTTGTCTTGGATGGGTGCTATGGTTGTGAACCGACATGCCACAACATGAGAGATTGTCCTATTCTCAAGGTTAAGGGAAGGTAAAATAAGCAAGCTCCTCCAAATGGTTCCAACTCCAATACTCAAAAGCAAAACCTCTTTTATGCACTTCAATCCCTAGGTAAGCAAGAAAGATACCCGGATGTGGTGACTAGTTTGCTTAAGTATTGTCTATTGATGTATATGCCTTGTTAGACCCTAGTGCAACTTTGTACTTTGTTACACCATTTTTGACCATGGAGTTTTAAATATTCCCCGAGTATTAAAAGAACCTTTTTTGGTCTCTACCTAGGTTGGCGACTCGGTAGTGGCAAAAAGAGTCTATAGAATTTGTCCCATTTTTTGTCGCATAGAGTAACCTTGGTGGATTTAGTAAAGTTAGATATTTTAGATTTCAATGTTTAATGATGCTATAATATGCTTATAATATTCATGTTACTCTTATGTCTTTATATCTTATGATTATGCCTATTATTGACTAACCCTTTGAAATATCTTAAGTTGGTATGATAGTTTCCATACTCTGTACTTATCATACTAACGCATATTACCTATATGTTGTCCATGTACGGTCTTGAGGATATTGAGTTTCTATCAAGGGTAAAATTTCCAATGATTATCAAGAAGTGAAGATTGGTGAATCCTCATAGCATCCGAGGACATTACTACTATGTTGTCTTTTACGTTCTTTTCTATGTTTAGAATTTTTTGGGCTGTGACCCAAGACTATTGTACTCATGATGTCATAGATGGTTTTTTTATACGTATCTTAGAATTTTTATAAAATGATTCCGCATTATGTCTTAAGAATGTTTTAATTCCGCACTACTTTTCGTATATATGCAATGAGATGTCTAAGGTATAGTACAAGACCTCTAATAGGTCATGTGCACAACGTTGTGATTCGAGAATACAATATCTTCTAGGTTACACTCTTTAGTCGTGACACTCTTATTTTGAATAACCTTTCATTCAAGGAGTTTTATCAAAGATTTGTCAAAGAGTTCCATGATCAAATTTCCCAACTTCCAATCTAAAAATGGGTTCATTGTCAAATGGCTTTCAAAGACATTGTAATTATGAATTTATGTTTCTTCAAGGGTTTAAATATGATATTCAATATAATTCCTTGAAGAACCCGTGATCTCCCTAATCTCTAAATTTAGCCTATAAAGTGGGTTTTATGATCATGATTGGATGTTAATTGGATTATGCTTAGATTTTGATGTATTGTTGAATGATATTACTATCTTTAGTTATTAATTATGAATTGTGGAGGATTTATATATGTTTATCATGGATTGGAGAATTGGTAAGTGACCTAATTTCTAGTCTATAGTATGTGAATTAATGTTGTATGGTTTGGTCCACTTATGATGACAGTGTTTACTTCTTGTCTACCTATACATGTTGTGATAATGGCCTTGATGGATATATATGTAAAGTTAATTGTTGTTATGATGAACATGAGTATGAAGGTGCTCCATGAATGTTATGTATGTAGTCCTCAATGTTAGTATCATGATTAAGGTGTATTTATAATGTGAAATATAAGGTATATGAGAATGTAAAAGTAAAGTAAGGTCTACATTCTTGATTGAGGTAAGTACTAGTGTGGAATGACCCCTACCTATATGACCCTATGTGAATCTTTGAACTTTTACATGTAGGAGTTGTCTATTCAAATGTTGAATGAGGTCTTGTCTCCTATGATGAAATGTGGGTGTGTGATCTAGAATCCCTAAAATGCTCTATGTGTGAGTTTTTCATGACTTGAAGGATAGTGTAAATATGTTGTGATCCTTCGAGGGGAAGTTTCCCTCAATAACAATTTGGTTATTATTATATCATTATGCGGAACAATATGTACACACACAGACCACATGCATAACTATGAGTATGATATGTTTATAGTGTTAATTGAAATGATAATTCTTATATATGACTAGAAAAGTATGCAAGACCTTCTCACATAATGTATATGCATGAAAAGTATATCTTCTTGTGCATTAAAAGTATATGACTAGAAAAGTATAGTTCCTTAATTGTACTCTAAACTAGACTATGTTATGAATATGACATGTTTATGTGAAAGGACGTTATCACATAACATAGGTTCTATAATGAAAGACCATTCTCATCTTAGCAACCTATGAGCTATATGATGTATGAGGGAATAAATTCCCCAAATACTACTTAATGATATAATATTAATTAAAGGCTTAAAGATGTTTTAAAAAGGAGTTTGAGCTTAGCATTGAGTGAACATGAAAAATGAGAGTGGCGTTCTCACGTCTAGCAAGTCTCGAATCCCACAAGAGAACCTTCACATTTGGCAGGTCCGGGTTCCCAACATAGATCTTATCTAATGATTTGGAAAACTCCATTTATAGCAAGTCAAGGTTTCTAGTAGCAATATCCTTCTTGCACAACTATGTGACCCTGTAGGTCTTATCTTAGTGGATCCACTTTATAGATATTATTGATGATGGTTCTACCTTAGAGAGTAGTATCTTCAACCCATTACAAAGGTATTCATAATTTATGTATCAAAAATATTTTGGGTGCTCTATGGTGGCTGATCTAGGGCTAACACACGATAAATTAAGGGATAACAATAATTCCTAAAAAGGGCATGTTAATGCGGAAATGGGTGTGAAAAAAAAGGTGTGAGCATACGTGGTAGTCTCCCACCTCATTATAGAGGTACTCAAGGAAACTATTTTGGTGCTTCGGGGCGCCAAATCCATGGGCTAAACACACTATGAATTGAGGATTTTGTGTTATTTCTAAAATGGGTCTGTAAATGCAAAAATGAGCTTGAAAAGAACGGTCTTAGTATATGTGGTAGTTAACCAAATCATTATGGAGGTCCTCACAAGATTTTTTGAGAAAAAGTTTTGGATGTTTTGGGATTCCAAATCCATGGGATTTAACAAATGATAAATCGAGGAATTTGGATAATTCCTAAAAAAGGGCTTGTAAATACGGAAATAAACGTCAAAAATCGGTGTGAGTATACGTGGTGGTTTTCCACCTCATTATAGACGTCCTCATAAAGTTTTTGAAGCAAAACTTTAGTTCTCATGGGTGCCAAATCCATGGGCTATAACACATGAAAAATAGAGAAAATTTGGATAAATCCTAAAAAAGAGCCTATAAATACGGAGTTGGGCGTGAAAAATGGTGTGAGTATAAGTGGTGGTTCCCTAACTCATTATGGACTTCCTCATAAATTTTTTGAGGAAAACTTTTTTGTGCTCTAGAGCACTAGATCCATTGGCTATAACACACGAAAAAGCAAGAAATTTAGGTAATTACTACAAAATGTGCTTGAAATATATGGTGGTAGTATACATCGTGGTTTCCTAACTCACTAAAAAGATACTCATAAAAAATTTTGAGGAATAAATTTGGGTTCTCTAGGGCAATAGATTTATGGTCTATATACAAACAAAAAATCACATTAAATTGGCTAATTCCCGAAAAATCCCAGTAAATATAGAAATGAACATTAATAAATAATGAGAGTATAGGTGGTTTGAGTGCTAGATTCATCTGTCTATAACACTCAAAATATAAAAAAAAAATGGATAATTCCTAAAAAAATGGCCTGTAAATGCAAGAACGGGTATGCAAAAATAATTTGAGTATACATGATGGTTCTCAAACTCATAGGAAGGTCTTCATAAAGTTTTAAAAAAAAAATTGGTGTGTAACAGTTCGAAAAACTAGGGGATTAAACTAGAGCCTAACATAAGGATTAGAGTCGTAAGTAAATCTTGGTACTCAATATAAATGTTTTTGGGTTAATACCTTAAGGTAAGATCCCCCAAGCACCAACCATGGTTCCTTGAGAGGACCCCTTCAAAGGGTGAAATAATGCACCTGGGCAGTCACCCACGAGGGGGAACCACGACCATAAGGTGGACCCATGCCTCGTAGGTCATGGTCGTTGGTCAAGCCCCCATAAAGCAGGCTGCAGGAACCAGCCCTCAGACCTGGATACCACGTAAGGCAACAGACGCACCATGGGTCTAAGGTTGTGGGTGGTCACTGAAATTGCCATTTGGCAGTTGGTCTTAGGGATCTTTTGTGGTTTAATTTTAATTAATTGTTAAGTGGCGTCATTTTAGTCTATTTAAAAAACAACTATATAAGTGTTTTAAACACATAAACTAACCCATCTTGACCTAATATCTAGATCTAAAAAAAAAAAAAAAAAAACCCTCTCTAAAATATTCTATCTAGAACTCCAAGAAAGAAGACGAAATGTGAAGCTAGGGTTGAAGGATCCATCTTTTCTACTTGATAATGTGACCCCTCTCTAAAATGTCATCCTTTTCAAATGTATTAATTCTCGATATGTTGATTGAATGTGACCTATGGTCCTTGAAGGGCAAAACATGAGAATTACATATGTTTATAAGTCTTATATATATGCATTTGGATCAATTTGAGAGTAAAGTGAATATGTTTATGATGGAATTGTTGTGTAGATTGGATGATTATCCTCATGTACACACTATGTATTAATTTGATATAATGTGAAAGGTATGTCACATGTAGTGATTCTAAGGTTGGAAGAGTACTATCACCTATTGAATGTATGAGCTTTAGTATGATTTATGGTGGATTGAGTGCCAATATATTCTTCCATAATTATGAACTTATCAATACTTTATATGAATTCCATGGGAGTTAATGCTTATCACAAAGTGGATACGAATATCAGATGAAAGCTTATTCGGTTCTTTTATGCCATAGTTGAGTATGGGTTCCCAAAGTATGTAGATCATATGGGAACCTTATACCTTAGTTGAGTTCGTATTTCTAGAAGCAATCTCCTTATCTCTTAAACTATGTGCTCACATCGATCTTTAGCTAGTGGATCCACCTAAGCTAAGAGTATGGGGATGGCTACCTTAGGCAAGTAGGACAACCCCTTTACGGTGTGGGGTAGACACCGGATTCCATTGTAAGATCACATGGTGTATGTCGGTTAAGGCTAATCACACACTATGATAATATGAACAAGTATAGGAGTTATGAACTATAGTTAGTCAAGAAGATTTTCTTAGTGTAGGTAGGATTATGGGGTCTTATTCATGCATTGCACAAGGATGCTTTGAGGGTATTTATGGTATGTCTCCATTGTGATATGATGATATTTATGTTGAATATTGTTTTGAATTATTCTTTTAAACTAATATTCATGATGAATCTTAAACTTGGTAAAGTTCATGCTTTTAACTAAAAGGTCCTTTTTGGCGTATTTTAAAGGTTCTTATGTATGACTATAATACTTACTGCATTTTTGTAGTAACGTATTTTTCTTCTACATTTTTTTAAAAAGTGTAGGTGCTAGTGTTTGAGGTGATCTTCCTTTGATTCAAGTTTGGATTCGACTATACTCCTTGGGGAGTCCTCATAAATTATAGGATGAGTGATATCATGTATTTCCCTTGTTGCATTCTATAAGACTTTTGAATTTTTGTTGTAAGGGTTTTGACCCTATTTGACACCTGATTGTAATAGATGGCGAATTGAGTCAAGTCTCACATTCCACTTTGCTTTTTTATGAAACTTTTGGACTTAACTGACTTGTTACACTTATTGTTCTAATGGTATATGTTATGATATACTACGTGTTTTACATGTGCCTTTAGGGGTATTATGTGCCTTATTACGTCTAGGGGGTACCCTTGGATTGTGATGAACTTGGTAATTAGAGCACAAGGTTTAGAATGATTTAGGATGAAGTCTCTTAAGCCACATCTAGTAGAGTCTTGTTCATGAGTGTGAAACGTGCCACATTTATGAATGAGAGACTACAAGATGTTAGAAAATTTTACTTCTTTCATTCATCTTAACTCGTGCCTTAGAGTCTAACTCTATAAAATTCCCTCTCATAATTCTTGTCTTGTGTCTTTCGGAAATGAGTACATGGAGGGATAATGCTAGAAGGGTTGAAGAGGAAAATGGAATTAAGGAGTTCATCCAGGTAATAAAACTCCTTGAGCCAACCAAGATTCAACTGTTCTTTGGCTATGTCAAATGAGGAGGTTAGTTAGGCTTTTCAAATGTTGGCCAAAGCTATGACGACTCAAGTTCAAGCTTTGATTATTTAAGTCCAAACAATGAATGCTCGGACTCATGTGACTCTTAATATAAATTCTGCAGCTTCTAGATTGAGACATTTTGCAAGAATGAACCCTCCTGTGTTCCTTTGTTCCAAAGTGGGAGAGGATCCTCAAGAATTTCTCAAAGCATTTCATAAAATAATTGATGCCATGAGAGTGAATTCTGTAGAGGAAGAGGAGTTAGCCACTTACCAATTCAAGAGTGTAGTTCAAGTGTGTTATACTAAATGGAAGAAAAATAGGCCGATGGGAGCAGGTCTAATAGAGTGAAAAGTGTTCAAATTGGCATTCCTTAATTGATTCTTTACTCGAGAGTTAGGGAATAGTTGAAGACTTTGTTAACCTTCGTTAAGGAGGTGTGAATATTCAAGAAATTCTCTAAACTTTACCCAATTGTCCAAGTATACTCCGGCTTAGGTGGCAGACTCAAGGTATATGATGAGTTGGTATTTGACGGGTATGTCTAGATTTGTGGGAAAAGGATGGTGTTTGGAAATGATTCAATATAATATGGATATGTCACGTCTCATGGTGTATGATCAACAAATTGAGGAAGATAAATCCCAAAACAAGAATAGAGAGGTGAAATGATCTAGAATAGTTGATGGGAATTTCTCCAATTTTAGGTTTTATGGACAAGGTCGAACAAGGTTTAAACCAAGATTCTCCAACCAAGGCTCCTCTAGTGCTCCCCCAAGGGTCAACAATGATAGGTTTCTAACCCTAAACCTCAAGGAGGTAATTGTAGTAGTTCTTACATTGCTCGGCTTGTGCAAAATATGGTAGAAAACATGATGACAAGTGCTTTATTATCTTGGATGGGTGTTATGGTTGTGGGAAGACTGGCCATAAGATGAGAGATTGTCGTATTCTTATGATTAAGTGATGGGAAAATAATCAAGCTACTTCAAATGGTTCCAATTCCAATGCTCAAAAGAAAAACCGCTTTGACGCACTTCAATCCCTAGGTAAGCAAGAAAGCTACCCGAATGTGGTTATAGTATGCTTAAGTACTTTCTATTGATGTATATGCCTTGTTAGACCCTAGTGCCACTTTGAACTTTGTTACACCGTTTGTGGACATGGATTTTTAAATATTCCTCAAGTTTTAAAAGAACCTTTTCGGTATCTACCTCGGTTGGTGACTCGGTGGTGGCAAAAAGAGTCTATAGAATTTGTCCCATTTCTTTGTGCATAGAGTAACCTTGGGGGATTTAATTAAGTTAGATATTTTAGATTTTCAATGTGATTCAAAGTATGGAATGGTTGCATGCATGTTATGCCTCTGTAGATTGGAGGAACCGGGTGGTCAAATTCTAAATGAGCCTATTTTAGAGTGGAACGGGGAAAACTCTATACTTGAAGGTTAATTTGTTTCTTGTCTTAAATATAGGAAAATGATCTCCAAAGGGTTAATTTAACATCTTATTAGTGTGATGATATTGATTCCAAAACCCATACTCTAAAGTAATTTTTGATAGTCAATGAGGTTTTAGAAGTTTTTCCCGATGACTTGCCCGATATTTCTCCCGAGCGAGAAATTGATTTTGGCATTGATCTTTTATCAGATATACAACCTATCTCCATTTATCCTTATAAAATGGCTTCGGAAGAATTGAAAAATTTGAAGGAGCAATTAAAGGATATGTTAGTTAAGGGTTTTATTTGTTCGAGTATCTCTCCTTGGGGTGCTCCAATGTTCTTTGTTAGAAGGAAGGATGTCTCTCTTATAATGTGCATTGTTGTCAATTTAACATAGTGACAATTAAGAATAAATATCTTGTTCCATGAATTGATGACTTGTTTGATCAACTTCAAGGAGCTAGCTATTTCTACAAAATTGATCTTCTTTTGGGTTATCACCAACTAAGAGGTGAGAGGGTTTATGTTCCCAAGACGACCTTTAGGACTCGGTGTAGTAACTATGAATTTATGGTTATGTCATTCGGGTTGGAAATTCCCCGAAGACATTTATGGATTTGATGAATAGGATGTTTAGACGATACCTTGATATGTTTGTGATTGTGTTTATCGATGATATCTTGATCTATTTGAGGAATAAGAATGAACATATTGACTATTTGAGAATTGTGTTGCAAGTTCTTAAGGACCAGCAACTCATTGCTAAATTTAGCAAGTGTGAATTTTGGTTGAAGTCTGTAGCTTTTCTTGGTCATATTGTGTTAAACAAGGGTATTGAGGTAGATCCTAAGAAGACAGATATGCTCAAGAGTTGGACCTAGACCTCTAACTCCTTCCAACATTAGAAGATTTTTTAGTTTGTCCAGTCATTATAGTAGTGTTTTTGAGGGGTTTTACTCCATTACTTCTTTGTTTACGGCTCTGGCTCAAAAGAAGGCTAAGTTTGACTGGTTGGAGGCTTGTGAGAAAAGCATTCAAGAGTTGAAAGATAGACTTACTTCCGCTCTAGTGTTGACTTTACTGTAGAGTACGTATGGTTTGGTCGTATATCGTGACGCCTTTAGAGTTGGGTTGGGATGTGCCCTCATGAAAAAGGTAAAGTGATTGCTTGTGCTTTATGGAAACTCAAAGTATATGAGAAGAATTATTTAACCCATGATCTTGAATTGGCGGCGGTAGTATTTAATTATTTAATCTCCACACACATCAAAACTAAAAAGTATGACCATGTTAAATTGCACTTTGATAGCATGAAATTTGTTGCATAGAAGCTTAAAGACATTGATTCATGTCATCAGAGTTTTTATATTTCAGGTGTTAAAGATATTGCTTCATCTTCTTGAAATCAAGCCCTTTGATATGTTTAAACCTTTTCATTCCTTTCTTGTACATTTCTTATTTTGTGTAATTTATGAGCTTTTTGTGTGTGTTTTGGAAGTACGAGGAGCGCATTTTCTTGGATTTCTTGTCAACCCAACCCCATTTCCATGATTTCAATTTAAGGTACTACTGAGGTTGGTTTTTAAATTTTGTTGACGTATCTGAGCTTCAAATTCTGATTAAGGTATGGGCTTAAAGGTATTAAGTGTTATTGTTTGATATATTTTGATGTGTAGCATCATATAGTGCGATTTGAACTATACACATGAGATACTTGAATGTATTCATGTAAAATGCAAATCTTGATTATCTTGGTTGAAATTTTAAACTAAACTAATAAATATGATGGATATGAGTCCAATTTGATGTGGGTGAAGTCTGATCAACCCAATATTGACCCGATTGAATGATTTCTCCCAATGATAGGCACTTTGAATACTTTCTTAAGGGAAAATCGTCAATTGGTTCAATACTTAGTAATATATGGAAATATCTGAGTACCCATGCACAGATAATTATATATATATAATATATATATATATATATATATATATATTAGCGGTAAAAGTGAGGTACTAGGCTAAACACTTCTTATTCAGTGGTCTTGTCTTGGCTCGCCAAGGAGGTTATGTGAATCATCAATAAGACTAGTTTGCCTTCTTAAGGAAAAATATGAGCTTTAATATCATTCCATTTGTTGAGATTGTCTTAATTCATCGAATCTTTTGGCGAATCGCTGAGTGGAAAGGGATTTCACCCTTGATGCTTTCGTCTTTTAAATTTACATTGTGATTTTTGACGGAATTTTCTTAACCTGCCCAAACCGACTTGGTGGAATTGACTTCACTTTTTGTGCCTGAATCTTGAGATATTTTCTTCTATATAAATCGGTGATCTCACCGGATCTCGTTGATCCTATTTTGCAATCTTCCTACTGGATAAGTGAGCCTCAAAAATGTTTTTAAAGCTTGATTCAAGTGTATTTGATTTCAACTAACCTTCTCGAATCCCACATTTAAATGTGTGCATTGCATGAAATAGCACGAACAAAGGGAGAGAACGTGGTTACATCTGAAACTGAGTCCGACAAAGAATCTTCTCTTCCTCATCCTCCTTCAATAAAACAAGGGGGCATATCCATTAATGAGCATACCTCTTGTTCCCAATAAGACGGTCCTCATAACCCTACCAATGGGGGTTAAGAAAGTGAGAAAGCATATCGCGACCACACATGTGAAAATTTTCTCCAAGTTAGCAATGCCTCCACAAGATCAATCTTTTTCCTCTCATGTTATCCCAATAATAGTTCCAAGATCCTTAATAGGATCAAGTCAAAAGGGCAACAAAGTATTTTAGAAGAGAGTAGGCTTTCCGCAGATGGGGTCATAATGTGTGACCACCTGTCCATATGGGAAACAATCAAATTCCTCAAGATTGAGAAATTAACTAAAGCATAGCAACCTGATGTGTCGTAGTGGGTCAAAGAGTTTTATAATGCCTATGCTATTGGCCTACCTAAGAAGAAAAGTGGGACTATCTATAATATCCTCGGTGAAGTAGAAATACATGGTAAGAAGTGTGCCTTGTGATGATGATACAATAAATGAAATCTTTGTAACCGAAAAAAACTTGCCTAATAGATTCTAACATATGCTAAATTCAAATTGGATTCCCACAAGGAGTGGTTAGCGTCCCTTATTGTTAATGTGTCCCCTCAGATGGTGGAAGGGAAGCCAATTGAGAAGAAATACATGAATATAGTGGGCCTCTACTAGTTTGGATTCATGAGTAGCAATCTAATGTCGTCTAGAAATGAGTCCATTCCTAATCTACCTAAAGCGCTTTAGGTGGGTTGATCATTGATAAGATTGAGCTTAATGTAGGGTGGATCATTGTCGACGATATTCTTATGTGGGATAAACACGAGTAGACATCTCTCCCATTCCTAGTTCTTATCACTCAATTGTATGAGAAAGCAGTAGTCCCTTTCAAGAAGACTGATATGGGGATCACGACAACATCCTCCAATGAAATCAGGAGAACTGAGATTGAGTACTTGCAGATGCTGTAGCTTAGAGGAAGTTGCCACCATTAGACACAACGCATGTGGTGGATCCTACCATATTAGAATCTGAGGCTAGCACACCTGCTCCAAAGCAAACATACATTTTTATAGTACTACTATTTCTATTGCTGCTATTGTGAGACTTCCCCAGTCCTATCACCTATTCCTTATTCACCTAGGAAGTGATGTACGGGATAGGCAACCTTTCCCCGTCAGTAGATATTAAAGCCACATGGGTTTAGACGAACATGCCCAAGATCAATGATCGAGTGATTTGAAAGGACTTAGATCCATTGATAGACAGAGTGGGTGAATGTGAAAGGTAGGTTCAGAGTCATAGTTAGAGGTTGGATAACCTTATAGCGATATTAGTTCCCAAGATAAGTCCAATTGTATTTCTGGTGCACTATGCAACATGAGAGACAAACTTGCTTCATTGCTAGAACAGGTGATCCTGTTGTTGTATATGTATATATCTATGATTTGTGGGTGGTGTTCGCATATCAGACGCACCTGCCTCGATGCTAGAGATGCCTGATACTAAGCCTCTTCCTAGTGAGCAGCCTAATATAGCTACGAGTGTTGATGTTTTTGATGATGATAGTGACAGGGTCAAGGATGAGTTTTCTGAGTTGGAGTCGAGGAGTGAAGAGCGAGGAGCATGGGATTGCTCAAATATTGAGTGAGATGCAGGAGACCGATGAGGTCAGTCTTTAGGCAACCCAGGAGGAATCCTTTCGGGATAAATGAAAAGTTCGAACTAGTGGAGTCACTTAAGACTTCCCCATCCCTCAAACTGTTAAGACATACATTGATTCCTAGTTCATCCTTTAATTTCATTGGGAATTGATTCACCTCTTGAAGATTCTTCACATGAGACTCCAAGCAATAGTGCTCCACATGCATAGTCTGTTAGGGGGACAATTTTATCTCAACCTCCCGTACTTTTATTTTTTCTTTACATTGAGAACACTTCTTTATTCTTCTGTAAGGTGAGGGGATTTTGAGTCAAAATTTTCTTTTAGGATTGTATTTTGGTATTTTGAGTTTTGAATAATTGTAGTGCATTACTTTTGTTTATATTATAGGGATCTTTTGGTTGAAGCGTGTCTCTTGTTTCGATTTAGTCATCTCTTGATTTTCCAACCCTTTAAGATTTTTGAAATTAGTGAAAAATGATTAAGTATTCCATTAATAACAGTTTCAGGATCAATTGTGGTTCAATATCAATGTCTTGAATAATACTCATGATGAGAATGGTGTACAATGTTGGTGTATGAGAATGAAATCTATGTGGTTGTACTTTTGAGAGATTTCTTTGACTCTTTGGTTGATTATCTATGTTTTGATATGATACTTGAAATGACATCGCATATACGATTTTGGTCTTTATGGGATGTACTAAATAAGTGTATTTTGAAGTGCCATGTGTTGTGAGGTCTTACATGAAAGCATGTATGTGGAGTCCAAGAAATTTCCATGTTAGTCCAATTGATTGAATCTTGGTGAACGTTCGGCATGATCTTGAGAAACAATTTAAAGAGAGAACCCAAATATCCATAATACTTTGTGACTAGGTTTTGAGGGTGTGCATCTATGTTGGTACCATTTGAGCCTAACCTATTTGTTGGAAAAGCCAAAAGAAAACCTCTTGAACTAAATTGTGCTGCCTTCGCATCAAATGTCCTTTTTCAAGAATTATTATGTTTGTTTAGCCAACTATAACACCTCATATTCAAAAATATGAATTCCTAAAAGTTTCACGTTTTGGTACGTTTATACGGTTTACCAAGATGGTTGGTCATCTAACGGACAAGTCGTAGATAGGTATCGTAGCTAAGTCCCAAACTTGGAGATGCTTTACGAAGTTTTAGTTGGACTCATAGATGTTATGCTCAGACAGTAGCTTGAACCACGGATCGTGCATGAGTCCCGTCATTCGAGGGTCCAAAAAACAAGTTTCTGAACCCATCAATGGTCGAACAGGACGATCTAGGTCCCCACATCGGTGGAGGTTAGCATTTATTTTTAGAAGGGCTTTTGGGTCTTTTCCTAATTGTTTTAAACCAACACTTTATGGTTTTACCTTATACCCTAAGCCCTAATGCAATTGTATTTTAGACTTTATTTCAATATTGGCAACCAAAATCATAATACGTAATGATATGGATAATGAAGGTATGAGTATATTATCGTAGATGGAGGATACTAGTTGTAGTGAAAGTAAGATGGATGGAGATTGTAAAGGATGGTGGTGGCTGTTGCAGTGGTGAAATAAAGAAGAAAAGAACTGAAGTGATGAAGTATGGAAATGGTTGTGGAAGAGACTATGAAAAGAATAAAATGGGTGTTATGGATGGGAAGAAAAGTTGCTCGATAAAGAGTTTCTTATTTTAAATGTTATCTTTCACATGTCATTTGTTATCTTTCACATGTCAACAAATAAATTTCAACACAAGCTGGCTATGTCACTTCTCCATCTTCATCAAATCCTTTATTTTCCAGAAAAGGAAACCAAAGTTTCCTTTCAATTCCTTACATCACCACTAAAATCCTTATTGTTTAAATTGTTATTCATATGATTTTGTTCCACCACAGTGCAGATTTCAATCTCCATGTTCAAATTCATTTCTCTATGTAGGTTCCGACCATCTTTGAATTCTTCCATTATTGCATTTGAATATATTCTTTCATTAAGCTTTCTTTTGTAAATTGTTGATACCATCAGATCTCGATGCTTGTTTATTCCTCCAATTTTATGTTGATGTTCCTCCTTGATTTATCGGCGAACTTCCTTTTCTTGAGAACACATATCCTTTTGATTAAACTGGTTATTTTTGAGCCTCTGAACCCTTCTCTTGCTTTATGGATTGCATTATTCCTATGTATGGTGAAGCAATAAATTGGTAAAAGCAATAAGTAAACTATTGTTCCTGTTAATTGTCTATTCTTCATGATTTTTGACACTTAGTTCTTTATTCATTGAATGTTGATGCCTTCATCCTGCCTAATTTTACATTGATTAAATCTTTTTGTTCTTATCCTCAAATTCACAATTTGTTGCTTGTCTAAGTTGAGATTTTTCTCAGCTTTAGTAGAAAGCTCCATGAAATTAGAATAGTTGAATCTATCAGTTCTTTAAAAAACTAGATTAGCTAGATAGTCAGCCATAGAATTACCTTCTCTATAGATGTAATTTAAGCTAAACTGAGAAATCTGAGCCATTTCCTTGATGTGTTCTATTACTATTGCAGTTTTCCAAGGAATTACCCAAATTCCTGATAAGATTTTTACTAAGACTAATGAGTCAGTTTCAAAATCAATCCACATGATCCCACTATCAATGCAATGATATATTGCTCCCTGGGCATAAAATAAGGTCTCACTCATGATTTCATAGACAGAAACTATAAGAACTTCACCCTGGATAGCGTTAAGAAGCTCCACTTTTGTTTCATTTTAACTTGCCATGCTCTAAGTTGTATCCATCTTACTGTCTTATAGTACAACTTGGGTTTGTACTTCTCCAAATAGTCCACCAATTTTTGCCAGATTCTATGAATCTAACTTCAATTAGGATATGTAAATTTGACCATTATTCAAATATAGTGTAACATCACACAACTAAGAAATAGAAAAAAAATTTAAATCTGAAAATAATTGGTTTTTGGATAGTGTTGGGAAATCTGGAATATTTGTCTAAGTTAGGAAAGTGAATTCTGGTCATTTTCAAACAACCTCCTACGGTTGGAAATTCCTAGTAATAATCTTTCTAACGTTGCCGAGTTTGCGCGATTTCGAGTTCGGACAAATGAGTTATGCCTTTAGAAGTTGGGTTGATGGATTGGGGAAGTGCCCAATCAAGGATTGTAAAGGGTATTTTAGTATTTTTCACTACCCTATTAATTTAATCCATTTGTAGGAGTTTAATAAGGGTCAAGAATGAATTTAGTCAGTTTTAGAAGTTGGGAATTATTATGCTAGGGCTAAGGAGAAAGGAGAAGAGAAGAAGAAGAAGAAGGGCAAGATTCGCCAAAATCATCAAATCAACTCGTGCGTTTCGTTGGGGGTGATCCCTAAAACGGTATGTGGGGCTATATCATCGTCGGGCTTGTTAACCCACGTGTCAATCATGTTTGATTCAGCATGTTTTCATCCTAAAAGATTGGATTTTGAATGTTCTTGAATTGATTTCGTTCTTGAACATGAGTTGAGATTTAAGAGTTCTTTGATGATATAAGTGGTGTTCTTGAATTCATTAAGTTAGATCATTGTATATATGACGTGAGTATGTAAATCTAAGGTGAATTTGAGAAAATCGAATTAGAACGATTTAAGGTCAGGAAAATGAGATGGAAATTTATCATGCGTCACCTGGGCAGAGCTAGGCACGGCGCGCTCCATATGTTGCAAAGGCCACGGGGTTGCACGCCTGCAGTGCGCTATAATGAGGCCTCAGAACTTGAGGCCTGGCACGACACATCCAAAATGCGCCCAAATCAGTGGTTTACCAGTTTTCGTAAAACAGTCCGATTAAGCCCTTCTAAAGTGTTTTAACACTTCCTAACGATTCTAACCACTCTAAATGAATTCTAATCATATAGAAATCACCCAGAAACATGAATTACAACCTTGAATCCATAACTTCAAATTCAAGGAAAGTTTAGAGCAAAGTTTAGAATGTTCTTAGAGTCCTTTCAAGAAGTCTTTTCCAGATAGTCATAAACTTGTTTTTAGACTAAAATATTAGGTTGAGTAAATATTAGAAAAATAAGAAGTTCATTTTAAATTTGTAAGTCTTTCAAAAATGTTTTGATCTCGTTTTAAGACTAAAGTTTGAGTTCAGTTCAGAGCGAAGTGAAGTTTTTTCTTCAAAGCAATATATGGAGACTAAGTATTCCCAAAGCAATATAAAAATGTTTTCACATTTAACAAGAATGAAAGCTGAGATTTTCAAAGAGCCTTCGGGCTAGTATTTAGTAAAAGAGTAATAGCTTTCTAAACTGAGATTTCAAGATAGCCTTTGAGCTAAGTTTTTGAGAACTAATATCAAACCACAAAATCAGTATGTTTTAATAACATAAGATCCAATATAGTTAGGGATTAGTAATGAGGAATGATATGGGAGGGGGGAATTTCAGAAAACTCACGGCCCCTGTAAACCATGTAGCCACCATGAGTAGAAAAGGTTCATACTTTATAGATGAACCCTTTTCATAGTAGACTAGTGGATCCATAAGACAGTTCAGGTCTTATCGCTTTGGCCTGGTATAGGATGTGCTGGGAGCGTGAGGTAGATCGATGTATCATCACTATAGCTCTTCAAGTGATGGTTGCCGGTTAGTGAAACTCCCTTAAAATTAAATGTATTTATATATGCACATCAGTTTATTTGTGTTTTTACGTACAATGAGATTCAATTGTATACTTGTACTCTTTATATTGCACTTGCTTTTAAATTGCTTTCTATTAAAATGAGTTAGTTATATTGAGTTATGTTAATCATGAGTTGAACAAAGTCAAGATAAGTGTTCCTTCTTATCCTTTTCAAGCTTAAGTTGTTTTAGAATTCCAACTAGCATACTCATACATGGAATGTACTAATGCAGTTGTCCCGCATCGTATCATGATACAAACACAAGTTACGAGAATCGGCATCCGGCATACCGTTGATCTAGTTGAGCATTCCAGAGTCATTTTGTGAGCCTCCTTGCATTCTAGAAGACTCTTTTATTGTTTTTACAATGTTTAATTTATAGAATTTTGTGGGGTCTGTCCAACATCCATCTCGGTTTTAGAAGGCTTTATAGATAGACAATCAGATGTTAGTAGTCTAGTCGTCTCGCATTATTATTCTTATGTTAAAGACTTGGGTTGCCATTTTGGCAAAGATGAATGTTTAAATTTTTAAAACATTCTTGTTATCTTATTATTCAGTTTAGTTCAGTTCTTTGATCATTAGGTCATTGATTTTTTTCTTCCTGTAAGTTAAGAAAGCTAGACCAAGGGTCATCGATTGTCTGTCACGCCCAGAGTGTAGGATCAAGGCGTGAAATATCGGCATTCACATTGAATACAAGACTATTGTAGGAGAAATACTTTCCATTAGTCATTTTCATGTTTATCACTTTATTAATTGAATTGCTTTGGTCCAACGGTCGTGGACTTGGACAGGCTATAGTTCCATGTTAATACGACTATGTTGTATGGGGTTTACCTGGTAGTGAGTGTGGTATGGCTTGTTTAATTTGAGAATGACTTGTTTGTCTTGGTATTGTATCATGTTCATAGCATACTTATGGCATAATTTCATCTAGTTTTGGAATGAACTGATGTTTTTGAGACACTTACTAGTTGTCAGTGTGTATTCCAATGGGACACTTACTAGTTGTTACTGTGCATTTTCACTGATGGAAACTTTGTTTTGAGAGGAAATGCATCATTTTCCTCTTAATTAGGCATATGTTGATTAGTTCTAGCTATCCACGCACTAAATTCCATGTTTTTACTTTATTCTATTTATAGTTGAGCTGATGTGGGTACCGCAGTTTTCTTGGAGGTCCACAAGACAACTTGCGAGAAAATTCAAGAACCTTTTAGTTTAAACATGCATTGTGCACATGCGCATTGATGAGTTTATATTCGTGTGCTTGCTTGGCTTGTATATGTAGAACTATTGTTGTCTTTCATGTCGGTAGTCGTTGTTTCCTTCTAGACTTATGTACGACTCCTTGTTAGACTTATCTTAATTATTATTTATATTTATGATCTTCCTGAGCTCGGTCGACCTATAATGGCTATTGAGTACCGTGTGTTTTGGTACTCACAAAATATTTCCACATCTTTCTTTAACGTAGCTCCCAATAGGAGCCAACCTCATTGAGCATTGGACTTTCCCATGGCTACATAGACTTTGATCGTAGTGAAATCCTTGCATACAAAGACTTGATACTTTCCTCTTTTATGTTGACTTGTATGTTGTATTTAGATTAGTCAGTTCTCCTGTATATAACTTTTCTGTACTTAGTAGGTCTTGCACTAGTGAAACCAGCTCTGAGGTTTGGTCTTTTATCAGTTTGTCATCTTTTGTTTATTGTGTATGTATTTACAGTTCTATACTATGGCCCTGTTCTATATCCTCATTCCTATTTTGTTTGTTTCATATTATTGTTCCTCTTTTTGTTTGGAGTCTTGGCTAGCCTGCTCCGGGGTTATTGTAGGATCCTTTAATGCCTGATGTACGATCGGGAGAGTCTTCTACTTCGCTTAAGGACTTACTAGACAATCTTACCATTGCAATTAGAAAAGGTGCTAGAACTATTGCCCATCAAATTCTGTTTATCCTTATTTTTGAGTCATTATCGTTTGTCACAATTGTATTATTCCTTCATTACTAGCTTATCAACAATCAAATTTCCCAAGACTTTGGCAGAAGAATTGGTTCATCAAGGTTGGAATCAGACTATGATTTTTGAGATGACTACATTGCATGGTAATAGTAATGTTGAGCTTATTTCCTTACCTGAAGGAAAAACCACAGTTGGTTGTCATTGGATATTCTTTGTTATGATTCATTATATGAAGCTATTGATCTTTTCAAAGCGAGCCTGATTGCTAACAGACACAGATATATGACATTGAATATGTAAATTTTTTACTTGTTCCTATGATGGCCTCCGTCCATCTTCTTAATGGACCCCTTTTTTCAAATGAACATCAAAAATGTATTTCTACATTGAGAACTTATTGAAGAGGTATATATGGAGAAACCAACAGGATTTGTTGCCGAGGACAGCGTAGACTAGTTTGTAAACTTCGTCAATATCTCTATGGTCTCAAGTCATCTCACAGAGCATGGTTTGTTCATTTCTATCTATTATCCAACAATGTGGAATGATCCGAATAATAGCTAATCACTACATATTCTATAGGCATTAACAATTTGGGAAACATACATTTTTGATTGTTTATACTGAAGATATTGTTATCATATATAATGATCATGAAGGTATTGCTCATCTCAAAGAACACCTATCATGTCATTTTTCACACAAAGGATTTAGGCAAGCTGAAATAATTTCTAGGCACTGAAGTAGCACAATCAGACCATGGTATTTCTATTACACAAAGGAAACATGCCTTGGATATTTTGGAAGGCACTTGTATGTTGGTTTGTATTGGCTATCCCGTTGATTTAATATTAATCTTATTACATAAGAAGTTGAGACTCTAAAAGCTCCTCATCGATCTCGGAGACTTGTTAAACTCAACAATCTTAAGATCATGCGAATATACATCTCATTTTTAGTTAGTATAGTCAGTCAATTTTTGCAATCACTTTGTCATAGTAACTTGAACTGTTGGTACTTACTGTATATCCACTTCTATTTGTGCTCAAAGTGAATTCTTTTATAGCCTATGAATTCTATGTTAATCTTTTCTCGGTATTCATACAAGATCAATGAAAGTACAATAATTTCTTTTATTCTGTTATTTTTGTAATTTAAATTACTATAATAATATATAATGCATTCTACAGTAAGTGTTGCATTAGTAAAAAGAATTGTCAAAAAATAAGTATCACTGGAAGAATTCAAGATTTGTTATAAAGTATTTGTATTATAGTGAATGTCTATCATGTGGAGTCCTTTTTAGGATATGGTTAAAGAGTCCTCCTACTTGGGGACCAAGTTAGATTTCCCTACAAATAGAGTGCTCCTCTTCATTGTAAATTAATTCATCAAGAGAAATAACAAGTCTTCTCTTCTTTTCTCTCTAGTTTCTTCTTCTTATTTTATAGTTTTATAACACGTTATCAGCACGAAACTCTAATTTCTCAAAAGTGAAGGTTAGATTGAAGAATTAATAGAGATATGGATAATTTAAGAACATATTATCGAAATATGAAGATATTTGTTTGATTGATTTTTGTAGAACACATACGATATTCAAAAATAAGAAATATTTTTCTCATTTATGTATGGGTAAAATAAATGTTACTACAATTTTGGTAGTACTAATATGATTAAGGGTTTTGGAAGAGTCATTGTAATTTGCCCAAGGGAACTAAACTCATCACTAATAATGCTATGTTTTCTCCAAATCTAGAGAAACTGTTGAGTTTTAAAGATATCCGTGAAAATGGTTATCATATCCAATCAATGCATGAAATAAATCTTGAATATCTTGGTATCACCAAGAATGTCTCTGGGCAGACATGTGTTATAGAAAAGTTCTCTGTCTTATCTTCTAGCTTGTATTGGACAAAAATTAGTGCAATTGAGGCACATTTTATAGTAAATAAGAAGTTTACTAATTCCAAGATATTTGTACTTTGGCATGATCGTCTAAGACATCCTGGGTCAATAATGATGAGACGAATTATAGAAAATTCGAATGGACATCCACTAAAAGACCTAAAAGTTCTTTTAAATAGTGAATTTTCTTGTACTGCTTGTTATCAAGGCAAGTTAATTGTGAGACCATCACCAATGAAAGTTAAGATTGAGTCCCCTGCGTTCTTGGAACATATACATGGAGATACTTGTGGACCTATTCACCCACCTAGTGGGTCATTTAGATATTTTATGGTTCTAATAGATGCTTCTTCTAAATGGTCTCATGTATGCCTATTGTCATCTCGTAACTTGGCATTTGCATAATTATTGGCACAAATAATAAGTTTAAGGGCATACTTTCCTGATAATCAGATTAAGTCCATTCGTCTTGATAATGTTGCAGAGTTTTCATCCCAATCATTTAATGATTATTGTTTAGCAATTGGGATAAGAGTTAAACACTCTATTGCTCATGTTCATACTCAGAATGGTCTCGCTGAGTCATTAATTAAACGTTTGCAATTAATAGCAAGACCATTGCTTATCAAAACTAAGTTACCCACTTCTGTGTGGGGACATGCAATTTTGCATGTTGCAACACTTATTCGTCTCAGACCGACAAGTTATCATAAGGTTTCTCCATTGCAATTGGTTATGGGTCAAAAACCTAATATATCGCATCTAAGAATTTTTGGAAGTGTTGTACATGTGCCTGTGGCACCACCAAACCGCACTAAGATGGGCTCTCAAAGAAGGTTAGAAATATATGTTGGGTTTGAGTCGCCCACCATTATCCGCTATCTTGAACCATTGACTGGAGACATGTTTACTGCTAGATTTGCAGATTGTCGGTTTGATGAGACAATATTCTCAAAATTAGGGGGAGAGAATAGTGAAATAAAACGAGAAAATTTTGTGGAAAAGTTTATCATTGTCTCATCTTGATCCATATTCTTCTACTTGCGAACAAGAAGCACAAAAGATTATCATCTGCAGAAAATTGCAAATAAATGCCAGACACATTTAAAGATTTGAAAGGGATTACTAAATCACATATTCCTGCAGAGAATGTCCTAATCGAATTGATGTTCCTAAAGGATCATCCACTAGTGTCATAGCTAATGAGTCAAAAAACACCTAAGCGTGGTAGACCATTGGGGTCTAAGGATCAAAATCCTAGAAAAAGAAAGATTAAATGTCAAGATGACACTATGAAAGAATCTCATATAGAAGTTCAAAATTGAATAAGTCTGATATTCATGAAAGAATCAATGAACTTGAAACTCTAGGAAATAATGAACTATCAATAAATTTAAGAGATGTTGAAACTAATATGAATCGATCAGAAATAGTGACTGATTATGTCTTTGCATATAATGTTGCAACAAATATCATGTAAGATAATGAGGATCATGAACCTCAATCTGTTATAGAATGTCGACAACGAAATGATTGGCCAAAATGGAAAGAAACAATTTAATCAGAGTTGAATTCACTTGCCATGGTGAAGTTTTTGGACCTATAGTTCAAACACCTAATGGTATTAAACCTGTTGGTTACAAATGGATTTTTGTGCGAAAAAAATGAGAAAAATGAAATACAAAGGTACAAAGCACGCCTTGTGGCACAAGGATTTTCTCAAAGGTCTGGTGTCGACTATGAAGAGAAATACTCACCGTTATGGATGCAATAACATTGCATTATCTCATTAGTTTCACAGTCCATGAGCAACTTGAAATTCATTTGATGGATGTGGTTACAACCTACCTTTATGGATCACTTGATAATGAGATATACATGAAAATTCCTGAAGGATTTGCGATGCCTAAATCATGTAATTCAAAATCTCAAGAAATGTATTCAATTAAATTGCAAAGATCATTATATGTTTTGAAGCAATATGGGCGTGTGTGGTATAACCGTCTTAGTGAGTATTTAACTAAGGAAGGTTATACAAATGATGCAATTTGTCCATGTGTCTTTATAAAGAAAACAATATCAGAATTTGTTGTACTTGCTATTTATGTTGATGACATAAATCTTATTGGAACTCCAATAGAGCTTCAAAAGGCAATTGATTATTTAAAGAATGAATTTGAGATGAAAGATCTGAGAAGGATAAAATTATGTCTTGGTTTGCAAATTGAGCATTTGACAAATGGTATTTTTGTTCATCAATCTGCCTACACAGAAAAAGTGTTGAAAAGATTCTGTATGGATGTAGCGCATCCATTAAGTACTCTGATGGTTGTTCGTTCACTTGATGTGAAAAAGGATCCATTCCGACCTCAAGAAAAGGATGAAGAAATTCTTGATTCTGAAGTACCATATCTTAGTGCAATTGGTGCACTAATGTATCTTTCTAATACTATGAGCCCTGATATAGCTTTTGCTGTAAACTTGTTAGCAAGGTATAGTTCTGCTCCTTCTAGGAGACATTGGAATGGGATCAAACACATTTTGCGATATCTTAAAGGGACAACTGATATGGGCTTATTTTATTCTGTTAATTGTAGCCCAAATCTTATAGGTTATGCTGATGCAGGATATTTATCTGATCCACACAAAGCTCGATCCCAAACAAGCTATGTGTTTATATGTGGGGGGACTGCCATATCTTGGAGATCTACAAAGCAGTCCATCGTAGCCACTTCATCTAATCATGCTGAAATAATAGCTATTCATCAAGCAAGTAGAGAATGTGTGTGGTTAAGGTCTATGATACATCTCATTCGAGAGAAATGTGATTTGGAATGTGATAAAGTACCCACAACTTTATATGAAGATAATGCAGCATGCATAGCACAACTTAAGGGAAGATTCATAAAAGGAGATAGAACAAAGCATATTTCACCAAATCTTTTCTATACACATGAACTTCAAAAGAATGGTGATATAAATGTGCAACAGATTCGTTCAAGTGACAATGTGGCTGATCTATTCACCATGTCTCTACCAACTGCAACTTTCAAGAAGATGGTGCACAAGCTTGGAATGCGAAGATTCAAGTCTCTGGATTGATGTTCTCATTAGGGGGAGTTAATACGCGCTGTACTTTTTTCCCTTACGAGGTTTTGTCCCATTGGGTTTTCCTTGTAAGGTTTTCAATGAGGCAGCCTAGATGCGTATTAATAGATATGTGTACTCTTTTTCTTCTTTACTAGAGTTTTTCTTTCTTAAAGTTTTTTTAGTAAGGTTTTTGACGAGGCACATCATCTATGAATTAGACATTCAGGGGGAGTGTTATAAAGTATTTGTATTATAGTGAATGTCTATAATGTGGAGTCCTTTTTAAGATATGGTTAAAGAGTCCTCCTACTTGGGGACCAAGTTAGATTTCTCCTATAAATAGAGTGCTCCTCTTCATTATGAATTAATTCATCAAGAGAAATAACAAGTCTTCTCTTCTTTTCTCTCTAGATTCTTCTTCTTATTTTATAGTTTTATAACAAGATTAAAAAAATAATGTTTTTCAACTCTACACTTGTATTAAACAATTATTTCTTTTAAAAAGTATTTAGTATTAAAAAAAGATCTAACAATAGGGGTAACTTATAAAACTATATAGAAAAATTATTATTTTTCTAAATAGATGTGACACATTTACTTTGGAATAGACAGAGTAATACGTTTTATTTATATTTTAGCTGCTAATCATAAAATAAAAAAATAGAGGGGGAAATTAGGTATGAATAAATTTGGACTTGCAAATTATAATTCAAAATCCTCCTCCTTATTTTTATTTTTACAATAAAGTTGAATACGAAATAATTTAATATTTTTGTTTTCTTCAAATCTAAATAAGTCCTATTTTATCTATAACATATAACTATGATTTTTTTCATTGAAAACATGACTTGATATTATAATACTCCATAAAACATAGTAATAATATTCATAAACCAATATTAGGCATTAGATTACATGAACAAACTCCAATAGCTTCATCAATTACGGAAATTCCTGCAAGGTAATTTTTTGATTGAATCCATTGTCTTTCTATTAGAAGAGTAAATTACGGAATTAATACAGGAACATTGGCCATAACACAATATTACAATCTCAGAAGCACACTTGCTAGGATTACAATCATACATAGTCTTACACGTCTGTCCCGCCACAGCATCTGAGAATTAAAATTATGTTAGCATCTAAGGATATCACACATAAATCCAAATAATTAACTAAATATTATAACTAATCATGATAGAATGAAATTACTATATGATTTAGATATCTTTAGAGTCAGCTCCTTCAAATATCATATGTTTTAAAATATCATATGTTTGAGGGGAAGATGGAAGACAAAGAGAAAACAGACTAACCGCATGAAAAATCAATAAGGCGGCAAGAAAACAGACAATTGATAAATTCTTTTCCATATCAGTAAAAAGGAAAGGTTTTCTGTTGGTTTGTGTATGTTTAGAGTGCTTCTTGTTGTAACAACTTTATATATATATATATATATATAATATATAGTATGAATTCCATTTCCATTTCCATTTTCATTTCCGGAAAGCAAATATCTAATGAATATCCTGATATAAAATAGGAAAACTTTGTTTATGGAATGTTAGTAAAATGAAAATATCTACTATAGATATGTTTTATCATTTATATTCTGATGAATATCCTGATTACATTGAATAAGAAGTGTTCACAATTTGTTTAAAAATAATTCAAATTTGAAAAAATTAAAAACAACTAAAAAAAGTATTTATGTGGGTTGTGATAAATGCTCAATCATGTTCCACATTTAAGATATAGATAGTCGTATTCCAAATAATTATGAAATTCGGGTCAAACCCACAATGACCGACCATGAGGATTACACTTAATGACTTTATTGACTCAGTACAAACTAGCACGGGTATTCTAAAGACTATATATCTTATATCTCATCTTATCTTATACTTCTCCTTTCTGATTTATATGATTTAGTTTTATTTGATACATATTTTAAAAAAGAAAAAAATAATTTTAAAACGTGGTTTAAATAATACGACCCTATCGTCGTGAGTGACACCCACTTTAATCACCCCTTGGGAAAAAAAAAACTACAGACGTGAAACTAACCAATAAATCATTTAAATAAGAGAAGTTCATCATACAAAGTGTTAAATAGTTTAAACAACTAAGAACTCAGTCCCCATAAACTAAATCAATAAACAAAAACATCAAATGTGGAATTAAACACCTATAATAACAGAAGATTATCATACCAAAACTCTACACTGTCAAACTGAGGATGCAACCCTAAAACTAAGAATAAACAAAAATGTAAATGTATGCGTAAGAAAAGATGAACAACAAGATGTAGAATAACTCATGGTAGCCCTAAATATGAACCCCACCCTTGGATTCGGACTAAAGTTTCTCTTATCTAAAGACTTGGATAAGCAACTAAAAGGTGTCATGTACTTAAAAAGGAAAGAACAAATGCATTATACCTACACAAGCCAGTTTATTGGTAGAATTTTAAGGTCAGTCCAAGATATGAAAGTAAATAGTTCTACACAAGTAGTAACACAAAACAATACAACATAAAATACCAATCAGAAAAACTGTCGTCTACACCCTTTATTCTGAATCCAAACCATAGTGCTCCACATGCATAGTATGTTAGGGGGACCCTTTTATCTCAACCTCCCTTACTTTTGTTTTCTTTACGCTGAGGGCATTGGTTTATTCTTTTGTGGGGTCAAGGCCTTTGAGTCAATATTCCCCCATTTTTATTGTATTTTGGTATTTTGAGTTTTGAATAGTTTGAATTACTTTACTTTTGTTTATATTATAGGGTTCTTTGTTGAAGTGTCTCTTGTTTCTATTTCGTAATGTCTTGATTTTGCAACCGCCTAAGAGTTTTGAAAATAGTGAAATGCTTGAAGTTTCCATTGATAACAATTTGAGGATCGATTGTGTTCAATATCAATATCTTGAATAGTACTCATGATGAGCATTGTGTAGAGTGTTGTTGTTGCAAAAATGAAATCGATAAGGTTGCACTTTTGAGCGATCTCTTTGATTCTTTTGTTGATTAACAATGTTTTGATATGAGCCTTGCAATGAACATCATACTACGGTGTTGATCTCACTGGATGAACTAAATAAGTGTATTTCGAAGTGCGATGTGAGGTGAGGTGTTACTTGAAAGCATGTATGTGGAGTCCTACAATTTTCCTTGTTAGTCCAATTGATTGAATCTTGGTGAATGTTCGACATGATCTTGAGAAGAATTCAAAGAGGGAACCCAAATGTCCATAATACTTTGTAACTAGCTGGTGAGGGTGCGCATCTATGTTGGTACCATTTGAGCCTAACCTATTGGTTGGAAAAGCCAAAAGAAAACCTCTTGAACTAAATTGTGCTGCCTTCGCATCAAATGTCCTTTTTTAAAGAATTATTATGTTTGTTTACACAACTATAACACCTCATATTCAAAATTATGGAAAATTGCAACTTTTTCTTGAATTGTTGCTAGTACCAATGGAACAAAAGATCGTTCATGGACTGGCATACGGGTTGTTGATGGGGAAATGGGTGTGAGTTCATAAAATCCTAAAAGTTTCAAATTTCGGTATGTTTATATTGTTCACCAGGATGGTGCGTCATCCAATGTACGAGTTGTAGACAAGTTTCGTAGGCGATTCTCAAGCTTACAGATATTTTAAGAAGTTTTAGTTGAACCCATGGAGGTCATATTCGGACCTCAGCTTAAACAACGGGTTGTGCATGGGTTCCGTCATTCGAGTTTTCAAGAAACAAGTTTCTGAACCCATTGACGGTAGAACATGGACGGTCCGTAGGTGGGACCACAGATCGTAGATCCCCACCATCGGTGGCGGTCGACAATTATTTTTAGAAGGGATTTTGGGGATTTTCCTAATTGTTCTAAATCTATACTATATTTGTTTACCCTGTACCCTAAGCCCTAATGCTACTGTTTTTAAGACTTCATTTCAATATTGGCAACCAAAATCATAGTATGTAAAGGTATGGGTCATGAAGGTATGAGTATGTTATCGTAGATGGAGAATAATAGTTGTAGTTCAAGTAAGATGGATGGAGATTGTAAAGAATGGTGGTGGCTGTCGCAGTGGTAAAATAAAGAAGAAAAAGCTAAAGTAGTGAAGGATCGAAATGGTTGTGGAGGAGACTATGAAAAGAATAAAAAGGGTGTTTTGGTTGAGGGTAAGAAATGTTGCTCGATAAAGCGTTTCTTCTTTTGAATGATACTTTCCATGTCATTTATTAATTTTTTGCTTTGGTGTTTGAGAATCACATGTTTTAATAAGATGTACGATTGTCACTTTTAGTTTCAATTCATACACTTTCAGTAGTCTTTCCTTTTTCAATAAATAAAACATTTAGGTGAAGACGTGAAGTGTCTAAATAATTTATTTTTTTTACATATTTAGAGGGGCCTCGATGTATATACCCTATTTTTTTAATATCTCTAACCTTAATGTATCCTAGTATGTTATGAAAGATTTAGTTTGGCTCTACCGAAAGGACAAGATATGCATCAATTACTTTTCATGATTTGGGAAATAAGCTATTTCGATGTCTATTTGAAATCTGAATATACTATTACATTCTAATATTGAATTAATTGTTGGTCATAAACGTGATTATAGCAAGCAAATATGATCAATTGGTACTTGTTTATTTAGTAGTCATAGAATTTATATATAAAAATTTATTAAGCAGACAACTATACAAAATTAGTTTATTTTATTAATTTTTTGTTTTTCATTTTGACTCTATTAATAACATTAGAAGAAAATAATAAAGAAATTATTAAAAAACTTACAAAGTGTTCACATCAATAAGATAAATTGGCGTAGAAGCGCATGTTTATTTTATTGTGTTTACCGTTACATTGAATAACTATGGTTCATTTATTTAATTTTGGGACATGATGCGAGAAGTTATATTGTATGTGACAAGTAGATGCACAAATTTTTTAACGTAGAGGTTTGAGAGGTTTTGTTGTGAATGAGTTCAGGAGATGTAAAGGTAGACTGAAGAACTAGTGAGCAGAAGTTATTAGGCAGGACGTGGCACAAATGCAGATTACCGAGGACATGACCTCAGATAAGAACATGTGAAGGACTGAGATTAGGATAGAAGGTTAGTAGGTAGGAATGTGTCCATAGTAGCAGGTAAGAGTGTATTTTTTTTGGAAAACTGTATACACAACGATAGCATTCTAGAACCACATTTCTTACATGACTAATACATAATCAATAACATTTATGTTAGAACAAATATAATACGATAGGACACGTAAACTTAATGAAATTCAATTCAGGAACTGCTTCTTGAAGCATGAGCTAATACATACAGGCGAATCCACAAGTTAGACAGACCTTAAAAATCCTCAAGATGGACAACAATTATGGTCTTCTACAGTGATTCCTAGTTCACATTTGAACTCTCTCAATACTTGAGTAGACAAGTATGAATAGAAAACCTTCAAATCTCTTTTCTAGGTTAAGAGAATCCCCATTTATAGAGATCTCTTCCTAGTCCAAAAAGGAGAAGAGAAACCCACACTTTTCTACAAGAAAACTAACATGGATCTCCCCCCCCCCCTTAGAAATAGGATTCCGAGTTCTAGTTAAATATTTATAGTGTAGGAACCATAAAATCAATTATTTAGACTTTCTATTATGGAAATAATTCTAAATAATTATTAATTTGAATTATTATTACCATAATAAATTACAAATTATTCCACAAGAAATTCATAACTGCATTCCTGTATTTATATTTCAAAATTCTCTAGAAAACACTTATGTAATTACCCATTTTAAGATTATAGATATTAATCAATAAATTAAACTACTGATGAATTTAAGTTATTGATTATTTCTTTTAGAATACTACTTAACTTACTTCATATGTCATATTCATAAATCCACTAGCAAACTTACTTCATATGTCATATTCATAAATCCACTAGCAAGGTTTCACACGATAAAAACTTATAAGTTTTTCAAAAAACATATGAAAGTACTGACGAATTTAATTTAATGATTAATTTCTTTTAGAACAATAATTAACTTATTTAATATGTCGGATTCATAAATCCACTAGCAAGGTTTTCACACGATGTTAACTTATAAGTTTCTCAAAAAACATATATATCAATCTCTATAACGAGACAGAAATTTCATCAACTAACTTATTATTTCATCAATATATATTATTATCAACCAATATACCAGACATGTTGATCTATCTCAGATCTCACCTTTTAATACATGAAAACAATAATTAGTATATACAGATCATAATAATTATATTAGGATGGAGAATATAAGTACATTTAATTATTTATAGAATATAATTTTTTTCATTCAGTCTAAAACAACTATCTCTACTCGGTTTCGTTCAATACATACAAATGCACTAGCACAAGAAGTTGGAACTATCACCATCAATATAAATTACATAGTATCTGGTGTTACAATCGTACTGATGACACATCCAATTTTCACACTAGATTGCGAACAAAAAACTATATAATTATGAGAACCGATTATTTAATCCTCTGTGTATTTAGTTAAATATTCTACACACTAAATCATCTACTATATATGTAAAGATGTACCATAAACTAATATATGATCTATTAAAACGGAAAATATTTATTCTATAATAAAAATTATTTCTTAACATATGTTTAATAGTATATATCCCAACAATCACTCACTTAGATTTTGAACCATCACAAATGTTAAAATGTATTATATCTAAACGCATGGTTAATAGTATACACCGTAACGGTATCCCCCTTAGATATGCAATCTTGAAAATTGTTAGTATATTATGTCTAAGCACATGATTAATAATATATACCGTAACAATTTCCCACTTAAACTATTGACTATTCATTTACAACTTTCACATGCATTCATTTATTTCTTATCTAAATAAAATTATCAAGCTGTTTTCTCATGCAATTTTGTCTAGTAGTGCTTCGTCGTAACAAATCAATTTTGTACTGGATCTTGAGAGAGCTTATCATGAAACCTTCCAAAAGTGTACTTCTTTTCAGGAAATCCATCATTAAAGTTTTCTCAAGCATATAAAACAAATTAATCTTTGTTATGATTCTCCCACTACGACTAAGTACTACTACATAATCACACTTTCATGATCTTGAGTCTTAATATTTTCATTAGATCTTTCGATATTGAAACATTAACAACTTTTTATGTAGTCTTGTTTAATTTTCTCAACATCATTTTCACTACTTGAGGTAGTAGTTTTCTTGTGTGTAGTAACGTTTCTCCCCTACTTACTTACAACGGAAAGTAAGTTCTGACATACCGATTAAATATTTTTGAGCATCTGATTTTACAGTTGACTTATTTGTTATTTCTTTGCTCAATTCCTACAAAACTAGTTTACTTCTAAGAACATGATTTACTAAGTAACCCTTCTTTAGAAATCAGACAGTTGTGTTAACATGTGCCTTATTTTATTTAGAACACTAAAAGAAACTTTCTTTCATTCTTTAGGATATCCAATTAACACACACATTACGTTCTTATTTCAATTTTGTCACATTACGAGCCTACACCCTGAACATAGATTACACTCAATAACCATTTTTGGTCCCCAACCGAACCCTTATCATTGGTGATGACAAGGGGAGACTAACTCAAAAATACAAAGCTTAAAAACTGAATAAAATTCAATAAACTAAACTTTGAAAATATTGAACTTAAAAGAAAACTCTGAATAAAAAAATATATTCTAACTCACTCCAAAATAGAAAAATTATGTCTTTAAAACATATAACAAAATAAATGAACAAACTTTTGAAAATCTACCGTCTATCTATGAAGCATCTAAATGACAAAGATGGAAATCTGGACAAAAACCACGACATCTTGAAAAAATTGAAAAGTAAATGTAATACGGCAAAAGCAAGGAGACTCACCTTAGCTAACTCAAACTCCATGTGGTATCAAAGAAGCTCATGTTGATGATCCCAATTACCTAAATCTACATCATGAAAGGATGTAGGCCATATGGATGAGTATGTGGAATGTACAAGCATGTAAGGGGAATTCTAAAGCATAATATAATCTCGAACTTGAATAAAGAAAACATACTTACCTCTTTTCATACATAATCAACTCAAGGAATACTTAAGGATACGATGCTCAACATAGTAATAAGGTTCTCAACTCAATGAAACTCAACAATAAGATGCTGAACACAATGAAACACATATCAACTGAAGATACTTATCTCAAGAATACTGAAATTGAAATACTCAACTCATGATACTCAAAGATAAAACAATAATACAAGATACATCAGATATGGAAAGTTGTAAAACTATTAATAACAACGTTAGTGTATTGAAAAATAGAATAATACTTAGTATGTATATAAAAATACAATATAGCTTTTTGAAGTTTATCTAACCGAAAACTATAACTATGACCTAACTTTTGATACATTGTCTTGCCCTTTCAAAAACTTTCCTGTAATTTGCCGTCATACAGAACACCTTAACTAAGTGAATCCACTAGTCTATGCTAAAAACTACTAAGGATTATCGAAATCGTATGATCCCTTTTTACTCATATTGCTACATGGTTTATGGAGACATGACTTATTATGAACTCATATCCCTATGTATGTGCTCAATACTACTCCCAAAAATATACTTAGCTTATATATTTTTAAAACATAACTCTTTCTTTGGTTTGAGATAATTACTTAAAACTTAGATTTAAGCTCTCTGGGAAATCAATGTTTGCTTTCTTGCTCAAGTGTGAAGCATTCTAACTCTATGGGAATCCTTAGTTCCCCTATAACATTTGAAGAAGTGAAATCTACTCTTAATCTTTACTAAACTTAAATATTAAAACTTAAGATAAAGTTAAAACATTTGTAGAAGACTTTTTAAAATATGGTTCATATTGGTGCTTATTGTGACCCAAAACACCAACCTACAACATGAATGTCTACGATCGCTGATAATATAGTAACCCAACCATGGGTAGGGGTTGTATCCCAAGGGAGTGGTTTTGAGAATATGTAGTCAATTAGAATTTCATTCTAATTAATCATAACTAAAGAGATTTGCGAATAAAATATATTAGATTATGGGGGTGACACAAAAGTGTCAAATATAAAAAGGGAATTTGCCACAAGTATAGTTAGAACAACAAAAATAACAAGAAAATCAAGTATAGGGAAAAGTTCTTGGGTTATGACTACAATAGAAGTTGAGATAGGTAGTTTGGTACATGTTTTTGATAAGAAATTTGCAAGATAATAGTGACTAGGCTAAGCTTTAGATGAAAAAATGTTTCGTGTAAGACTCCCAACATGAGTTTGGGTGTATAGATCATCACATGTTCCTATAAGATTGTTAACATGTTAATTAAGTGTTTTAAAGTATGTTTGGGTGATATGAAGTCACTTAGAAGTCAAACATAAAGGGACATCCAAGACGTTCGACAACTAGTCATCGAAGGGGCCTTATGTGTTTTTATGTGATTATGTGTGGGTAATGATCTTATAATGTCCTTATATGAGTAATAATAACTTTTATAATCAGTGTAGTAGGTTTCATGAAATTTGGAGGTCAAACATCCAATACATTTGAAAGTCAGACCTTGAGACATGCATGTGTGTGTCTTGAGTGTGGCTAGCATGTTAGGACGTGTTGCATGTAATTGTTTGGGGTGAAAATTATGTGGAAGGGAATTGATTTGTTAATATTCATATTTACATTGGAAACACACGGGTACGAATCCCCAAGGTCCCCGTTAGAGGCTCTCAAAAAGGACCCAAAGGGTGTCAAGCAGTGTCAATCAACTGAGCCAAAAATGTTGGTGGACTGACGAGGCAGTTTATTTACCTATTTTCGGGTATATTAGGTTGGTTAAAAACGTGAATAGCCTATACCCAATCCTCCACTTAAAAATCAAAACTTCCCTCTCCCAAAATATCCTCTCTAGAAACCTCCATTGAAGGTGAAGTTCAAGGTTAGATTGTAGAAGGGATTTCCATGGGTCTTTACTAATTTTAAGTGGGTTCTTCATCTAATAAAGGTATGGTGATCCTTCATCACTAATTAATCGTTCATCTAGAGAGTCCTCTTCAAAGTTTTCAAAGAAGTTCAATGATCAAATCTTTTCTTCTTCAATCTAGCCATGAGTTATTTCTAAAATTGATTTCAAAAGCATAATATTAATGTATTGATTATTATTTAATAATTTGGACGTGATTTTCAATCCAATTGCATGATGAACCCATGCTCTCTCACAAACTTGATTTTAGCCTATGTATGGCTTTATGATCTTGATCTAATGTATATCGAATTGTAATTCAATCATGTTAATTGCTTATACCCACTGCCCAATATATGTATTGATGATAAATTATTGATGAATGATCCATGAGGGTCAAGTTTGAAGGTTGGGAATAAGGTTAGTCTATCATGTAGTAACTTGTGATCTTGACGTTAGGATGGTTGTTGTGTGACTCGATTATGGTGAATTGTCTTAGCTAGTTCCTACATGTGTGTGTGATGATAATTAGGTATAATTGATCCAATATGAATAGATATAAATTAAATTAGTAAGGATTGATTTAGGTTCTTCTAGCCTATTGACATGATATGGTGATGTATATGATGTGATCGATATTCTATGGTAGATGAAGCATGATTAGCTATGATGTTCTATATTTTTGTATACTGACTTAAATGTATATTATTGATAAATATTATTGATTAACAAAACTAGGGAAATTGGTTGATGATCTATAACTCTCTACTTTCTAGTATATATGTGATATATTGTATTAGGTTGTAGTATGATCTTGGAACGACTTGTACATGATTTCTCTGATCATTTATCTACATATAACTACTTCCCTGTACATGTATTGTTGATAAAGAAGGTATATTGATCAATTTTGATCGAAAGGTTAATGAATTGGTAATGTTTACTCTTCTCCTCTACTTTTCTATATTATTGTAGTTGATGAAGCCTTGTGTGACATTTTTTGGTATGGTCCACTTATGATGGCGGTGTTTATGCTTTTATCATTATGTATATATGTGTTTACTATGGACTTGAAGGAAAATTGATTAATATATGAGTGTGTCATTATGATGATCACACGATGTGTAACTTGTGCTTAGTCTTTTATTCTCGTTGTGAATCTAGGTTATGTAGATAGTGTTATAATCATGTAAATGGTTATGTTAAGATCATGTGTAGGTGCTGCCATTAATGAAGTGTTAAGGAATGATGACCCTTACCCATGTTACCCTATGTGAACGTGTGAATAGCTAATGTTAGGAGTCTTAAAGTGTAATAAGAAGTTAGCTTGCCTCCTATGCTAAATTGTGTTGTGTGGTGTGTTCTTTGTTGTGCATTGTGGTCTTAACAAGGAGAATTCCTCAATTTGTTGATTGATAAATATTATGTTATCATGTTGACCAATGTACACACACTGACACATTATGCATGCTTACAATGTAGTAACGGTTCATAGTGTAATGAAAGGTTGATCTCATATTCACTAAATGTCTACTACAATACATGTAAGGTATATGTATGTGAAGCATGTTATGTTTTCCATTAACTAGGATGACTTGATAGGTGTACTAGTATGGACAAGGGTATGGGACCTTGTCTATACCTTACACATGTGTTCCTTGATAGGATAGTTCCTAGGTTTGGTTTCGTATGTACATGAATATGAATGCATGAGTATGTTATTAACATTTACATGAAAGGGTTACACAGATGTATATACACAGATGTATGAAGATCTAATAAGTAGAGAGGCCTTGAATGGTTTGCTCACATGTACCCTAAAACTAGACAGGTGCTTGAATAAGCTTTAATCATATAAGGAGTCAATATCCTAAGTTTATGTTTTATGAAATAATGTAATAATGGTTTTTAATAAAAAGGGAACTTAGTTGGCGCCGAGTGAACTTGATAATGAGAGGTGTTGGCTTCCTTGGAGGAAGATTCACCATTGGGTTCTCATGTGTTGACTTCTCGTGGAGGAACATTCACCTATGGTTCCACATGAGGTGTTGACTTTCCTTGAGGAAGATTCACCCATGGTTTCTCATGAGATAAGGCTCCAACGCCATTGAGCATATAGAGGGTTATGTATATCTCTTAGTTCCATAACTATGCTTTCCACATATTATCTAGCAAGTTATTTCACTAGTATGATAGCATGTGCTAATGTTGTACCTTGGCTATGTAGGAACACCTTTCATTGGTGTAAGGACCTACAACGCCAAAAATTGAATGTATTACCCATGGTCTTAGTGTTAGTTAAGGATATAGTTTCCCTATAGTAAAATGGACAGTAGAAGTAAAATAAGGAATCTAACTAGAGGGTTGCTTGGGGATATAAGAAAGTACGAAGAAAAGGATTCACTTTAAAATGAAATAGTTCACTGTAAAAAAGAAAAAGCTTACTGTAAAATGGGTCAAAAATGTCTTAAATGCAATATGTAATTTTATATGATGTATGGCCATTGAATATGCTTATATGAAGTATGTAAATGATGTAGTTCTTACTTTATGAAGGTTTTATGAAGATTTTCTCAAAAAGGCATGAAGTATGATTTCAAGTAAAATGTCCCTTTTAAATGCATGTTTTTGCATGGTTGTCATACTTATTGCATTTTTGTACTAACTCTATTCCTCTCTTCTTTTTACAGAACGTGCAGGTTATATATGCTTTAAAAGGATGTCTCTATGATTGAGGATCTTGTTATGTGATTTCCAAGCTCAAGGAAAGGAATCCTTAAGTCCAAGGAGCTCCTACATTATGGTTCACTGTAAAGTGTAGTATTATTTTACTTAGGATGTTGATGGAAAAAAGAGACTAGAGTCTTTAACTATGTATTATGATATTTATATATAATGAAAGTGATGTTCTTGCATAGGATGTACTAAGAATGTTTTAAATTTTCTGCTAAATTAACCGAAAACAATGCGATGAATGATAACTATGGGCTTGTATAAGACCTCCGAGAGGTCAAGTACAACATGTTACTTCTAGAGGGTACTCCCCGGTCATGAAATTTCCTCCTGGTAAACATACCCCGTTTCAATTCCGTTCCTCTCGGACTCCCATTTTCTGCATGAAGGGCAGTCTATGCCTTACCACACTCACTCTTTCGAGCTGAGTGTTAGGATATGGGAATAGGGATCACTCTCTCGGTTGAACCTCATGCCGACCCACTCCTTAGGCCATTATTATAGCGGTCTTGGTTTTGTGACCTCCCTCTCGAGAAAGCCAAAAACACATGGGTGAATTTGTATTTGTAACTAGAAACCCATTAAATTAAACCATAAACCACTAGGTGAAATCATTATTAAAAATAAATCTAACCTATTAGCAACAAAACCCAACAATAATATAAAATCATATTTGCAAAATTCACGGAGAATCTGGTTAGCACCATATTTGAGAATAAAAGAACATAGACTTGACTGGACGATATTCACGAAAAGATGACAAGCATGAGTGAAAAAGGTGACAAAAGGAACTAAAAATCTACATTTCTATTAACGTGGTAGCCATCTAGTAGTATTTCCTTTTTTTTTTGACTTAGATCTTTCTCCTTCTCACACCCCAAGAATGTGGGATTTTAGCCACAAATCAAGCAATAACGATATACACCTAAAATGATAATAAAATTAAATGTATATAAGAAAATTAAACCTTGATTTAAGCAAAGTAATAAGAATGGAGAAGACTCACTTCCAACTTGGGAAAACAAGAACCTTCTTTCTTCATGTATCCCAAAACCCACTCCAAACATGACAGAAAAATACAAAAAATAATATTCTACAGTAAAAATTAACAATAATGTTCGGACTTTCAAAGATAAATCCTACAACTAATATTTATAGCTTTCAGATTAAGTGTTGTGGAAAATTATTCCGCGAGGTTAGTCGCGATTGCCGAATGACTCGCGGATTGCCCTTCTTTGTGTCATCGCCATTTCTTGCTTGCCTTCAACATCTTTATGTTCTGGTCCATTAGGCGGTAGATATTTTTTGTGAAACTATTCGGCAAAGCATCGACTGCTCTTTTCATCGCCTTTTTGATCAATTTTCTTTAGGTCTTTAAGTGCTTGAACAAAAGGCGAAGTACTTCCCTTCTGCCACTCGCCAAATGGACTTGGTAAAGCTCAAGATTCAACTGTAGCGTTCTTTCCAGCCTTTGTCCCTTTTGCGCATAAGTGTTCATGCTTGCACTAAAACAACAAATTTTTGAAACTTAAGAGTTTTCATTAGATATTGAGACTAAATAAGCATTTGAGGACATTATTTCTATCAAAATAAAGCCGTAAATAAATCTAATTTATGGACTCATCAACACCCCCATCGTAAACGTTTTCTTGTCCTAAAGTAAAACTCAAATTCAGCAATTGAAATTGAATGTCTAAAATAGTGCTACACGAGACTCAATTATGAATATACACAAACAAAAACAGAAATTACTGATGAAAAGATCAATTGTGCACTAAAATATTCAAGTTGTAACACACTTTTTTCAAAGATTGTCATTTTCATGATTCTCGCTACTAATGCAAGTTCAAGTTCAACAACAATATCAGAATGCCCTCACGCAAAGAATGATTCCATATTCACACATTTTAGTTCATCAATTTAAGATCACAGGAATCAGATGCAGCATTCACACTAAAAAAGAGGAACACAAAGCATGCTTTCACCCATAGATTTTCCCTTATTTTCCGATTAACTTTGTTTCTGCTTACTCAAGATCAAGAAAGTTCTCTAAGACTTTTAATGGAGTTGAGTGCAAATGTATGATCATTTAGACTTAGTGACTAAAAATCCTCATGAACTATGGAACTTTCAGAAAATTAATTTCTTCACATTCTTTAATCAATTTTTCTCTTTAGTGCTTTTAAGTCATCATATTATTCACCCATGGATTGCTTGGAAACCAAAATTTCATTTGAACTTGTATTCCACAATCTTTCTTTTTCATTCTCTTTCATTTATTTTTCTTTTCTTTCCCTTCATTAAGTAGAAGGTTTCTATTTATTTACAATACCATGGTTCAAGGAGACTTTTCTAGCACATATTGTAACACCCCAGATTTTTTTTGAACTAAAACTTGAGCCGTTAATCGTAGTGAGTGACATTTCACAAAGGAATTAAAAATTTCACAAGTATTAAAGCTAGTTTACTAGATTTAGCACCTTGAGTTCCAAAAAAATTAAATTGGAAATAACAGAATCTAATTTTTCAAGTTAAGTTAAGTATGATTTTTGAGTCAACTTCAAACGATAATAACTCCTAACACATATCACGTAAGGTGTGCTAAAATATACAATAGGTAATATATTTGAATTATCTTTCCAACGCCACCAAGTTTGCTGATTTTTAAATTCAGATGAGTGGGATATGACCTTTTGAAGTTAGGTTGTCCAGTAAGAAAAGTTAGCCGAAAATAGTGAGTGGTATTTTGGTCCTTTCCTTATCCAATAAGATTTAATTCATTTTTAGCAATATTTTAGGAGTATAATCCTTTTAGGTGCAGTTTTATAATTCTAACATACGCATACTGTTTTAGTTGAGAGTTGAAGAAGAGATGAGAAGAGAAAAGAAGAGAAAAGAGGAGCGGATCAAGTATTCGTCGAGATTCTTGCATCTGTTGCGGAATTACGCCATGGGTCTAATCCCTAAGAGATATGTAAGCTTCCATAGTTCTGGGTTCGTTCACTCACATGCCTATCATGATTTATTTGTGTAATTTCATTCTTGAAATTTAAGGATTTAAGTTCTTGATAAGTGTTCTCTTAGAATATTATGAGTTACATGAGTCATAAGCTAGCTGATTGAAGGTAATAGAATCTACTTTCCAACAACAAAAATTTCACATCAATCCATTTTCTAAATAAAAAGTTATGACTATTTTAGTAACCTGTATAGTGTTGTTATGAATTAGCTGACAGGAAAACACTAAAAAGTTTTTTTTTTGTTTTTTTATATCCAAAAAAAACAACAAATTTCTTGTCTAATAAAAATTTCAAAACAGTCAGATTTTCATGTCCACTAATGAAAAAATTCATAATTCTTGGCCAAAGAGATTTCAATAAACTAATTCAAGAATATCAAAAAAGGTTTTCTTGGTCATTTACCTTCAAGATAGGGTTTCAAGGTTTCTATTTGAGTTCTTATTCAAGATTCTTCAAGAAACTTGTTCTTTGTATCTGAAATTATTCCTAACATGATCATAATCTTTAATTCATAATTCAATTTCAAGGTTGGGTTGAGAGTTAATTTTGAGAATTCTTTCGAACTTTCTAAGAATGTCCTTTTTGAGTCCTGTTGATGAGTCTTCCACAACTTCTCGTAATTTGTTCCAAGGCTCGAGAAAGTAAGTAAGAGTATGAGGAAAAAGTCTTCATGAGTCTACTTTATAATCATGAGATCCTTCATATCTTGAACCAAAATTCCCGAATTTATAATTCACATTCAAGAGAGAGTTAATAATAGAGTTCAAGAAAGCTTTTGAGTTCAATTATGAATCTTTTGTGATCAACTATTGATTTGAGCTAATATTGGAGGATTTAGGTGAGAGAAGAAAAAATGTTTTAATCAATAGCTCCATGTAGTTATGTAGACCTTCGAGTCGAGTCATTCATGTCCATAACTTCTGCATGAACTTCGTCAATTTAGTATCTTTAGAGGGAATTTTATCTTTAAGTTGTAAGTCTTGAGTATTCAGTCATATCTATGGTGATTGAAAACTTTTCATTGGGTTGTTGACAATCATAGTTCGACATGAACCATATTTATGAAGTCTATTACAAATGTTTTAACTTTTTTTTAAGACTTAAGAATTGAAGTTCAGTAAAGAATACAAGTAAATTTCATTTTTAAAAAAAATGACATATGGGAAACTAACTATTCCTCAGAGTAAATGTTATACAGTTAAGATGCAATGATAATGATATTTCCAAAAGTGTTTTGAGCAATTTCAGTACTATCTCTTTAAGAAAAAAATTATGAGTTTTGAGGAAGAGTTCCTAAAACATGATTACAATGACAATCGAGTATGTCATCAATGTTTAAGTAGTATGGTATGTAGATATACCATAAAGATTATGCAGTACGACTTCCCGAGTAATCAATGATCATATTAAAATATGATTATGACATGTTTTGTGAAGTAGTTTTCAAGAGCAGTTACCTCTTTAAGAGGGTAGTTTTGAGTAATTATCTCGAACTAAAGAAATAAGTATGTTTTAAATCATAAGAGTTAGGGGCGAGCATAAGTTTAGAAAACTCACGTCTCCATAAAATAATGTAGTCACCATGGATACAAAAGGATTATACTTTTTAGATGAATCTTTTTCACAATAGATTAGTGGATCCACTAAGTAAATTTAGGTCCTATACTAATGGAAAGATATAGGATGGTCCTTGGTAGCATGAGGTAAAGTGTTGTATCATCACTATAGATCTTATGTGATGGTTGTGAGTTAGAGAATCACCCACTGAATTTTTTTATATTTACATACATTAGGTAATTGTATTCATATACATTTGAGAGTTATGTTGTATCCTTGTTATATAAAAAGAGTTGACATCATGTTTTTTTAAAAAACATTTCATTATATTGCACTTGTTTTAAACAACTTTCTCTCAAAATAAGTTTAGTTAAGTATCAAGTGTTGAGTATTTTGAGTTGAGTACCTAAGGTTGAGTATCTTGAGTTCATATGTGATTTATTGTGTCGAGTATATTATCTTTGAAGTTGAGTATCTAATCTTGGAATCTCTCTATATCTAATCATTGAGCTTTATATCATATTCTTGATTTGAGTTGAGTTTAAAAGAGGTAATTATGTTTTCTTTTTATCAAGTTCAAGCCGATGCTTTATGCTTTAGAATTCCCTTTACATGCTATACATTCCACGTACTGAGCCATTTGGCCTGCATCTTTTGATGATGTAGATCCAGATATGTAGGATCATCAACAGGAGATTCGTTGATATCACATGGAGTTGAGTTAGCCATGGCGAGCCTCCTTGCCTCCGTAGGATTTCATTTACTTTTAAGTTTAGTTAGGAGGTCATGGCTCTTGTCCCGACTTCATCATTATCAGTTAGAGTCTTCATAGATAGTTAGTTTACTTAACAAGTCTTTAATATTCATTTATTTTATTTAAGGTTTGAAAGACCAAAATTCCAATTATATGGCTATTTGAATATTCTATTTTATTCATAGTTGTTCATTTGAGTTAAAGCTTTTAAAGTTGAGTTTATTGAATCTTATTTCAGGTTTAAACTTTTGTATGTTTAAGTTAGTCTTCCGCTTGTAGTCATCCTGGATAAGGGTCCCCTTAGGGAATTGCAATGGTATTTGAGTGTCAGCCATGTCCAGGGTGTAGATTTAAGTCGTGAAAAACTTGGTATTAGAGCATAAAATTAAATTGTCCTAGGGTGTCTATGAGGCGGTGTCAATTTAGTCTTATTTATGTTTATGGGACCCTACTTGTATAAATGAGGTTCTATAGATGTTGAAGAAGATTTATTCATACTCGTGCTTTTCCTAAATTAATTCGACTACCCATCATTCTAGAGGTGGTTGAATAGAAAATGTCAGTCCTTAGTTGATGATTTTTTCTTCGCGAGAGTGTGACAAACTCATGAGACTCAAGAGGGCTTAAGATAAATCCAAGAGTAAGTTAACTATTAAATTTTAGAGTAATGCCTTCTTAAGAATCGTGTATTTGAGAAAAAAGTGAGTTGTACTCTTTCCTTTAAGCTTTTTTTTCAGCTGAGGTCCTTTTAAGAAGTATATTTAGAGCTTGGGTAGTATTTTCACCCAAAAAGATAGCATGAGCTACGAGATGATGAGCACTAGTAGTGAAAGAGTTAGAGGATGCAGAGGTTTAGTGATCTAAGTAAGGGAGATGATGTTTTCACATGTTATGCTTCTATAGTCATCTACCTAGTAATTTAGTAATGAAGAGTTTCCCTTGTTGTAGGCTAAGAAGGGAAAAGTTGTGAAGAGCTCAGGATAAGAGGTAGAGTAAGTATTGCAAGTCAATTTGAGTTAGAATATACCTTAACTAGAAAAGGGTTATGAGGAGTGTAATTCTGTTAATAATGACCAAATGTAGAAGATGAATATATATAGAAAAGCCACAATATTCATAATGTGATAAATTAATATATGTTTATAAATTTTGAAGGGAGAACCTCACGATATTCAGATAATGATAGAATTATTTGAGAGATAATGCAGAGTAAGAAGTGAGTAACTAGAACTTAAGTTTTGAAGCGGAAAGTGATGGCAATTTGAGTATGCACACTAAAAGGTATGGATTGACTAATTGTCATGAAGTACTAGTGGACTAGCGTTTCCAAATTACCATAGTCGTAATGAGGTATGGTATAGTAAGTAAGCAATCGTATGCCATTTGGGTTTAGAAAAAAACATTAAGCTTGAATTTGAGATGAGTGTCATGATGTAATAGAATGGGAACATAAGGGTGACGATGTTAGTCTTGAGATTTAATCTAGAAGACATGACATAGAATGGGTGAGATATTTAGATGGTCGTTGAAATGAATGTGAGTAGTAGAGACCCTAACCTTGAGATATGGGCAGTAATGTGTGTCTAAGTCACAAGTGTAAAAAGATTATTAATAGAATGTACACCTGTTACAAATGTGGAGATGATAAGATGAGATAGAAAATCTAGTGTTGAGAGTGAGATAGTAATGAGTCCTAAATAGTTTGGGTGATATCTTTTTAGAGGTTCTTTTAGTAATGAAGTGATGTTAGACGGAGGATATTGATGATCTTATTATGTTATGATGGTGTGATTATTCTATTCAAGGTTATAAATAAGGATGAATAAGAGTATTACGTTTTACTATGAGAAATCATTAAGTGAGAGCCTTTTGTTCGATTCAAAAGAATTGGTTAGTAGGAGTTCATGTAGTTGTTAGATTACTAAGCTTGAATGTTGTGGTGAAAATTAATAGTCTTGATAAGAGATTCCCTATGGAGAGGAATAGAATCTGAACTTCAGTATTTGAGTTAATATTGAATATAATAAGAGCAGAAAATTAGACGTAGATTGTAGTAAGAGCAAATCATTCTATACCAAGTTCAGCGTCATTCGAGGACGAATGATCCTAAGGGAGAGATATTGTAACAACCCACAATTTTTTTCCGAACTAGGACATGAGCTGTTAATCGTAGTGAGTGATATTTCACCATGGAATTAAAATTTTCTCAAATTTTAAGGTCTGTTCGCTAGATTTAGCACCTTGAGTTCCAAAAATAAATAAACTGGAAATCGAAAAAAATGAAATTTTGCAAGTTTTACTACGTATGAGTTTTGGGTCAACTTCAAACAACCATGAATCCTAGCAGTATAAGTTAGGCGTGATACAAGATATATAGCAAATTTTGAATTATCTTTCCAACACTCCAGAGTTTGCTAATTTTGAGTCTGTATGAGTGAGATATTACCTTTTGAAGTTAGGATGTCCAGTTAAGAAAAGTTAGCAGAAAATAGTGAGGGGTATTTTGGTCCTTTCCTTACCCAATAAGATTTAATTAAATTTTAGTAATATTCTAGGAGTATAATACTTTTAGGTTCAGTCTTATAATCCTAATATACACCAAGGGATTTAGTTGAGAGTTCAAGAAGAGACAAGAAGGGAAAAGAAGAGAAAAGAGGAGAGGATTAACCGTTCGTCGAGATTCTTGCATCTAGTTGGGGAATTTCTCCATGGGTATAATCCCTAAGAGATATGTAAGATTTAATAGTGTTGGGTTCATTCACCCACATGCCAATAATGATTTATTCAGTGTAATTTCATTCTTGAAATATAAGGATTTATGTTCTTGATGAGTTCTTGATAGGTGTTCTTGAAGTTTCTTTAAGTTTTGATGTAAGATTCTACTTGGGTTAACTTTAAAAAATCATATATCATAGAATATTAGGATTTATGTGGTCCATAACCTATCCTATTAAAGGTAATTTACTCTAGTTTCCAACACAACCAATTTCCCGTCAATCCAATTTCTAAGTAACAAGTTATCACTATTTTAGTAACATGTACAATGCTGTTATCAATTAGACGACGGGAAAACATTAAAAAGAGTTGTTTTTATTTTTTTACCTCCAATAAAACCCTAAAGAATTTCTTGACAAATAAAAGGTTCAAAACAATCATATTTTCATGTTCACTAATGAAAATCATATTTCTTAGCCATAGCGATTTCAAGAAACTATTTCAAGCATCTTAAGAAAGGTTTTCATGATCATTTACCTTTAAAATGGAGTGTCAAGGTATCTATTCATGTTCTTATTAAAGATTCTTAAAGACACTTTTTTTTCCTATCTAAAGTCATTCCTAACATGATCATAACCTGAATTCATAATTCAAATTCAAGGTAGAGGAGAATTCTTTGGAATGTTCTAAGAAAATCCTTTTGAGTCTTGTTGATGAGTCTTTTACAACTTCTAGTAATTTGTTCCAAGGCTCTAGTAAGTAAGTAAGAGGATGAGGAAAAGACTTTATGAGTCTACTTTGTCATCATGAGATTCTTCATATCATGAACCATAACTCTTGAATATATAATTCACATTCAGAGAGAGTTAAGAGTAGAGTTAAAGAAAACTTTTGAGTTCAATTATGAATCTTTTGAGATCAACTATTGATTTGAGCTAAGATTGGAGGAAGTAAGTAAGAAAATAAGAAGAGTTGTACTCATTAATTTCATGCAGTTATGTATACCTTCCAGTTGAGTCGTTCATGTCTATAACTTCCGCATGTGCTTCATTAGTTTAGTACTTTTGAGAGGAATTTTATCTTCAAGTTCTAATTCTTGAGTATTGAGTAATATCTATTGTTATTGAAAACCTTTCATTGAGTCGTTCACGTCCGTAATTTGACATGAACCATATTTAAGAAATCTTTTACAAATATTTTAACTTTGTTTTAAGACTTAAGCATTGAAGTTGAGTAAAGAATACAAGTAAAGTTCTTTCTTTTTGAAAAAATATGATATATGAGAACTAATTATTCCCAAGAGTAAGTGTTTTACATTTAAGATTAGATGAAGTTCAGATTTCAAAAGGAGTTTTGAGCAGTTTCATTACTATCTCTTTTAAGAAAAAAAAGATGAGTTTGAGAAAGTGTTTTAAAACATGATTAGTCTGGCAATCGAGTATGTAATCAATGTTTAAGAAGTATGGTATCTAGATATACCATAAAATTTTATGCAGTATGACTTCCCGAGTCATCAATTATCATATCAAATATGATTTTGATATGTTTTATGAAAGAGTTTTCAAGAGTATTTATCTATTTAGAGGGTAGTTTTGAGTAGTTATCTCAAACTAAAGAAAGAAATATATTTTTAAAACATAAGAGCTAGTATATCTGGGAGTAGTATTGAGCACCGAATTGGGTTGAGAATGATTTCAGATAACTCGTATCCTAAAACCATGTAGCTGTCATGGGTAGAAAAGGGTCATATTTTTTTAGATGAATCCTTTTCACAATAGACTTGTAGATCCATTAAGTAAAGTTAGGTCCTACACTGATTTCAAGGGATAGGATGGTCCTTGTCACCATGAGGTTTAGTGTTGTATCATCAGTATAACTCTCAAGTTATGGTTGTCAGTTAGAGAAACTCTCACAGAATTTATTGTATTTTATATACATCAGATTATTGTATTTTCATATACATTTAAAAGTTATATTGTATCCTTGTTATATACACAGAGTTGACGTCATGTTCTTAAACAACTTTTCTTTATATTACACTTGTTTTAAACTGCTTAATATCGAAATTAGTTCATTTAAGTATCAAGTGTTGAGTATTTTGAGTTAAGTACCTTAGGTTGAGAATCTTGAGTTCATTAATGTTTCATTGAGTTTAGTATCATATCTTTGAATTTGAGAATCCAAACTTGGAGTTGAATATCGAATCATTGAGTTGAATATCTTATTGTTGATTTGAGTTGAGTTGAAAAAACGTAAGTATGTTTCCTTTTTATCAAGTTGATGCCTATGTATTATTCTTTAGAATTCCCCTTACATGCTTGTACATCCCACATACTTAGCAATTTAGTCTGCACGTTTTGATGATATAGATTCAGGTATTTAGGATCATCAACATGAGCTTCATTGATATCTAATGGAGTTCGAGTTAGTAGTAGTGAACCTCCTTGCTTTCTTAGAATTTCATTTGATTTTTAGTTCACTTAGGAGGTCGTGGGTCTTGTCCTTACTGCCATCATTATCAGTTAGAGACTTCATAGATAGTCAGTTTCATTAATAAGTTTGTATTATTCATTTAATTTATTAAATATTTTAAAGACTAAAGTTGCTTATTTTATGGCTAGTTATATAACCTATTTTATTCAAAGTTGTTCATTTGAGTTAATATTTTGTAAAGTTGATTTTATTGAATCTTATTTCATTTTAAAGCTTTTGTATGCTTAAGTTAGTCTTACGCTTGTAGTCAGCCATGATGAGGGTTTGCTTAGGGACCATATTGGTCTTAGAGTATTGGCCACATCGAAGGAGTAGACTTGGGTCGTGACAAAACTTGGTATCAGAGCACATAATTCAAGTGTCTTAGGGTGTCCATGAAACGGTGTCAGTTAAGTCTTGTTTATGGTGTTGAGTCCTCTAATTATTTAAATGAGGTACTATAGACATTTAATAAAAGTTTCCCTTCTTTCATTCTCTTAATCGTGCAATAAAGCAATGTCATAGAGATTTATATACTCATGCTTTTCCTATATTCATTTGACTACCCACCATACTAGAGGTGGTTGAATAGAAAAAGTCAATCTTAGCCGATGAATTTTTCCTAGCAAGATGTGAGGTAGTCATGAGACTCAAGATGCGCTTTAGAGAATTCCAAGAGAAATTTAAATGTTCAGTTTCAGAGTAATGCCTTCTTACGGATTGTGCATTTTAGTAAAAAAAAGTGAGTTTTACTCTTTCATTTAAGCCTTGTTTCAGCTAAGGTCTTCTTTAAGAAGTATGTTTAGACCTTGGGTAGTATTTTCACCCAAAAAGGTAGCATGAGCTACGAGATCATGAGCAGCAGTAGTGAAAGAGCTATAGTTAGAGAAAAGTATGTAGAGGTTTAGTGATCTAAAAAAGGGAGATGGTGTTTTGAAAATTTATGCTTCTATAGTTATGTACCTAGTTTGTTTGTAATGAAGAGTTTCCCTTGTGGTATAATAAGAAGGGAAAAGTTGTGAAAAGCTCAGGATAGGAGGTAGAGTAAGTATTGTAAGTCAATAAGAGTTAGAATGTACCTTAACTATAAAATAGTTTTGATGATGTGTATTGTGTTAGTAATGACCAAGTGTAGGTGGTCCGTATATATACAAGATCCAGAGTGTTCATAATGTGATAGATTAATCTAGGCTTATGAATTTTCAAAAGAGAACCTCATGGTAATCAAATAATGATTGAATTATTTGAGAGATGATACATAGTAAGTGAGTAGGTAGCACTTAAGTTGTGAAGTAGACTGTGATGGTAATTCGAGTACGCAGACTGAGAGGTAAGGATTGAATAACTTTTATGAAGTCCTAGTGGACAAGTGTTTCAAAATTACCATAGTAATAAGGTATGGTATAATAGGTAAGCAATCATATTGACATTTGGGTTTATTAATGAACATTAAGCTTGAATTTAAGATGAGTGTCATAATCCAAAAGAATGGCAACATAAGGGTGATGATGTCAGTGTTGTGATTAAATCTAGCACACTTGACATAGAATGGGTGAAATATTGAGATAATTGTTGCATTGAATGTGATTAGTAGAGACCCTAGCTTTGAGATAATACAGTGAAGTGTGGATATCTCACAAGTGTAAAAAGATCATTAAGAGAATGTACACAAGTTATAGATGTGGAATAGGTACATAGTTTTCAAGTGTTATGCTTGGAACTAAGTGGGAGATGATATGATGAGAAAGCAAGTCAAGTGTTGAGAATGATATAGTAATGAGTTCCAAAGAGTTCATGGTTTTTCTTTTTAGAGGTCATTTTATTAATGAAGTGGTGTTAGACAGAGGAGATTGATGATCTTATTATGTTTTGATGGTGTGATAATTCTATCTATGTTTATGAATAAGGAGGAATAAGAGAATTAGTTTTTACTATGAGAATAGTTAAATGAGATCCCTTAGCTTGATACGAAAGAATCGGTTAGTAGTAAATCATGGAGTTGTTAGATTACTAAGATTGAATGTTGTGGTAAAGAGTAATAGTATTAAGAGAAGATTCTCGATAAAGATTTATAGAATCTGAACATAAGTATTTGTGGTAATCTTGATTATAGAAAGAGCAGACAATTAGACGTAGACCTTAGTAAGATTAAACATTTCTATACCAAGTTCAGTCGTCATTCAAGGATGAATGATCCTAAGGGGGAGATATTGTAACACCAAAAAAAAAATTCTAACTAAGACTTGAGCCGTTAATCATAGTGAGTGAGATTTCACCAAGTAATAAAAAATTTCTTAAGTATTATGGTCAATTTACTAGGTTTAGCACTTGAGTTCCCAAAAGAATTAAATTGGAAATAGACAAATCTGAAATTTTGCAAGTTAGTCTAAGTATTATTTTGGGTCAACTTCAAACGACCATAACTCCTCGCACAAGATGAGTTAGGTGTGCTACAATATATCATAGGAAGTATCTTTAAATTATCTTTCAAACACATTAGAGTTTGATAATTTTAAAGTTTGGATGGTGAGATATGACCTTTTGAAGTTAGGATGTCAAGTTAAGAAAAGTTAGCCGAAAATAATAAGGGGTATTTTGGTACTTTCCTTACCCAATCAGTTTTAATTCAATTTTTAGTAATATTTTAGGTATTAACTACTTTTAGGTTTAGTTTTATAATCCTAATATATGACTAGGGTTTTAGTTGAGAGTTCAAGAAGAGGCAAGAAGAGAGAAGAACAGAAAAGAGGAGAAGGAGGAGATGATCAAGCGTTCATCGAGATTCTTGCATCTTGTTACGGAATTTATCCATGAGTATAATACCTAAGAAGTATGTACGCTTCCATAGTGTTGGGTTCAATCTCCCACACACCAATCATGACCTATTCTGCGTAATTTCGTTCTTGAATTTTAAGGATTTAAGTTCTTGATGAGTACTTGATAATTATATTTGAAGTTTTTTTAAGTTTTGATGTAAGATTCTACTAGTATTAACTTTAAATGACAATATATCTTAGAATATTAAGATTACCGCGAGCCATAACCTATAAAATTGAGGGTAATTTAATTAACTTTCGAATGCCACCAATTCTACATCAATCGAATCTGAGTAAAAAGTTGTGACTATTTTAGTAACCTGCACAGTGTTGTTGTGAATTTGCTGATGGGAAAATATTGAAAAGAGTTGTTTTTTTAAATTTAAAAACCTTAAATGAATTTCTTGACTAATAAAAGGTTCAAAACAATCAAATTTTCATGTTCCCTGATCAAAAATCACAATTCTTATCCATAAATATTTCAAGAAACTAATTCAAGAATCTCAAGAAAGGTTTTTTTTTTTATCATTTACCTTAAGCTAGGGTTTCAAGGTTTCTATACAAGTTCTTATTCAAGATTCTTCAAGAAACTTGTTCATCCTGTCTAAAACATTCATAACATTACCATAACCTTGAATTCATAATTCAAATTCATGGTAGAGTTGAGAGTTAAGATTTGAGAATTCTTTCGAACGTTCTAAGAAAGTCCTTTTAAGTCATGTTGATGAGTCTTCTAAAAATTATAGTATTTTTCCGAGGCTCGAGTAAGTATGTAAGAGGATGAGGAAAAATTCTTCATTAGTCTTTTTTTGTCATCATGAGATCATTCATATGATGAACCATAACTCTTGAATTCATAATTAAATTCAACAGAGTTAAGTGTATACTTCAAGAAAGCTTTGCGTTCAATTACAAATATTTTGAGATCAACTATTGATTTGAGCTACTATTAGAGGAATAAGTAAGAGAATGAGAAGAGTTATACTAATTATTTCCATGTAGTTCTGTAGAACTTCGAGTCGAGTCGTTCATGTCCATAACTTCCGCGTGAACTCCATCAGTTTAGTACGTCTGAGAGAAATTTTATCTTTAAGTTCAAAGTTTTGAATATTGTTTAATATCTATTTTTATAAAAAACCTTGCATTCATTAGATCACTCCATAATTTGACATGAACCATATTTAAGAAGACTTTTACAAATATGTTAAGTTTGTTTTAAGACTTAAGAATTGAAGTTGAGTAAAGAATACAAGTAAAGTTCATATTAAAAGAAATGATATATGAGAACTAATTATTTCTAATAGTAAATGTTATACATTTAAGATGAGACCAAATTGAAATTTCCAAAAGAGTTTTGAGCAGTTTCAGTACTGATATACCGTGGTTTCACGGTATTATTAATACTTTTTCCTTAAGTTTAGTGTGTCCAAAAGCTTTTTTGTGCTAATTTTTATATAAGTTTCTCTTTATTTGCAGGAAATCTGTCCAAAGATGAATGCGGAGGTTTTTGAGCGAAGAAATGCAAAAGAGACCACCTACAGAGCTTGTGACGGTCTGTCATGCTCGTTACGGTCCATAGGTGGCAGTGTAGTGCAGCTACTAAAGGAAGATGGGGAAGTCTGACCAAGTGTGGGGTTACGGAAAGCGTGACGGGCTATCGTGTCCATGACGGTCCGTCCTGCAGGTTCGTCATGATGTTAGAGAAGTAGTCCAGTACCCATATTCCAAGAGTTCAAGTGTTTTGGAACGGAGACCCTCGACGGACCGTTATGCCTGTGATGATCCGTCATACCTCCCGTCGAGGGTAATGAAGAGAGAAGCAGAAGAAATTGCACAATTATCGGACGACGGGTCGTGACCACGACGATCCGTCGCGATATTCGTCGATCCAGCCGCGTTTTGACAGATTTTCAGCAAATAGAGTCCTTGTTTAATTATTATTTTATTTTCTATAAATAGTTTGAAAAACCTCGTTTTTGAGGTTAGACTCTGGATTATTTTGTTAGGCCCTTGATTATTGTTAGATTCTTGATTATATTGAGATTCTTTTAATTGATAGTTGGTGATTTTTGTTGAATAATCAAGCGAACTTTTGGATTTTACTCTTTCTCATTGAAGTAAGTACATGAATTCTTATACCATATATTTTAATATTGTGATTATGACTATGGGTAACTAAACTCCATAACTAGGGTTGTGGGAACCTAGGCAAATAATGAGGTAAAACCTAACTAAAATAACAATTCTAGAATAGTATCTTGCATATATTGATAATTTTTTCGCTTAGAAGTCTTTTTAACGGATGGACAACGTTAGAACTCGCCTTAATGCTACTTGCCGGACCAAGGAGGCAGATAATAGGAAAATAATTATCAACATAGATTTAGTGTATACTATCTATTAGGCTAGTATTGATTGGTACGAGGTAATAACTTAGTCAAATATCGAATACGGTGCTTAATATGAGGTAAAGATAAGGGTTAGGATAGAAACACACGTAGCCAGACCAAGGTGCGGAGTAAAATTTTCTAGATGCCGGACCAAAGATTTAGAAATAAATAACTTATTACTTTGCATGCAAGGTACTAGGAAAGAATTGTTATAGTTAGACTTATCAAGTTATGAACCTGTGGGGAACACGTAAACCCTAGTTACTTTGATATATTGATTAAACTCCAACATTCGAAGCTGTTAGTTGTCTCCTTTTATTTCACTAGTTATTCTCATTTATTTAGGAATAGAAACCCCCCTTTTTATCATTTTTGCTTTCCAAGGAAGTAATTGACTGAACAATAGTAATAATAGATTGAAGTTAAGTCTAAACTATTTTCCTTGTGGGAACGATCCCAACCTCACTAGTTTGTTTATTTACTTGACACGACTGCTTTACTTCTTATTTGATAAGTAAGTTTGAGCGTATAAAATTTCGGCGCCGCTGCCGGGGATAAGTAGCTTTTTGATTAACTTAAACTTATTACTATAGTTTAGTTGATATTTTCTTGATTTTACATTGTTTTATTGTTTTTGATTCGTGCAGAACCACCCTCCTTGTATGACAAATACACGGAGAGGAAGAGAACCCTTGTTTCCCTACTATCACGAATTAGAGCGTACACTACACAACATGAATCGAAACTTGGGAATTAATGATAATGATCCAAGCAAGAACATCCTAGCTCCGGTTGATGTTCATGGTCAGTTGTTACCCCATGCCCCGGGTGAACACCAACAGAGGGGGGAAAATCCCGCTCCACGGCCCCAAGCATACTACAGAGGCTATGATAACATAGCAGACTCCGATGGGCCACTTGTCTTGCCTCCTCTACCACCAGGCCACACCTTTGTGGTAACTAGTAGCATGATGCACATGCTCACTGCCAGAGGATTGTTTTCAGGGCTACCTTCTGAGGATCCAAATGCCCATATAGCTAAGGTAAGGGCAGTGTGTAAAAGCTGTGTAGGGAGGCCTGACTTGGACTTGGATCTAATAGGGCTCAGAGTGTTTCCTCTCTCACTGGCGGGAGAGGCTGCTATATGGTTATTGAGATCCCGTACAACTCAATTTTCACTTGGAACCAACTAAGGGATGTTTTCTTAGCACACTACTATCCGGTGTCCAAGAAACTAAACCACAAAGACAGAGTGAACAACTTTGTGGCACTACCAGGAGAGTCAGTTAGTAGTTCTTGGGATAGATTCACCTCATTCTTAAGAAGTGTCCCAAATCACCGTATAGATGATGAGTCACTGAAGGAATACTTCTATTGGGGACATGATGGTAATAATAAAGCGGTGTTGGACACTATAGCAGGTAGATCTTATGAGGAATGTCCTTATGCTGAGATTGCTAAAAAATTAGAGAAAATCTCCCAGAATAATAAAGCTTGGAGTATTAGGAAGTCAGATACCGGGAGAAATACCTTCGCAGTGCAGTCCACTCACAACCCAGCCACAGATGAGATTCGTGAAGAAATGGCTCAGATGAGAACTGAGCTTGGGTTGATACTAAAACATATCACTTGGGGTGCAGAAAAGATAAATGCAGTTAACTAATTGCCCTAACCACCACCACCTAATGATGAATGCTATTATGCGGAGGACTCCTTTGCAGTAAATGAGCAGACAGGGGGTTTTCGACCGAGTGCCCAAGGATCAAATCAGGATAATTGGCGCCAAGGTCAAGGGAACCAAGGTCGGATCTTTGGTAACTATAACCGTGAGGGTCATTATGTCTGATATGGAAACTACAACACGACAACAACTTCAACAGGGGTAACTACGGTAACAGAAATGATAGGAATGGGCCCTATGTCCCTCCTCAAAATCATGAAGTTACTCCTAGGGATGGTGGAGATAGTATGGCACGAGTTGAGGATATGTTGCACAAAATGATGAGGAGGTTCGATGCTAGTGATGAGCACATTAAAGAGTTAAGGTGTGATTTAGCAGGTATTGGGCAAAAAGTCGATACACATGCAATATCGATTAAGCAGATCGAGTTGCAAATGGCCCAATTATCTGCGACTATGAACACACAGCAACCGGGCACTCTTACTAGCAACACTGTCCAAAATCCGGAAAATGATGCATATTGTATGGCAATCACTACTCGGAGTGGTAAGCAAACCATTGACCCACCTATGCCGTCTAATAAGGAAAAGGTGAGAAAGAATGATGATAAGTTGGTAAATGGTAGTGGTGAAGTAGAAGGGAGCACTGGAAAAGATGCAGAAGTCCATATCAAGGTAATTCCCATGACTATACCACCACCACCCTTCCCTCAGAGATTAGTGAAAAAGACCGAGGATCATAAATATCGGCATTTTATAACAATGCTGAAGCAGCATTCTATCAATGTCCTTTTGGTAGAAGCTCTAGAACAAATGCCCGGTTATGCCAAGTTTATGAAAGATCTTATTACAAAGAAAAGATCGGTCACTTTTGAGGATGATGATAGACTGCAACATTGTAGTGCTATTGCTACAAGATCTCTCGTACAAAAGAAAGAAGATCCGGGTGCGTTCACTATTCCTTGTACAGTCGGGTCATTACATTTTGCGAAAGCATTATGTGATCTGGGGCAGCATAAATCTCATGCCTCTCTCGATTTACAAGAGGTTGGGTTTGGGTGACCCAAAATCCACTGCGATGCGACTACTGATGGTTGATCCAACAGTGAAAAGGCCTATAGGAATACTCCATGACGTGCTAGTAAAAGTTGAGTCATTCATATTTCTTGAAAATTTTGTTATTCTTGATTGTGAAGTTGATTTTAAAGTGCCTATTATTCTTGGGAGGTCATTCCTTGCTACAGGTAGAGCCTTAGTTGATATGGAAAAGGGGCAGATAAAATTTCGGTTGAACAATGAAGAAGCGACCTTCAACATTTGTATGTCCATGAGGCAGAGTGGTGAGCTCAAATCGATATCCGCCATATCCCACAAAGAAAAGATGAAGAAGGAGAACGAAAAAAAAGTGAAAAACAAGAGTTTATGGCTGGGGATTTGGTGCTTTTAGACAATTCTGGGTTGTCTTGTCTTCTAGGCAAGCTCAAGTCCAAACAGACTGGCCCTTACTTGATTACCCAAGTATTTCCTCATGGAGCAGTTGAGTAAAAAACCAAGGAGGGAGTGAGGTTTAAGGTGAATAGAGAATGTATAAAACTCTATTTTGGGCATATTGCATCGGTGAATGAAGTGATAGAGGCATACCATCTTGATGAAGGCTGAGTAATTAAGTGTCCTCAGTCGTGCCACAACGTTAAATCAGGCGCTTGTTGGGAGGCAACCCAATACTTATAGTTTTTATTTCTAGTAATGGTAATATTTTCTACTAATGGGTTTTAGATTTGGAGGCACATCACCAGGAAATTCTACAAAAAATTACTCTGCAGCAGTCACTGACGAATACAACGACAGACCGTTTTAACTGTGACGGACCGTTGCATGAATCCGTCGTGCCAGGTACGTCTTTCTGTTAATTTCAATCTAGGGCACACACGTCGGAACCAACGACGGATCGTCACAACTGAGACAGATCATCGTCGGGTAATCGTCGCATCATTAATGAGGCATACCCGACCCGACTATTTTTTTTTTCAAATTCAACATTTAAAATTCCCAACCCTTCATTTCACCCCATTCTTTCACTTTTTCTCCCATTTCCCTCTCTTTTCAACTTTCAAAAGTCATACCCCTCTCTCTTACAACAGATCTTTTTCCCCAAATTCTCCAAAGTCCTAAAAGTCATCTTCTTCTAGTCGGAGCTGCTGCTGTGGGTGTCTTCTTGATCACCAAGTACCTTTCCCTCTTGTTTTCTCAAATTCTCAGGTATGTGTCTCTAGTTTCTACTCTTTTATATTGCATTTATGTTTATCAATTAGTATTATCCTAGTTCTTCTTGATTTGTTCATTTATTTTAATAATTTTATATAACCTAGGCTAAAAATCCTCGAAATTGCCATGTTAAAACCCTAGAAATAGGTGCTTTAGCATTGCTAGTTTAATAGGCATTTGGGTTAGACAAATGTAGGTTCAAACACTACCATTTAGATTTGGGTCATAGGGTATGAATGGGGCACTCTCAGTTCTGTCACTGAGTTACCAAATGAGACCCCGATAACGGACCATCGTACCCACGACGGACCGTCGTTGGGTCCTTCCCAACAGCCCTAACACCCTACTGTCCAATTTTCTCCAAGTGTCCACCAACGGCCACATGCGACAGATCGTCGTTCCCATGACAATCCTTCCTGCACAACAGTTCTGGTTGTAAGAGACCCTATTTCTAAGGGTCTCTCACTTTTTCCATGTGTTCTTCAACGGACACATACGACGGACCGTCATCCCCATGACCGTCCGTCCTGCATAACTTTTCTGGTTGTCAGAGACCCTATTCCTAAGGGTCTCTCACTTTTTTCTAAGTGTCCTCCAACTGACACATTTGACGGACCGTCATACCCCCGACGGTTCGTCCTGCAAAACCGTTCTGGTTGTCAGAGACCCTATTCCTGAGGGTCTCTCACTTTTTCTAAGTGTCCTCCAACGGACACATGTGACGGATCGTCATCCCTACGACGGTCCGTCCTGCATAACCGTTCTGGTTGTCAGAGACCCTGTTCCTAAGGGTCTCTCTCTATTTTTCTATATGTCCTCAAACGCACAATTACGACGGACCGTCATACCCACGACGGTCCATCCTGCATGACCGTTATGATGGTTAGAGACCCCTCTCCTAAGGGTCTCCATATTTTTTTTCAAGTGTCCTCTGACGGACCGTCGTACCTGTGACGGTCCGTCCTGCACATACCGTTATACTTGTTAGAGACTCTCCTTCAGGGTTCTCCATATAAACAAAGTCTAAGTAAGACAGGACGGACCCCATGATGGTCCGTCATAGTCACGATGAGCCGTCACCTGGCTCATCGTGTTTCATTGTTACTATAGAAATGTCATATTATTTTAATTTTTTTTATTTTGTGTTGTTTTGCTTGTCTTGTTTTCTCCTTCTAGTAATAATATTGATCCTTTACAGGTACTATCTACTATGGCACCAAAACAAGATCGAGTCTATGCATGCGGGAGATCGAAGTCTATTGCCCCGTCTGCTTACTTGGTCATTGGCTCTGATGATGAGAGTGACCCCGAGTACGTGACCCCAGGTACTTCCACCCCATCCTGTGCTGCACGTGCTTCCAGAGTCACACACAAAAAGGTGGAGTCCGGCGTAGTCACTGCCTACCACTCTGATAAGGAGCGCACACTGACCGGCTCACCTTCTGGATCAGCCACTAATGAAGAAGGAGCGTCTGGCTCCTAAGGAGTTTTGTGGTCGTAGGAAGCCTTCGGAACCGCTGAGGTTCCCGCACCCACCACCGCTGCAGCGTCAGCCTCGACTGATGAGGCTGACAGTTCGGAATCCACACCCGGTTCACCAACTCGTGCTCTCACCCGGTTACTGACCAGCCCAACAAGTGGTGTGTCGACGGGTAGTTTCAAGTCTATTCCGATACAAAGTTCCTGAATGACAAAGGAGTTATAACTCGGACACTTACATTGGAGCGGTGGGTCCTTACGGGAAGTCTCCCGACGATGCTTGAGATCCACAATTGCATCACCAGACATCGATTGTAGTGGAAAGCACGTCCATTGGGACATTATAGTGAAGAGCTGGTCTAACAGTTCTACGCTTCCTACGTAGCGACTCTCCGATCACAGATTGATAGGCGGGATGCCCCCGCCAAACAGGCTCCACTGGAGTAGGTCCGAGTACGTGGAGATCAGGTTGATATCTCCCTGCCTGCCATCCGCCGATTTCTAAATGGTGAGGATGTTGATGCTTATCAGACCCCTCTCACTGTCTAGTTTGACTACCGATGGAAGATTGTTAAAGATAGTCAATTCCTGCGTGAGCCATCGCTGAGAGAGACCACCAAGAGGTGGATGGCCCTGCACTTGTCCATTGATGGAGAGGGTGCCGACTGGGTGACCAAGCCGAAGGGGGCCATCAGGAAGGCCAACCTGACTTTCATGGTGAAGTTTTTGTGGTTGATTGTCCGCCACTGCCTTTCCCCACAACCGCTGATAATATTGTCACATGGAATCGAGCAGTACTGATGGCGGCGATGATAGAGGGGTTGAGGTGGATTTTGCGTGGCTCCTACAGGTGGTCATGCACGAGATGGTTTTTAAGGTCACAACTACTTACCCTTGCATGATATTTTCTCTATGTAGGTCCGCAGGTGTGCCTATATGGCACGTTGATCAGCTCAAGACCCCTATGGGAACTGTTGATATCGGCCTCAACAGGGATGATGCCAATGAGTTGGATCCATGTAGAAGGCCCCGTCCAGAGTTGCCTCTACTTGTTAACAATATGGCTGATACGGTAGCACAAGCCCGCACGGCTACGCTGGCGGCTTCCACTGACACTACCCTGGTCGAGTCTATCCCGGGTAGTAGCCCTGCCCAGAGCTTCTCTCGCTCAGCACCTTTACCCGCTTTTGTCCCGCTTACTAGGGTCCAGAAATTAGAGGCGCAAATGGCTACACTTCTGCATCATATCCAGCCTTGGATGCAGAGGTCTATTGCTGAGGCAGAAGAGCGCTTGGAGCGGAGAATGGTCCAGCACATAGAGTGGAAGATCGCTGAGGTTCATCAGCGCTTGGACGCTTTTGACTTGCGGGTACTAGCCCGTCCAGCCCCTCCGGTGGATGTGTCGACCCTTCAGGCTGCGGTCGATAGTCTTCCCGCAGATATTGATATAAACTTAGAGGCTAGGGTGCCTGAGTCTGCGGCCCCTTCTGCAGAGCCTGCTGAAGACGCAGTGACGGCGGCCCTATTCGCCACTTCTGAGATTCCACCACCTCCCCCTCGAGAGCATACCAAGAGGCCTAGGGGTCGCAAGGAGGATGAAGCTCGAGCATGGAAGAAGGAGCGCCGTGAGATGGAGGATGCAAGGAGAGCCTCGCTTGCTGAAGAGGAGGCTGCTGGGGCGTCAGATGAGAGCATGAGAGTTAGCTGCTGGGGCGTCTAGCTCCAGAACTGTGGAGATAGTGGGAGGCACTGCAGATATTGTTGTTGATGTTGAGGACACCACTGAGGGTTTCCAGATTAAAGAAGTAGTAGGTTCTGGGGAACCGGACCCACTAGCTTGCTGATCGTCGGCGCTTTGCGCCCCAGGTTTGCTTCACCTACAACTCTAGTTTTTCAATTTTTTTATGCATTGGGGACAATTGCATGTCTTTTTGTTGGGGGTGGGGTAAATGAAAGTGAGTGCTAGGGTGAAGTCTGAGTAGCCCAATTCACTATCCTCTTTTGGGGTTTTCTTGCCTGTGTTCTTTTTCCCCAAGAGACTGATTACTTTTTTCAGTTGAACTGGCATGTCAATATCTTGTGTACATAGTTTAATTCTGGAGCATGATGGCTAAAATGATATCCTGATAAAATGGAAAATGATGCATGACTAGGCATAGTAATTTATAAATGTGTGGATCTAAGCATGACATAGAGGTACACCACTACATGACCCTAAGTCTAAAATTCGAACTAGGTGTCTGATAATCTGGTAGAGTGATGAGATGTCAAGTGAGTGTGAGAAAGATTTTAATAGTCCACTATTTGTACTGAGCTAGAACTTGCCTGGTTAGTCCTGCTAAAAGTAAGTTGTAATAGACAATTAGGAAAGTATTATAGGCCCTTATTCAATATAGCCCATTTTTAGCCTAAACAAAAGAAAACCAAATGAAATTTATCATTCTTTGATCAAAATGATTTGAGCTTAAATTAGACCTATCTTTTTCACCCCAACTGATCATCTTTTGGGAATAATGTGTTGGCCCTGGTTCCTTTTTGGACATCTGCACCTCAGCTTATGCCAAAAGCATAAGTTGAGGGTGGCTAATGCAGTAAACAACCTTTTTATGGACCTGACCCAACTTTGGGTATTGTGTACTTTGACTCATGGCAAAGCCATGAGTTGAGGGTGGCTATTATGAGAAATGCTCTGGAAAGTGGGGTTGAAAGAACAAAGAGAGAGAAAGAACAAAAGGAAAGTGACTCGATAATTAGTTGAAAGAAAAGTAAAATTTTTTTTTACAAGAAATACAAGCAAGAAAAGAAGAGAGTCACTTACACAAATGAAGAAAGAAGGGAAAATAGTAAGGTGAAAGAATATGGGAAACTGGCAAAATAAAATGATAGAAAATGGTATGTTTAGGGATATGTCAAGGAGGGCAAAAAGTCACTAAAGTATACCTAAATATACCCTTCCTAACCCTGAGTCTATGTTACAAGCTAAAAAAGTCCTATCGTGATCCTAAGGGTTGTATAGCAAACTTAAAGCAGTGAAAATAAGGGCAAGCTTATGGCAATAGGTATGAATGAGTGTGAATTTGTTCTGAGAGTGAGTGTTGAAAAGTAATCCTTATACTCAAACTTAAATCATTGTGTGAAATTTTTTTGAAGTGAGGACACTAGTTGCATTACCGGAAATATTAGCACCTCGGAGAGAAATTGAAGATGGTAGGTGTTAGTGCATGCTGAGTGTCATTGTCTGATTCCACAAAATTCAAGCCTAATAGTGATAGCATGCATAAATATGCTGAGATTAATCGGGATTGATAGCCAAATGATTGAAAAGGATAAAACATGGATACTATTGTACAAAGATTGTGCATTGAGTCATAGTGCGTCACTTGAGGACAAACAACGAATTTAAGTTGAGGGTGTTGATATACCGAGGTTTCACGGTATTATTAATACTTTTTCCTTAAGTTTAGTGTTTCCAAAAGCCTTGTTGTGCTAATTTTTATATAAGTTTTCCCTTATTTGCTTGAAATCTGTCCAAAGATGAATGCGGATGTTTTTGAGCGAAGAAATGCAGAAGAGACCACCTACGGAGCATGTCACGGTCCGTCATGCTCGTGACGGTCCGTAGGTGGCAGCGTAGTGCAGCTGCTGAAGGAAGATGGGGAAGTTTGACCAAGTGTGGGGTTACAGAAAGCGTGACGGACCGTCGTGTCCATGACGGTCCGTCCTGCAGGTTCGTCATGAAGTTTAGAGAAGTAGTCCCAGTACCATATTCCAAGAGTTCAAGTGTTTTGGAACCGAGACCCTCGACGGACCGTTGTGCCTGTGAATATCCGTCATACATGCCGTCGAGTGTAATGAAGAGAGCAGCAGAAGAAATTGCATAAGTATGGGACGACGCAGTCCATGACGGTCCGTCGTGACCACGATGATCCGTCGCGATGTCCGTCGATCCAGCCGCGTTCTGACAGATTTCCAGCAAATAGAGTCCTTTTTAATTAGGTTTTTATTTTCTATAAATAGTTTGAAAAACCTCATTTTTGAGTTTAGACTCTGTATTATTTGGTTAGGCCCTTGATTATTGTTAGATTCTTTATTATTTTGAGATTCTTTTAATTGATTGTTGGTGATTTTTGTTGATTAATCAAGAAAACTTTCGGATTTTACTCTTTCTCATTGAAGTAGGTACATGAATTCTTATACCATATATTTGAATATTGTGATTATGACTATGGGTAACTGAACTCCATAACTAGGATTGTGGGAACCATAGGCAAATAATGAGGTAAAACCTAACTGAAATAACAATTCTAGAATAGTGTCTTGCATGTTTTGATAATTCTTTCGCTTAGAAGTCTTTTTAACGGATGGCCAACGTTAGAACTCGCCTAATAATACTACCTGCCGGACCAAGGAGGTAGATGATAGGAAAATAATTATCAACAGAAATTTAGTGTATACTATCTAATAGGCTAGTATTGATTGGTACGAGGTAATAACTTAGTCAAATATCGAATACGATGCTTAATATGAGGTAAAGATAAGGGTTAGGATAGCAACACAAGTAGCCGGACCAAGGTATGGAGTGAAATTTTCTAGATGCCGGACAAACGATTTAGAAATACGTAACTTATCAATTTGGATGCAAGATACTAGGAAAGAATTGTTATAGTTAGACTTATCAAGTTATGAACCTGTGGGGAACACGTAAACCCTAGTTACTTTGATTAAATGATTAAACTCCAACATTCGAAGCTGTTTGTTGTCTCTTTTTATTTCGCTAGTTAATTTCATTTATTTATGAATAGATACCCCCCTCTTTTATCATTTTTGCTTCCCAAGGAAGTAATTGACTGAACAATAGTAATAATAGATTGAAGTTAAGTCTAAACTATTTTCCTCGTGGGAACGATCCCAACCTCACTAGTTTGGTTATTTACTTGACACGACCGCTTTACTTCTTATTTGAGAAGTAAGTTTGAGCGTATCAAGTACCATATTTTTAAGAAAAAAAAGGATAAGTTAGAGAAAGATTTTCTTGAACATAATTAGTATGACAATCGAATACGTCATCAATGTTTAAGTAGTATGGTATCTATATATACCATCAATGTTTATGAGTATGACTTCCCGAGTCATCAATGCTCATATTAAAATATGATTTTGATATGTTTTATGAAATATTTTTCAAGAGTGGGTACCTCTTTAAGAGGGTAGTTTTGGGTAATTATCTTAAACTAAATAAAGAAGTATGTTTTTAAAACCGAAGAGCTAGTACATTTTGGGAGAAGTATTGGGAACAGAATCAGAGGCGAGCATGAGTTCAAATAACTCACGTCTCCATAAACTAATGTAGACATCATGGGTAGAAAAGGGTTATACTTTTCAGATGAATTCTTTTCATAATAGACTTGTGGATCCACTAAGTTAAGTTACGTACTATACTGATGGCAAGGTACTAGATGGTCCTTGGCAGCATGAGGTAAATTGTTGTGTTATTACTATAGCTTTAAAGTGATGGTCGTCAATTAGATAAACTCTCACAAAAGTTATTGTATTTTTATATACATCTTTTAATTGTATTTTTATATACATTTTAGAGTTATGTTGTATCCTTGTTATATACACATAGTTGACATCAGGTTTCTGAAGAACTGTTCTTTATATTGAACTTGTTTTAAAATGCTTTATATTGAAACGAGTTCAATTAAGTATCATGTGTTGAATATTTTGAGTTGAGTACCTTAGGTTGAGTATCTTAGGTCATCTATGCTTCATTGAGTCGAGTATCATATCTTTGAAGTTAAATATTTAATATTTGAGTTGAATATATTATTCTTTAATTGAGTTTAGTTGAAAAAGTTAAGTATGTTTCCGTTTTATCAAGTTGAAGCCTATGTTATATGAATTAGAATTCCCCTTACATGCTCGTATATGCCACGTACTGAGCCATTTGGTATGGATCTTTTAATGATGCAGATCCAGGTATTTAGGATCATCAATGGGAGCTTCATTGATATGACATGGAGTTCGGTTAGCCATGATGAAACTACTTGCATTCATAAGATTTCATTTACTTTTTAGTTTAGTTAGGAGGTCGTGGGTCTTGTCCTGACTTCCAACATTATCAATTCAAAGCTTCATAGATAGTCAGTTTAGTTAACAAGTATGTATTATTTATTTATATTATTAAATATTTTAAATACTAAAGTTGCCTGTTTTATGGCTTGTTGTATATATTATTTTATTCAAAGTTTTTCATTTGAGTTAAAGATTTGTAAAGTGGAGTTTAATGTATCTTCTTTCAGTTTTAAGCTTTTGTATACTTAAGTTAGTCTTCCGCTTGTAGTCATCCAGGATGACTGTTCACTTGGGGACCAACAACGGTCTTTGAGAGTTGTCCATGTCCAGGGTGTAGAATCGGGTCGCGATACTTATTGACTTCTCCTTTTTCATTTTCACCACACCCCAACATAAGATTTTAGCTTAAGTTGGCTATTAACTCAATCAAAAGTCACGAGTATTATAGGTGTCTGTTTAAAAAAGGTCTGGGTTTTCACAAATTTTTGTCCAAATAAGGGTAAGACTCAAGGGGTATTAAAAGGTAATTAAATCAACACAACTCGGAAGGGTCAAAATGTAATTCAAATTAAAAAAGGATCCATAAGTTAAAACAATTGCAAAAAGCAATATAAAACAACTTTTAGACAATAGACGACCCAATTGTACACAAAAACAAAAATATAAGCACAAAAATACTGACACAAAAGGTTGTGGGCCTCACGCCACCATAATAAATGTGTTTTTCCTCAAATTCAAGTATTATAAGTATCAAAAAGTGTACTCAAAATAAAATAGAGAGAGATAGAGAATGATCCTATCTATTCAACTTCTCAATTTGTAAGGGTATCAACACTCTGAGCAGCGGCCTGTGCTTGGGCATCAGTGCTTAGAGTAGACTCATCAAGAGAAGCAGTGCCAGGACATGTGGGGCTTCTGTAGGAGTCTTAACAGGCGATGTTTGGGCCCCCAACAAGGTTTCGCAAATTGCGGAAGATGTGTTCTTCTTATGTCGTCTTCATTGTTGTTTCCAAGTCATCACTAGTGTCTTCATCTCCATCTCTGGCAACTGCATCTCCCATATGTATATCCCAGTGGTAGCTGGATGAATCTCTGAAGTCGCAGGGGCACCTCTATCATCAACCATCCTCATCAAACTTTTGAAGTAACATACTTTAGATAATGAATGTCCTGGCATAGGCCTGTGATTTTGGCTCTCATAGTGGTATCTTGGATGGTCTCCCATATATGCTCTCGCACATTGTGACCCTCAAAGTCAGTGCATTGATAGAGGCATAGAGTTGGACCAGTGTAAGAGCTATAACACTGTATATCATCTATGGGACGGATCTCTCTAGTTTTGTAGCTCTTCCTTTAGCTAATTGGGCTAGACGCCTTATCTTTTGGAATATGGGATGATCGATCGTGATCGTATGGCCATAGGAAGAAACACTTGCATCCTATGAAGAAGAGGAAGGGGCTGATGTACATGTGGGCGTAGTGGCCGTCATGGGCGCTGGTGAATCTGCAAGTAGCATGTCATTATCAAGATATGGAGTGGTATGATATGGTGATGCTATAACCCTATCACCTTCCTCACGTATATTCAGTCTCAAAATAGTTGATATCAGTAGCGGAGGAGGGGTGACCTCGATATCCTTAGCATGGTCCCGTGGCACATCAGCTCGCCGGCACAACTCGGTGTCAGGACAAGAAAATGGCAAGGAAGTACATGTTTTTTGGCCCTTATGGACATTTACTGTGATGTTTATTCTTTGAAATTTGATTTGTCATGATCAACAACACTAGACTACATTCTGCGTGTCTATGAAATGAAGTGAGTATAGTAACCCAACCAATGGTTCGGGTCGTGTTCCAAGAGAGTGGTAGTGGAAATAGTAGTCAACTAGAATTTCCTTCTAGTTAGTCCATTTCAATACATTATTGAAGAAAAAAAAATATTTAAGTTGTGACACTAAAGTGACAAATATCTAAAAGGGGCTTTGTCACAAGTTGTAGTAACCCATTAAAATTAAAGGGAAAATCAAGTGTGGAGGAATGTTTTAGGGGTGTTACCGCAATATATGTTAATGTAAACTGATGGGTACTTGCTTTTTATAGGAAAATTTTCAAATAATGGTAAATAGGCTAAGCTTTAGGTTAAAGTAAATTCCCTCTTGGGAAACTTACCCCCATAACAAAAGAGTTCCTCCCGGACACCAACTCGTCTAATGAAGATCAATTTATGCCTTATCTAAACCTACACTTTTGATGAAAGGTGCGTGGATATAAATCTAGGTCTCACCCTCTCTGGTTGAGCCTCTTTCCATATCACTCCTAACGACATCAATCTAGCAGTCATGGTTTCACGACCTCTGTCTCTCGCAATATTACACCCCTAAAAATGAAGTAGGTAAAAATAGAGCTTAACATGTGTTCCATAATTTAATAATGTGTTAAAATGATGAATTTTATCATTAGAAGTCAGTTGGTGAAGTTTTGAAGTCAAGCGTTAAGGAACGACCAAGACGTTCATAATCTAGCCTTATGTGTTGGCTAGTGCGCCGTTGTATGTTGTATGTGTTTATGTGTGTGGTTTGGAGTCTAAAATCAGTGGATATAAGCACATACATGGACATATTTAGGGTCAAAACGTCCGGGTACGACTCCCCAGAGCTCACCATAAGGGTCCCAAGGAGGACCCAAACTTTGCCCAAGCAAACTGCCTAAGATAGCAGGTTTTGTGCCTTGGTAAAACACAAGAGCATCCTGCCAGGTCGCACACTCCTCTATCCAAAATTAATTTCCAAAATCCTGTGGGAACAGCTCCGCGATGCGGACTTGTTCCCCGACGAAAATTTTGAAAATTTAAGTGAAGTTTGACTTTCCTAAGGTGGTCCAATCAATTTAGGGGTGTTTTGGGTATTTTGGGAGTGTGTTATATACTTATTTTAGGTCATTATACACTCGTTCCCCCCCCCCCCCCAAAAAAAAAAAAAAAAACCCCAATTCCTCAATTAGAAATAAAAAATTTCCAAAACCGTCAAAAGTTCTTCTTTTCCAAAAACCTCTTAAGCCTCCATTGAAGGTGAAGGTCTTGGCGCTTGGGCTATGGGTGCAAAAGTATTTCTTCTTCAATTCTTTCATTTTAAGGTATGATAGTTCATCCTTGACTCTTCTTTCATTCGAGGAGCCCATTTCAAGACTTTCCAAAAAGGGTTTTCAAACTCCAACTTCTTCTATTTTAAACTGTAAGCATGGGTCTTGAATGAAAACGTTTTAATAAATGTAATATGATATTTTTCAATATTGGTTTATGATTTTAATGTTAAAAACTCAATGATCCAATGTTCCATACAATTTCTCAACTTTTGACTTATTAATTCGGTTAAATATACATTGTTGATAATGATAGAAGTATGGCTTTCTTTATGTTATAATGAGATTTAGCTACTTAATTAAATTCTATTTTATTATGTATTGTTAAATAAATTTATAAAAGATGGTAAAGGCTTGGATGAAGGCTAAGTTGTTCAAATATTTCATACTTCTTATTGTGAAATGATCTTGAGTGGTATGATCCACCTTTGGTGGCGGTGTTTACTTGAAGTATATGAATATATGTGTGTATTGTGATTTATAGACTTGAAGGCATTGAATGTGAAGTGAAGTGAAAGTATGTTGATTTTACATTTGATGTCTGTGAAGTTGAGATTGTGTATCTTGAAGATGTTAGGTTTAAATGAAGTATATGTGTATGTGAAGCATGATAGTGTGTAATTATGATAAATGCAAGGTGAAGATGATTAGAAATCAATTATTTCAAATGATAGGTGTTATGTGAAAGGTGTTGTCATATTTAATGACACACACACACACACCTAGAATAAATGAATGAAGTTTATGAAAGAGTATGTATGAGACTTTGTTGAAATGGTTTCTCATTAAGACTCTAATGAATGAAATGGGGGATTTTAGGGTAGACACTCTTCGTGAGTAGAGATGAAGTGTATAGACCATCCTTACTATCCCTATAGTATGAAAATAAAAATTTTGGGGTGGACACTCTTCGTAAGTTGAGATAAAGTGTTAAGTAGCAACCTCATTATTCCAAATGATCTTTACAAGATAGGTTCGAGGTTGATGCCCTTCTTGAGTTAAGATGTGGAATTCGAAAGTAACCTCTATAGATAAGTACACTTCACAAGTTCAGATGTGGTACTAAGTAGCTATCCCTTAACCTATAGTCTATGAATGTTTAAGACTCCGTCGGAGAGTTATGCTTAGCAACGAGAGGATTTGAAGAAGGGGTGGGTACACTTTCTAAGTAAAGATGATGTATCCAATGTACCTGTTGAGATTAGTGATCCTCGCTAGAATATTAACGAGTCACTTAGAAGCAATTTCCTTATCCCTTAACTATGCGCCCGCAGAGGAGTAGCTATTGGAACCCCATGTAAAGGCTCAAGAATGACCCTACCTTAGGCTAGTGGAGATCCCTCATCCAGTAAGGTTAATACTAGGATTCTATTTGTAGTTCTCGTGGTATATGTATATTTAAGCTAGCCCCCCAAATGAATGTTATGAAATAAGTATTCTCAAGGGTGTACTACTTAGGGTAGATAGTGGAATGGGACGCTATCTATACATTGTACAAGTAGGCATTTGGAGGACGTCTTGGTGTGTCCTTTTATGAAATGTATGAATGGGACATTATATGATGAAATGAAGCATGAGGACTATATGTATAAGGTTTATGTAGTAATGTGACTCTATTTCAAATGTTTATGAAGTATCTTTATTCTATGCCTTATTTTCACGAAGTACAAAGGTCTTACGTATAATGTTAAAGAAGCATGTTGAAATTATGTCGTATATTATGAAGTTATGAATGATGATTATGGTGTGCTTAATTCAAGGGAATCCTCAAGTAGAACTTTGTGGGAGTAGTAGTATGGGATGCTACTTTCAAATTGCACTTAGTGTAAATTGCAAGTCCCATTGGAGAAGGGCACTTTTGGGAAGTCCTTAAGGCAATTATGTTCCTCTAGTGTCTTTAGCATTGAGTGTTGACTCGTTAAATGCAATTAAGTATTCTTGTCCTTGATAGTCTTAAGGATCACTTGGCTGTGTAGTGAAGAGATTGTACGGGCGATCTCTTCATGTCTTATGTAGGTGAGCCTTAGGATAACTTAGGATAGGAGTATTTCATGTGTAATGTTGGGTTCACTGTAAGTATGTTCTTATGTTAAGAAAAATGGATTTTTTGCTTTATGTGCTAAATGATGGTTTTAAATGATGCCTTCTAACTTGATTCATGAAGCTTTATCAAAATAGCAAGACATGTGTTTTTATATTAAATTTCCCTTTTGCATGATTTTGCATATGTCATACTTAGTAAATTGTTTGTACTAACCCTATGCTTTTCTATACCCTATAAGTATAGGTTAGAAGCAAGTTGAAGGTTAGAAGGCAAGCTTGGGAATCGACTCTCTCAAGACTACATATGTCCTCATATATCTGAGGGCATAGTCTATATTTCTCTAGTTTTTGTGTAAGACTTGTTAAGTATTTTCTTTCAATTTTAGGGACACGTCGCTATGATATTTATGTCATGTCTTTGAGTTGGATTGTGACGATGAGACAACCTTTAGTATTTATAAAAGATGTTTTTCCTTATTATTATTTATGGTGAAAATTTTTAAATTCCGCACTACTTTTCATGTCTTATGTAATAAATGATAGCTAAGAGGCTTGTACAAGACCTTTGAAAGGTCAAGTATGCCTTGTTCCAACGTATGGGTTTCCCTAACTCGTAGGGTGTACTTACGGGTCGTAACATGCATACCTGAAAAAACATAGATAGTTTTATATTCGCAACTACAAACCCATTAATTTAAACTACAACCACAAAGTGAAATCACCATTAAAATACATCTAATCCTATCATCAAGCAAGACCCAACAATAATATTAACACATATTTGCTAAATCACACCCCCTAGAATGGGAGTTTTTAGAAACTCATCAAGCAATAATCATATAATACTAAAATGATTAAAGGAATTAAAAGGGTATAAAAAATTAATCCTTAATATGAGCAAAAGGAATAAGACTGGAGAAGACCCACTTCCCTTTTGAGGACGAAGAACCTCTTTCTTCAAATCTCCCACAAAAACCCTATCCAAACTTGATAGAAAATATAATAAGCTATGTTCTAAAAGTGAAAATTGATAATAATGTTCGGACCCCCTTTAAATGATAAAAAGTTTAGTATTTACAGACATCATATTAAGTGCTAGTGAATTCGTTCGGAGAATTTAGTCGTGAATTGTCAAGTGATGCGGAGATTTTCCATTTATTTAGTTCGTCGTTGTTTGTACTTTGTGTTCATTTTGTATGCATTCTGTAACATTAGGCGGAATAACTATGCTTTGTGAAACTATTTGGCAAAGAGCCGACTATTCCTTTTCATCATCTTATTAATCCACTTCCTTCAGTACTTGCATGATGGAATATGGGAAAAATGCAGCTCTTTAGCAGATCATCAAGTAAACTTGGTGACGCTGAAGCTTGAACTTCAACTCTTTTTCATCCTTTTTGTTTAATTTTGAACCTAAGTGTCCATGCTTATGCTAAAACTTCAAATACTTATAAAGAAAGATTTTTCTTCAGATATAGAGATAAAACGAGCAATTAAGGACACTATTTACATTACAATGAATCCCTTAATGAGTCCAATTCGAGGACTCATCAACGTCCCCAACTTAAACTTTTGCTTGACTCAAGTAAAACTCAAATTCTGTAATTTAAATAGGATATCTCAATAGTGCTACACAAGACTCAATCATGAATATATACACCAAGACTCAAATTACTCTTGCATAGCTCAATTGTATACTCAAAGATTAAAGTTGTGACACACCATTACCAATGATGCTCGTGCTCGTGCTACTTGATACTTATGCAAATTCAAGATAAACAAAAATATCTAAATTCCCTCACACAAATAATGATTCCATGTTCACACACAAAGATTAGTTAATTTAAGATTAGGAACCAAATGCAACACTCACTAAGAGGAACACAATGCATGTTTTCACCAATAGATTTGCCCTTATTTTCAAATTAATCTTTGGTTTGTCTTACTGAAGATCACAATGTCTTTCTAAGGCTTGTGATGGGGTTGAGTTCAAAGGTATGGTAATTTATTCTTAGTTATTTTTTCCTCAATGAGATGTGATTTCCTCAATCTTCTTTCCTCAATCCTTAGTAAAGTGTTTCTAAGACATCTCTTTATTCTTCATGGATAGCTTCAGAACTCGATTTATTTTTATACTTTTATTCTACAACTTTTTCTTTTTCGTTGTCTTTTTTTCCTTTTTCTTTTCCTTTCTTTTCTTTTTTATATATATCGAAGGTTTCCATTTTGGTATAATATATTGGTTTGAGAGACTTTTCTTGCACTTCTTGACTTCTCTTTTCCCTTATTACCACACCCCTAACTTAGGACTTTTGCCTAAGTTGGCTATTCACTTGAATCACATAACAAGAGTATTATAGGTGATGGATAACGCAAGGTATAAGTTTCATCAATGTTCTTCCAAATAAAATGTTAAGGACAAATACTGTTCAAAAGAGATTCACATGCTCACAGGCAGGAAAGAAAAAAAGGTATATGTCACATTTGGTTCATACTCTTTAAAATTGCCTAAGATTGTATCAAGATGACACCTTTCTAAATAAATCAGAGTAATTGGGAAAATTCTAGGTTTTTCATGCAAGGTTCAAGATAAGTTGATCACACAACACATTTAAACTTTAGTCAAAAATATTACACACTTTCGCTAGTGTGACACGGTCATTACAAAAGAATCATTTCGATAAATGACTAATCACAACAAGATGAAGAGAGTTTACCTATTGTCTATGAAATTTCTTATGTTCTTATCGAAAAAGTACATTCATGTTTTTTTTATTGAGGGAACTACATAAGTCATCAGTATTGACGGAAACGAGACTTGAATTTTGTACAAGAATAACCACTTTCAACACAAGAGGTGACAAATTTTTTTATAATGAAAATATTGAAAAAAATTTCAGAAGGGTCAAAATTATTTTTGAAATTAGGACCCCAAAAGAGTGCCATAAGCGCAAATAGTTGCTAAAGAAGTTTTAAAACACAATTAAAACAAACAACCCAGTTATACACAAAACATACAACTATTCATAACACGCAAAGCACAAGGTGGACATCTCCCCACCATTTAATAAATATTTTTCCTCAAATATATAAAAATAATCTTAGGTAAAATTTAAAGAAATAAAGAGATATGACTAGATAATAATCCTGGTTAGGTTGCTATTTTGAGTTGGAGTTCTTCAACTGATGTAACGTTCAACAGAAGGTATGGTAGGGATGTTGGGTGCATTGTCGAGTCATTCATCAAGATAAGTTTAGCTTTTCTCATCAATACAACACTCTTTTTTCATCCCATGTCCTCAAATGCTTCATCAACTACCTCTTTTGCGTTGGCCTATAACTTGTCCAGTTTCCTCCCATTAGCCGATGACATTTTGACTTCTAGATTATTCGGTGCATCGCTAAAAAGATTTGTACTTTGTCAAGTTTTATAGAACATCTCAGCAAACTTAGATGTTAATACGGTGGGATTCAACGGAGTCGCCGATTTGGTGGGCGAATCACCATCACCTTCTTGGTCTCGCCGAGTTTTACAAACTCAAGGTTTTAAGGATACCTTGAGTCAAATAGTGGAAGGGAATTGATAGTTAGTGTCTTCAGCTACTTGTCAAGCGGATCTGATGCTTGCCACTTTGCACCATTTTAGCGCTTAACACACTTCAACCTGCAAAACTAACATACTATTATTTTATCGATATGAACATACAAGATACTATGAGGTTTGGGATATTGGAATGTCACCAAATGGGTGATTTGAGCATCCTGCAAATGAATGATCACGGAGTTCAAAGTAGTTACTTCGTTTAGCATATCAATGTCTTCCTTCATGTCATTCAGTTTCTTGTCATGATCATCATGTGTTTGTTGGATGTGAAAAGGGGTGTCGTCACTTTGCACTCTCTCATGCTACATATTTTGTTTGCACCCTACGAAACAAATGTTTGTTTCCCTTTCTATGGCTTTCTTTTCTAATCCTATCACCTAATTGGATAAACGTTTACTTGCAACACTAATTTATCCCATTCATATTTCTGTTGGGATTTTTTGTTTGTTTCAACCATTTAAGCAAGTAGTGTAGCGACAACAGCGCAGGGTTGGTTCAAAATTCCACCTTCGAAAAGCCTCTTAGTTATCTGTCAATTTTTGTGTTTGAGACCCCAATAGAAACAATCCAGCAGTGTCTTATCAGACATTCCATGAGATGGGCATGTTTGCATAATTTCTTTCAACCTCAACAACATTCTTGGAATTAACTCATCCCCTACCTGTTTGAACGTCAGTAGATTATCCCTGAGGTTCAATATTTTCAAGAGAGGATGATTTGTGTGACATCCATATTTCTCATCCATTTTCGATTTCATGCTTTATATATCAAATAAGTAAAGCATAAACTAAAACGAAGGTTAGCAAAACTATAACTAAAAGTCTAAAAACTAAAATAATTAATTTGATTTATCGTGATCAACGAAACTAGCCTACATTTTGAGTGTCTATGAATAAAAGTGAGTATAGTAATGTCAAGACCCTGAAAAATGAGTTTAGGTGTCGAGAGCCTCAATTGTGCCTAAAAAGTTTAATAACATGTTAATTAAGTGATGTTCAGCGTGTATTGATTGTCTCAAACTTACTTCTCAAATAAGAAGAAAGTGGTCATGTCATGTAAATAACCCAACTAATGAGGTTGAGATCTTTCCCACGAGGAAATAGTTTAGACTTAACTTCAATCTATTATTTCTATTGTTCAGTCAATTATTTCCTTGGAAAACAAAAATGATAAAAGGGTGGTTTTCTATTTCTGAATAAATGAAAATAACTAGCGAAATTAAAGGAGACAACTAACAGCTTCAAATGTTGGAGTTTAATCAATTAATCAAAATAACTTGGGTGTATGTCTTCCCCATAGGTTCATAACTTGATAATTCTAACTATAACAATTCTTTCCTAGTATCTTGAATGCAAAGTGATAAGTTATGTATTTTTAAATGCTTGCTCCGGCATCTAGAAAATTTCACTCCGCGCCTTGTTCCGGCTACGTGTGTAGCTATACTAATCCTTACATTTACCTCATATTAAGCATCGTATTCGATATTTGACTAAGTTATTACCTCGTACCAATAAATACTAGACTATTAGATAGTATACACTAAATCTATGTTGATAATTCTTTTCCTATTATCTACCTCCTTTGTCCGCCAAGTAGCATTAAGGCGAGTTCTAACGTTGGTCATCCGTTAAAAAGACTTCTAAGCGAAAGAATTATAAATACATGCAAGACACTATTCTAGAATTTTTATTAGTTAGGTTTTACCTCATTATTCACCTATGGTTCCCTTAACCCTAGTTACGGAGTTTAGTTACCCATAGTCATAATCATAATATTCAAATATGTAATATAGGAATTCATGCACTTACTTCAATGAGAAAGAATAAAATCCAAAAGTTCACTTGATTAATCAACAAAAGTCAAGAGGAATTGATTACAAGAGTCTAAAAATGTTATGGAGTCTTTCCCCAAAAAATGAAGTTTTTTGAACTATTTATAAAAAAAAACCTAATTAAATAAGGACTCTATTTGCTGGAAATTTGTCAAAACGCGGTTGGGTGAACAGACCTCGCGATGAATCGTCATGGTCACGACGGTCCATCATGGATTTCGTCGTCCTATACTTGTGCAATTTCTTCTGGTGCTCTTTTCATTACCCTCGACGGCAGGTATAACGGATCGTCACAGGCACAACGGTCTGTCGAGGATCTCCGTTCCAAAACACTTGAACTCTTGGAATTTAGGTACTGGGACTACTTCTCTGATCTTCATGTCAAATCAGCAGGACGAACCATTATGGCTACGACGGTCCGTAACCCCACACTTGGTCAGAATTCCCCATCTTCCTTTAGTAGCTGCACTACGATGCCACCTACGGATCGTCACGAGCACGACGAACCGTCACAAGCTCCGTAGGTGGTACTTTTCTGTATTTCTTGCTCAAAAACCTTCGCATTCATCTTTTAGACAGATTTCCTGCAAATAAAGAGAAACTAACATAAAAATTAGTACAAAAAGGCTTTTGGACACACTAAACTTATGGAAAAAGTATTAAAAATACCCTGAAATCACGGTATATCAACACCCTCAACTTAAATTAGTTGTTTCTCTTCAATCGACGCACTATGACTCATTACAAAATCTTTGTGCAATAGTATCCATGTTTTATCTTTCACAATCATTTGGCTATCAATCCCGATTTGTCTCATCATGTTTATGCATGCTATCACTATAAGGCTTGAATTATGTGGAATCAGACCATGACACAGACCCACCATGCACTAACACCTATCCTCTTCAATTTCTCACCGAGGTGCTAATATTTCCGGTATTGCAACTAGTGTCCTCACTTCAAAACAAATTCTCATTTTTCACATAATGATTTCAGTTTGAGTATAAGGATTACTTTTCAAGACCCACTCTCAGAACAAATTCATACTCATTCATACATATTGCCATGAGATTGCCCTTATTTTCACTACTTTAAGTTTGATATACAACTCTTAGGATCACAATAGGACTTTCTTAGCTTGTAACATAGACTCAGGGGTAAGGTATAGGGTATATTTAGGTATACTTTAGTGACTTTTTGACCTCCTTGACATATCGGCTAAACATACCATTTTTTATCATTTTATTTTGCCCATTTCTCATATTCTTTCATCTTGCTATTTTCCCTTCTTTCTTCATTTGTGTAAGTAACTCTCTTCTTTTCTTGCTTGTATTTCTTGTATTTTTTTATTTTTTTATTTTTTTATTTTTTTCACTCTTCTTTCAACTAATTCTTGAGTCACTTTGTTTTTTCAACCCCACTTTCCAGAGCATTCCTCATAATAGTCACCCTCAACTAAGGGTGTCAGTGGTACCGGAACCGGCAAAACTGGACCGGTAATTACCGGAACCGGTACGGAACCGGTACTACGTGTACCGGTTTAGTTCCGGAACCGAACCGGACCGGTCCGCGAAACCGGTAAATTACCTATTGTTCCGTCCCGGTCCGGAATTAAACCGGTACTAGACCGGACCGGACCGACCGGTATCCGGGACGAACCGAATTTAAAAAAAAAAAAAATTTAATTGAATCTAATTTTTATTATAATTTAAATTTCAAACTTAAAGTTATAAATTTAAATTTTCAAACTTTAAATTCAAACAAGTTTGAAAATTTTAAATTTAAATTTTAAAGTTAAATTTAAATTTCAAACTTTGTATAACTTTAAAGTTATAAGTTATAACTTTAAAGTTTTAATTTAAAATTTTCAAAATTTAAAGTTTCAAATTTAATTTTCAAACTTTAAATTCAAACTTTTAAAGTTTGAAAATTTAAAATTCAAATTTTAAAGTTATAAATTTAAATTTCAAACTCTTAAATTTTGAAATTTTTGAATTTAAACTTTAAAGTTATAAATTTAAAATTGACTATATCAAAAATTAAATTTAATACAACAATATTAAAAAACAAATTAAGGCGAATAGCCTATATTTTTATTAATATATACTTGATATTACAATTACATTTACAAAAATATTAGTTTGAATTAATAGTTGGTGCCACCATATAAATCTCTTCGTAAATCATTCAACATTTCTTTAGTAACATTTTCGGGAATAGGTTGAATAGAAAGATCTTCCATTGCTTCAATCCCGTCGTCACTATAATCCTGCATTACTTCATCAACGTCATCTTGAAATTTGGTCGGTAGTGGTTCACGACCCAAATTTCTTCTCTCGGCATTAATCCAATCTCGAAATATACTGATATCTCCAAGCTGTCGGCTGCTAGTGAATGCCTATGTTCTCCGAGTTGAAACCTTGCTGCACTAAAGACGCCTTCCGAAGCTACCGACGACGCTTGCATTGCTAATATATCTCGAACCATCGGTATTAGTTTTGGAAATCCTTTTGTGCGGTCTCTCCACCATTTGAGACATCTTCAGTACTTTCTGTCATTTGATTAATATGCATCAAAATCATTTCTATTATCGTGAGAAAGTTCAATATAATCCTCTAAATAATTATCAATATTATTTTCATCAAATCTAACCCTAGAGCTTTCACGTTCATTTTCACTTGATAAATTTTTCTTAGCATTATATGAATCATACAATTTTTTTGCTTCAATTTTTATGCTATCTTTAACTTGTTGACAGCTAGGAATTTCTTCTAATTCATCATTAAGATCTAAGTTAAAATATATTTTTTCAACCATTCTTGATGAACCGAAATCTTTATACTTAGGGTGTAACAAAGATGCAGTTAAATAAATCTGAGGAAGAGGAATATAATATTTTTTAAATTTTATAATCATTTTTCAACGGTTTGTTGAAATCTTGGTTTATTTTTAAATTTATATAACTTAGAAGAAATCATACAAATATCAGGCAAAACAGTACAAATTGATGGACTATAAAGTACAGAAATTCTTTTTGTAGTTAAGTAAAAAACTCTAAGGAAATCTATAAGTTCATTTATATCACGCCAATCATTATCATCTAGTCTATATGTCATATCAGAATTATGAGCATTCCAAACCATTTGTAAGGGTATTCGATATTCATAAGCGACTACAAGCATTTCATATAAAGTATTCCATCTAGTAGACACTGTTTTTGGAATTTTTCTAGGTGGAAGATTATTTTCAAAACAGCGATTTTGAAAATCTTTACGCCGAGACTTAACTTGACATTTAAATAAAAATGACATGCATTTTCAACTTTCGTACATCCGTTATCATACATATTTACACCATCTCTAACCATCAAATTATATATATGTGCAGTACATCTAATATGATAATTATCACCATAAAAAGGACAAAGTGTAGTTTTTAAATATTGAACAGCAGAATTATTACTTGAAGCATTATCTAATGTTATACTACTTATTTTATCACATATTCCATAACTTTGTAAAATATCTAAAATAGTTTGAGCAATATAACTACCGGTTTTTTGCATTTGACAACATTTGTAACCTAAAATTCTTTTTTGCATATACAAATTTTCATCAATCCAATGTGCAGTGACAGTTAAATAATCGTTACCATTTACACTACGACCCATATCAGAAGTAATAGCTATTTTACAAGTATTATAATAAAATAAACAACGAAGATATTGAAAATGTTGTGCATGATAATCAAATACAACCTTTTTTATTGTATTTCTACCAAAACCTTTAAAATTTGGATTATATACAATTTGAATATAATGTATAAAACCGGGATTTTCAGCAAAACTAAATGGCAAACCCATAACACATATCATTTTAGCTAGTTCTTCAAGATCTTTTTCTCTACTATATGAAGGTAGTAAACTAGAGCCAGAAACATTAGACGGATTTAATTGTGTTTGTACCATTTTAGAGCCGCCTACTCCTACATTTTCAGGAAGGGGGGTACCGTTTTTTTAGCTTCCGCTACCGCTTTAGCATGCAAAAATTCATTTTTACAACAAGACATTAAATGACTACTCAAATGTCCCATCCCGCCAGATTTGCCCACAGTTTTATGATTTAATATATGTTTACATTTATTACAAATAGCTTGTGTTTTATCTTCATTTTGTGTCATAAATTGCCAAACAACCGATTTTTTAACACGTTCTACCTTAGGCCTAGGATGTACTGGGGGAACTGGGGCAGGAAACGAAAGGGAGCGGGACTAGGAGTAGTAGCCGTAGGTGGCTGAGTTTCATCATCATCATCATCATAAAAAATAGGCGTATCAGTATAATTATCAATATCATTATCATTCATTATCATTATCACTAGGCAAATCCTCATCAAAATTACCAAAGCGACGTTGTAAATGTTCATGATAAGGATCTAATCCTGAATTACTATCAATATTAAATACCGTATCATCAACATGTGTATAATCATCCGTATTTATTCTTAATATAGTAGATTTTTTAGTTTTAGATTTAGAAGAACTACCGGTTTTTGCATTATCGGAGGATGTAAAGTTACAAACATTTCTTACACGCTCTAATGCACTTTTTTTCCCCTTCCTTTTTGAACAATATTTTTTCCAAAATCCATATTAGAAAATTAAACGTGAGAATAAATATAATAAGAAAAATGTTATGCAATTGTGCAAACAATAAATCACAAATAAATAAATAATTATTTAAATATAATTGAAACGTAAAATAAAAGTTAGAACGAATGTACCGAACGTCTACTTAAAAAAAGTAGACGTTTATGCCCGCCGATAGCCGAACGTGGAAAGTTGAAAATTGATTTTGAAGCTCCAAATCTAATTTCCAAAGACCAAGTAAGGCAACACCGAAATTTAAGATATTATATATTATCGAATTAGAGATTAGAGATAGAGAGTAGAGAGTTGAGAGAGTAGAAGATGAATAGATGATATTGTGATTTAAAAGAATGAAATTTAGGGGTATTTATAAGTAAAAAGATGGGTTAAAGTGTAATTTTTAAAACTTTAGGGTATTTCAAAAGTTAGGGGTGGGGTAAGGGCTTTATTGGATGAATTTTTCTTCAACTAGCCATTGGGGGGGCCCACTAGCCGTTACCCAACGGCTAGTAACGGCTTTATTTTAAAAAAAAAATTTAAACCGGACCGGACCGGACCGGACCGGACCGGTACTTACCGGAACCGGTAAAAAACGGATTTCTACAGTTTCCGTCCCGGTTCCTGTACCGGAACCGGAAAAATCAAAGCGTAACAGGCACTAACCGGTACCGAACCGGTACCGAACCGGATCGGGACGGACCGGACCGGGAACCGGTAGGTACCGGTTCCGTTGCCCCCCTTACCCTCAAATCATGGATTTGCCATGAGTCAAAGTACACAATACCCAAAGTTGGGTCAGGGCCATAAAAAGGGTTGTTTACTGCATTAGCCACCCTCAACTTATGCTTTTGGCAAAAGCTGAGGTGCACATGTCCAAGGAGGGACCAGGGCCAACACATTATTCTCAGAAAAGATCAGTTGGGGTGAAAAAGAAAGGTCTAGTTTAAGCTCAAATCATTTGGATCAAAGAAGGATTAATTACATTTGGTTTTCTTTTATTTAGGCTAAAATTGGGCTATATTGAATAAGGGCCTATGATCCTTTCCTAATTGTCTATTACAACTTAGTTTTAGCAGGACTAACCATGCAGGTTCTAGCTTAGTACATATAGTGGACTATTCAAATCTTTCTCACACTCACTTGACATCTCATTACTCTACCAGATTATCAGACACCTAGTTCAAATTTTTGACATAGGGTCGTGCAATGGTGTACCTCTATGTCATGCTTAGAGCCATACATTTATCAATTATTATGCCTAGGCAGGCATCATTTTCATTTTATCAGGATATCATTTTAGCCATCATACTTTAGAATTAAACTATGTACAAAAGATATAGACATGCCGGTTAAATAGAAAAATAATCAGTCTCTTGGGGAAAAAGAACACAGGCAAGAAAACCCCAAAAGGGGATAGTGAATTGGGCTACTCAGACTTCACCCTATCACTCACTTTCCATTTACCCCACCCCAACAAATAGAAATGCAATTGTCCCCAATGCATAAAAAAATTGAAATACAACAGTGTAGGTGAAGCAAACCTGGGGCGCAAAGCACCGACGATTAGCAAGAAGGTGAGTCCGGTTCCCTGGAAGCCACTACCTCTGTAATCTGGACACCCTCAGTAGTGTCCTAAAAAATGGAATTAATTGTTCTATTACGGAAGTTGGGATCCATCAACAACAATATCAGCAGTGCCTCCCGCTATCTCCACATATGTGGAGCTAGACACCCTATCAGCTAACTTTACTGCTCTAATCTAAGTAGTAGATAGTGAATTTAAAGAATTGGGGAATTAGGGAGAATGATCGACTGTAAGAGAGGGGTTTTATGAACTTGGAAGTTGGAAAGGGAGGGAAATGGGAGGAAGAGGCAAGGAATGGGGTGAAATGAAGGGGTTGGGGTATTTAAATGTTAAGAAGTCTTAAAAACCTCCAGCCGGGTCGGGTCGGGTACGCTTCATTAAAGATGCGATGAGTCCCCGACGACGGTCCATCGCAGTAGAGACGGTACGTCATTGGTTCCGTCGCATGTGCCCTAATTTTGAAGATTACAGAAAGACGTACCTGGCACGGCAGATTCATGAAACGGTTTGTCGCGTTCGTGACGGTCCGTCGATGTGTCCGTCAGTGACTGTTGCAGAGTGATTTTCTGCAAAATTTCCTGGTGATGTGCCTGCAAATTTTAAACCCATTAGTAGAAAGTTCTACCAATACTCAAAAGAAAAAACTATAAGTATTAGGTTGCCTCCTAACAAACGCCTGATTTAACGTTGCGACACGACTGAGGACACTTGATTACTCGGCTTCATCAAGATGGTTTGCCTCTATCACTTCATTCACCGATGCAGTATGCCCAATATAGAGTTTTATTCGTTTTCCATTCACCTTTAAGCGCACTTCCTCCTTGGTTTTTAACTCAACTGCTCCATGAGAGAATACTTGGGTAATCAAGTAAGGGCCCGTCTATTTGGACTTGAGCTTGCCCGGAAGCCAACGCAACCTTGAACTGTCTAAAAGTGCCAAAACCCCAACCATAAACTCTCATTTTTCACTTTTTAGGTCATTATCCTTCTTCATCTTTTCTTTGTAGGAAATAGCAGATACCGATTGGAGCTCACCACTCTGCCTCATGGACCTACAAATGATGAAGGTTGCTTCTTCATTGTTCAATCGAAATTTCATCTGCCCCTTTTCCATATCAACTAAGGCTCTACCCATAGCAAGGAATGTCCTACCAAGAATAATAAGCACTTCAAAATCGACTTCACAATCAAGAATAACAAATCTGCTGGAAATATGAACGACTCCACTTTTACTAGCACATCGTGGAGTATCCCTATAGGCGTTTTCACTATTCAATCAGCCATCAGTAGTCGTATCGCAGTGGGCTTTGGGTCACCCAAACCCAACTTCTTGTAAATAGAGAGGGGCATGATATTTATGCTTTCCCCCAAATCACATAATGCTTTCGCAAAATGTATTGACCCGACTGTACAAGGAATAGTGAATGCACTCGGATCTTCTTTCTTTTGTACGAGAGATCTTGTAGCAGTAGCACTACAATGCTGCATTCTATCATTATCCGCGAAAGTGACCGATCTTTTCTTTGTAACCAGATCTTTCATAAAATTGGCATGACCGAGCATTTGTTCTAGAGCTTCTACCAAAGGGACGTTGATAGAAAGCTGCTTCAGCATTGTTATAAGATGCTGAAATTTACCATCCTCGGTCTTTTTCACTAATCTCTGAGGAAAGGGGGGTTGGTCTAGGCATGAGAACTACCTTTATAGGGACTTCTGCATCTTTTCCAGTGCTATATTGTGTTTCAACACTACACTCTACCACCTTATCAATATTCTTTTCACCTTTTCTTCATTAGACGACATAGGTGGGTTAATGGTTTGCTTACTACCCAGAGTAGTGATTGCCATACAGTGTGCATCATTTTTTTTAATTTTGGACAGTGTTGTAAGGAAGAGTGCTCGGTTTCCGTGTGTTCACAGTCACAAATAATTGGGTCATTTGCAACTCGATCTGCTTAATCGATATTGCATGTGTATCAACTTTTTGCCCAATACCCGCTAAATCACTCCTTAACTCTTTAATGTGCTTATCACTAGCATCGAACCTCCTCATCATTTTGTGCAACATAACCTCAACTGGCGCAATACTATCTCCACCATCCCTAGGAGTAACTTCACGATTTTGAGGAGGGACATAGGGACCATTCATATTATTTTTGTTACCATAGTTACCCTGTTGAATTTGTTGATGCAATAGTAGTTTCCATCTTAGACATAATGACCCTCACGGTTATAGTTACCATAGTTCTGACCTTGGTTCCCTTGACCTTGGTGCCAATTATCCTAATTTGAGCCTTGGGCACTCGGTTGGAAACCCCCCGTCTACTCATTTACTGCATAGAAATCCTCCGCATAATAACATTCATCATTAAGTGGTGGTGGTTTAGACAAATAGTTAACTACATTTATCTTTTCTGCACCCTCAGTGATATATTTTAATACCAACCCAAGCTCAGTTCTCATCTGTGCTATCTCTTCACGGATCTCATCTATGGATGGGTTGTGAGTGGATACCACTGCGAAGGTGTTTCTCGCAGTATCTGACTTCCTAGTACTCCAAGCTTTATTGTTCTAGGAGATTTTCCCTAACTTTTCACCAATCTCAACATAAGGACACTCCCCATAAGAACCACCCGCTATAGTATCCAACAAGGCTTTATTATTATCATCCAGTCCCCGATAGAAGTATTCCTTCAGTGACACATCATCTATGCGGTGATTGGGTACGCTTCTCAAAAACGAGGTGAATCTATCCCAATAACTAATAACTGACTCTCCTGGTAGTGCCACAAAGTTGTTCACTCTTTCTTTGTGGTTTAGTTTCTTGGAGACCGGGTAGTAGCGTGCTAAGAAAACATACCTTAGTTGGTTCCAAGTGAAAATTGAGTTGTAAGGGAGCTCAGTGAACCAAATAGCAGCCTCTCCCGTCAGTGAGAGAGAAAACACTCTTAGCCCTATTACATCCAAGTCCAAGTCAGGCCTCCTTACACAGCTTTTCCACACTGCCCTTACCTTAGCTATATGGGCACGTGGAGCGGGATTATTTCCCTTTTATTGGTTATAACCCGGAGCATTGGGTAACAACTGACCATGAACATCAACCGAAGCTGGGATGTTCTGATTTGGATCATCATCATTAATTTCCAAGTTCCGATTCATGTTGTGTAGTGTACGCTCTAATTGGTGATCGTAGGGAAACAAGAATTCGCTTCCTCTCCGTGTATTTGGCATACAAGTAAGATGGTTCTGCAATAATAAAAAACAACAAAAAAGTAAAATCAAGAAAATATCAACTAAACTATAGAAATAATTCTAAGTTGATCCAAAAGCTACTTTCCCCGGCAACGGTGCCAAAATTTGATATGCTCAAACTTACTTCTTAAATAAGAAGTATAGTGGCTGTGTCAAGTAAATAACCCAACTAATGAGGTTGAGATCGTTTCCACGAGGAAAATAGTTATACTTAACTTCAGTCTATTATTACTATTGTTTGGTAAATTATTTCCTTGGAAAGCAAAAATGATAAAAGGGGGGGTTTCTATTTCTAAATAAATGAAAAGAACTAGTGAAATTAAAGGAGACAACTAACACCTTCAAATGTTGGAGTTTAATCAATTAATCATAGTAACTAGGGTTTACGTGTTCCCCAAAAGTTCATAACTTGATAATTCTAACTATAACAATTCTTTCCTAGTATCTTGCATGCAAAGTGATAAGTTATGTATTTCTAAATCCTTGGTCCAACATCTAGAAAATTTCACTCCGCACCTTGGTCCGGCTACGTATGTTTCTATACTAACCCTTATGTTTACCTCATATTAAGCATCGTATTTGATAATTGACTAAGTTATCACCTCGTACGAATCAATACTAGCCTATTATATAGTATAAAATAAATCTATGTTGATAATTCTTATCCTATTATCTACCTCCTTGGTCCGGAAAGTAGCATTAAGGCGAGTTCTAACGTTGGTCATCCGTTAAAAAGACTTCTAAGCGAAAGAATTATCAATACATGCAAGACACTATTCTAGAATTGTTATTTTAGTTAGATTTTACCTCATTATTCACCTACGGTTCCCACAACCCTAGTTATGGAGTTTAGTAAACCGTAGTCATATTCACAATATTCAAATATGTAATATAAGAATTCATGCACTTACTTCATTGAGAAAGAATAAAATCCAAAAGTTCACTTGATTAATCAACAAAAGTCACCAACAATCTATTACAAAAGTCTAAAAATATTTAAGAGTCTACAAATTTCAATGAGTCTAACCCCAAAAATGAGGTTTTTTGAACTATTTATAAAAAATAAAAAACCTTATTAAATAAGGACTCTATTTGCTAGAAATCTGTCAAAACATGACTGGGTCGACGGACCTCGCGATGGATCATCCTGGTCACGATGGGCCGTCATGGATTCCACCGTCCCATACTTGTGCAATTTCTTCTGCTGTTCTCTTCATTACCCTCGACGACAGGTATGACGGATCGTCACAAGCACAACGGTCCACCGAGGATCTCCTTTACAAAACACTTGAACACTTGGAATTTAGGTACTGGGACTACTTCTCTGATATTCATGACGAACCGGTAGGATGGACCGTCATGGATACGACGGTCCGTCGTGCACTCTGTAACCCCACACTTGGTCAGAATTCCCCATCTTTCTTCAGCAGCTGCGCTACGATGCCACCTACGGACCTTTACGAGCACGACGAATCGTCACAAGCTCCATAGGTGGTACTTTTCTGTATTTTTTGCTCAAAAACCTCCGCATTCATCGTTTAGAGAGATTTCCTGCAAATAAAGAAAAACTGACATAAAAATTAGTACAAAAAGTCTTTGGACACACTAAACTTAAGGAAATAGTATTAAAAATACCGTGTTTCACGGTATATCAAGTATACTTTATTTGAAGTTGTTTGGAGGTCAAACATCCAAGAACGTATGAGACATTTGAAAGTTATCCTTGAGATGTGTTTGTGTGTCTTGGCATGTTTTATGTATTTGTTTTTGTTAAAATTGATATTAAAGGTCCTTAAATTGTATACGAGTACTTATATTGTAAAAGTCCGGGCATAACTCGCCAAGGACCACCCGAGGGGTCCTTGAGGAGGATCCAAAGTCTACCTAGACATTGACTTGGCAGGGTCCATCTACACTTGGCAAACAACGCCTAGTAGACTGATCTACGCCCCATCGATTAGGGGAGTTGCTCAACAATAAGACATGTGAGATCTGACCCCAAGAAGGGAGCCTCAGTCACCATCTATGGATCAACAGTACAACCTGTCACTCCATCGACGCCCCATCGTCCATGGTCCTTTATTGTGCCTGCAACTGCACTGCCAGCATGTTGTCTATTGAAGGGGTGAATGGGAAATTTAATACAATTTTTAATTATACTATGGACAGTTGTTTAGGCATTTTTTTTTATGTATTTTAAGTTAGTATTTAATATCTTAACCCTAATTAGACTTTATTATTAAAATTAGACTTTGCCTCTCAAAACAAAAATTCTCGAGAAACCTCGATAGGAGATGAAGCTCAAGAACATTTTGGTTGATTGATTTACATGGATTCTTCATCAAGATTTCGTGGTGTCTTCATGTAATGAGGTATGAAGAACCTTGATATTTAGATAACCGTCCATCTAAAAGTTCCATCAAAGTTTTTTCAAAGAGATTTCATGATAAAATTGTGCATCTTTCAATCTAGCCATGGTTTCTTTCTCTAAATGATTTCAAAAGCATTCTTATGATGAATCTATGATTAGCTTCTGTTTTCCATTTTGAATTCAATCCAATTTAATGATGAACCTATGTTCCTTCCAAATGTATATTTTGCCTATAATATGGGCATTGTGATCGTGATTCTATGTTTAATGATTTATGATACTTGTATGTTGAATTGCGTAAAGATACTATTTCATGTACAAATTGATGGTGAAATTATTGATAATATATAAATGAGGATCAAGGTTTAGAGATTTTGTAAGATTGACATATATTTCTCTACTTTCTATAGAATTGATGATGTAGTGTTCATAGTGTGAACTTGATCTTATGATGATTGAATTGTGGATTTCGATTATGTTATTGTACTCCTGGTTATTGACCTATACATGAATTATTGCTGAATTATGAGTATTGATCAATGATGATCAAATTTTGGTGAATTGGTAGGATTTCTATATTCCTCTACTTATCTATGGAATTGCTAGTTGAATTGTCCTTATATGGTATTGTGTGGTATGGTCCACTTATATATGGTGGTGGTGTCTACTTCCTTTTCATTCTATATTTGAGGTTATGGTGGTGGTGTCTACTTCCTTTTCATTCTATATTTGAGGTTATAATGGCCTTGTAGGCATTAAATGCAAGATAAATTTATATGATTATTTCCATAATTAGGAAGTTGACGTATTTAGCCTTGATTCTAGCATCATGTTCTAAGTGAATTGATGTCATGTGAAGCATGTGAATTGTCTCACATACTAGTAGCATGATCTAGGTGTGTGGATGTTGTTGTGTAGATGTGATGATAATGTTAGAGTTGGGAGTGGAAAAAGATGGCTAATGATGATGAATACTCTTATAGCATGACTTTAACCTATATCAACCCTATATGAATGTTTGATCAAAGTATTCTAGGAGTCTTCTATAAGAATTGAAGATGTTCTTGTCTTATATGATGTAATGTGAATGTGTGTTGTATATAGTCCTTGATACTCTATATGTGTGTATGACTTGAGACTTGAAGAATGTTGTACATGTGTTGTTATCTTTAGAGGGTTGCTTCCTCAAGGTTATTCTATAGCCATTATGTGATCTTGTTGACCAATGTACACACACACACACTTCATGTATATCTATGAATAGGATAGATTGATGATGAATAAGGAAAGGATAGTTTATATGCATGTAATTATATGATTAATGAAGTTATGAACATGTGTAATTGGAGGTGTTATGTAAAGGTAGATCTTACATTGTATGCAAACACATAATATATGATTGTATGACTATGTGAAACGATATTGTCATATGAAGTAGGGTCTATGATGGAAAGGAAATTCTCATCTTAGAATCCTTTGAGCTATATTATATATAAAGGAGCAAGCTCCTAAAACCTTATTTATGAACTAATGCAATAAATACTTAAATATATCAAAAATGGGAGTTAGAGCCTAGTGAACATGACAAACAAGAGTGGGGGATTCACGTTTAGTAAGTCCGGCTTCCCACAAGAGAAGCTTCACGTTTAGAAAGTCAGGGTTACCAACATAGATGTTGTCTCATGAGATGGAAACCTCTATGTTTTTAAGTATAGGTTTTTAGAAGCAATCTCCATGTTCCATAACTACGTTCCCCCATATGTTATAACTTGTGGATACCACCAAGATAGCTATGTGTGATTGACTAAAACATAGACAAGTGTTAACCGTCTCTTTTCGATATGTGAGGAGAACACTGAATTCCACTCACATGATCTATGTCGGTTATGGCTAAAACTCCCAATGTAAGAAATGAACTTAGATAAGATTATGGACTCTTATAACAACTCCTTGAGAGGATTACTTAGTATAGGTAGGATTATGACCCCTACCCATGCATTGCACAAGTGAAATCAAGAATGGATAAGATTCATACATGTATGCAAGTAAGACTTATGTAGATGTTATATATGAAATGTATGAATGTATTGTTACGTGACTTCTCTATGTTAAGATATGAATTATGCTTGTGAATGTGAATTGCAATTATAATTTGTAAATGAGTTTACTTAGTATATGTGGGGGGTATGGGACTCCATGTGTACATTGCACAAGTAAGCTTGTGAAGCGTTATGAGGGTGGTTTACTTATGGTATGAACTAAATTAGTTAAGATTAAGGTTATAGTAAAGGAAAGATTCCTTATGTGATTCTATGAAGTATGTCCCTTATGTCTCGTTATAAATGAAAGTTTTATGACTTGATAAGTATGTTATGCCTATTCTAGGGTGACTTCTTAGGTACACTTTGTAAAAGTAGTATTATGGGATTATACAAACATATTGCACTAGTATGACTTAAGGGTTGTCTTAGATGGTGGTGCTTATGTTTATGATGTGCTTATCACTTGTGAATATATTTTGTATATTTATGAAGCATATCTATGATAGACTATTGTAAGGTGACCTAAAGGTGATGAATTATACTATGTAAAGTTGAGGGTTACTTAAGAAAAGATGTAAGAGAAAAGAGAGGTAATGTATTGTATGTATTGAGTTTACCTAAAAGTATGATAAATGTCACGACCAAAATCTAGATCCCAGACGAGATCCGCATCGTTGACCTCTCAGAGGTTGCAAACAAGCCTACATTCGTCATTCTTACTTCATTTAGGTTAATTTTAGCGAAAAAATTTGAACATTTTGTTATCTTACTTCATGCTAAACATTTTAAACTTAACATCATGGGCGTTCATAAATCAACCATCTAATATAGATATAATCAAATGAAAGAACCAGTTCATAATTGCATTAAACTTATTTTTGCCAAAACGACACCAATACAAAGTTTGAAATGATATGGGAAATGAAACACTAATGGAACATGCTCCGCTAGCTAAAGACTACATTTAAGCTAGATATTAAAAGTAGACAGCCTCAAAACCATGAGGGCCTACAAACTCTGGATGAAAGCTCCACGTCCGGATAGTTACAACGTCAACCTTTAAGCTCTAGCTTCCACCTATGCCTGCAACTAAAAATATAGAGTTGTATGGAATTAGTACACACTTGTAGTAAGTATGGGTATATGCAAGCACACACCAAGGACATGCATGAGAAAGAATAGCTCTTTCCTATCAACATTATTTATGGAAAGTCAAGTTAGTGGACTTGCAAAATGTGGATTAGGAAAGTCAATGGACAGCTAAATTTATATTTGGAAAGTCATGCCATGAGTGTATCATGCATCATCAAACTTATCATTTTACAAATAACACATAACATATGTCACATATCATATCATATATAGAACATAACATCTTTCATATCATTCATTCATATGTCATGAGACCTTGGAATCATGGATTTAACATTAAGACTTTCCAAAAATGAGGGCTCAACATATGGGACCTCAACTAGGGAGTCTGCTTTGTTCTTTCATACGTACTCCATTTCATTTCATTCATGGGCCAGTGTAAACACCAGTTATACCTAGGATGTAGTTTAATAATTTCATCAGGTTCGTTGTGCAATGACCAAGAATGACCTAATGTCATTACTTGAATCTAAATCACAGTTTGATTATCCTATCATAACACCTTTGGTATCATTCATTTAATTATATGCATCATTTGAGGCTGGCCTCCTTCATTCATTGGCAACTTTATTTTTAACCGACATAGATTATGTGAGAATTATAAAATCCAGTGTCATGAAGCTCCTCACCGAAAAGAGGTCGAATCAACGGCCAAAGTGACCCAAAACATGCTATCGTACATGGGAATTGAACCCTCCCAGATCCCTATATTGGCAGTATAGATTCAAAGAATAGGATATATAAGGAGACCCATACTCGGCATACTGGACAGTCTTATCTCATGAGAGTTACGTGAACCTTCGCCCTTCCCTAAAGAAGGCATCACCGCTCATAGCTAGTCTATCGGTGCTCAGTATAAAGTTCCATTACATTCAACTCATACATCATGGAAGTTGGCTTCTAGTATGAGAACATCATAGCTCTATATATTATTTCTCATCTCATCAATATTATTAAGTGTGTTAATCTCAATACTTTCAGTAGAGTGTTCACAGAGACTGATCTCTTCATTAACTTTATACTCTCATAGGTGAGTACGTTTTGGTAAAATTTACTTAGGCTCATCTGAGATTGTTCTAAGCTTTTACATTAGCCTCATATTATGTTGTCACCACATTCTTTATTATTAGCACATTTGCTCGTCATAGTTACTCACCCCTTTTACGTGAATGTTTATTTCATCATATGCCAATGCACTTGTCCATAGAGTGTATTTTACACTCGTACTTAACCCTTCTAGGGTTTCATCATTTCATTACATACATCTTAGGTTCACTTACTTTTAAATGTATGCTAGACATATGAGTCTATACATACAAGCCATGGGGCTTCATTCATAGTTTGTCTAAGTGATTCATATTTACCGAAGATTATGTGGTACAAGACTTATGCATCTTGTAGATATGCCAAGATATTGATTCCGATCATTAGAGGGCAGCATTCATTGACAAGGGAACCCAATTTTGAATCCCTTGGACAACACATAATCCTATTTTAAACTTGATAATCGCATTTTCAGATTTGGGGGACCCTAATTCAATCCCCACCAACCCCATAATATTTCCTTTATTTTTCTCCTCTACTTTTTCGTTTAAGTCAAGGAGGTTGTGGGTTCAATCCCCCACAAGCTCATTATTTTTTTTATTTTATCTCTTAATTTTCTCACCTATCCAACAGGTTGTGAGTTCAATCCCCACTATCCACAGTTATTTTCTCCTTTATTTTTCTCCCAAAACTCTCATCCATTCAAGAGGTTGTGGGTTCAATCCCCACTCACCCCATCTATTTTTCCTTGGATTTTTCTCACTAAGTTTTTATGAAATTTTCATTTAGTGAGGTCATGATTTCAATCCCCAATGACATCACATTTAAAAAAAAAATGAAGCTCATTTTTTAAAGGTTGGGCGAGACTACAATTTCCAGCAGGCTAGAAATTTAGTCTCTTCCAATCAATTTTTGTCTTAATCTTTTGTTGATTTTTTTTATAGCTTTCATATGATGATGTTTTGGGTTCAATCCTTAGTTATCTCAATTATTTTACATTTATTTTTCATTGCATTTGTACCAATTTATTTGGCCAAACCCAACCTACCAAATGCTGGAAATTTGTTCACTATTTTCAGCTTCTTTTTATCATCATTCATACATTAATTCTTAAGGCATTTCGTGGATCATTTGGTGCCTGTTTAAGTGTAATATTTTTATGATTCTATTCATCCAAGAATTACCATTTAATCAAGAAACATTACAACACTTTACACCTCAGGATTTACACAAATATTCACACATAAAATTCAACCATAAAAACAATTTCACATACTTTCGGTTGACATAACTTAACATGCTTACAATTAAAAACACATAATCAAGAACACATTATCACGAAAATCAAACTTCATACTTAAAATACTATAAAACGTACCAATAACATGATCTCTAACCTATTTCACATAGAGATCAAAGGGATACTAGGGACAAGGAGTTCGACAAGAATGGGAACAACGCTAGTATTCGAGTAGATTAATCTGATCCTTAAGGGTCTCTTGGGAAAGGGACAAAGAGTACGAATACCCATACCTTATTTTGACGTTAAAACCTTGAAGTTCTTCCCAAAAACTCCACTCAAGAACACGTCTAAGACTCCTCAATATTAACTTCACTGGAATGACAACCTCCCTTGGCCTAGTGTGCGATTAATGTTTGTTTTCTTGTGATTTCGTGTGAGTTATTCAATTGTGAAAAACTTGGTTTTTTTTATGCTTTGTATATTATTTTGGCAGAGAAATTTAGTGTGAATGAGAAAGAGAGATTGGGCGTGTGAATGGAGAGATAAACGTGAGAGATAGTAGGAGTTATATTAGGCTTATGACTCTAATTGGGACTTATTCAAATAAGGTTTGGCTTATTATTAATAATTTAATTTTTTTATTTTAAATTTTGATAATAAGTAATAATATTAATTATGTATATTAATTGAATAGCTTAAATAAAAATAACATTAATTCATTGCTTCCACCTAGGTTCGAACCCGGGTGAGGCAATCTTTACTTCAAGAGCTCAATTTCGTCTCTCTCCCAAATTTCCCCTTCACATTATTAATTAAATAATTAATTATATATTAAGGCTAATTAAAATATCACCCTTATCCTGGAAAAAGACCATTTTATCACTAGACCCTCCATACTTAAGATTTCCTCTTTTTAAGTCCGGTAAAGACTCCTTAGAGTAAATCTTCGTATTCGAGAGCCCTACATGGTTGGACCCAACCTTTACTAGATCAACTAACTCTCCAAGTTAGTTGGCTTGGATGTAAAAATGGTTCCGAAGTCTTATTCTATGTGCATCAATCCGTGTGAACTCTGATCTAATCATAGGCATTCTTGACACATTAAGTATCAGTTAATATATCCATTTTTAAGGTTGTTACAATAAATGAGTTTATGTGATATTATGAGTAGTATCCATGTATTAATAATGTATATGATGATATTGTGCTTATATGTGCATATGTTGATGAAGTTTACTAAAAGAAATGTCCTCTTAAAATGCATGTTTTTGCATGGTTGCAATACTTAGTACATTATTGTACTAATAATATTCTTCTTCATCTTTTTACACAAAGCATATGTGTTGATGGCTAGAAGATGTCTCCTAAGAGAAGATCTTGGATAGATCTCCCATGTTCAACTAAAGGAACCCATATTATTCAAGGCTTTCCTTTGTCAAGATGTTTCTTTAAGATGATGTAATAAGTTAGATTATATATTATGTTTTTAAGGGTCGTGTCCCTATTCTATTCTATGGAGTTGTCTTAAGTTGGCAACTAGACTTAGAGTGTTCTTATGTACTGCTGATTTTATATGTATGTATATATATATATATATTATATATATATCTATTATATATATATATATATGTCTATATATACATATATATATATATCTATATATAATATCATATGAAGTGATAATTTTATCATATGATGTGACATGAAAAGTTTTAAATTTTCCAATTTTTATTATGGTTATGCAATCAAATATGTGTAATGGCTTGTATAAGACCTCCAAGAGGTCAAGTACGCCGTGTTACTTCTAGGTGGTGCTCCCAGTTTGTGAAAAACTTGATACCAGAGCATAAGGTTATAAAAGTAGATTTAGGGTTCAAAGTATCTTCTTTCCACGTTTAGTAGAGTCTTGTTAACAGTTCAAATCGATAGTTCTCTCATGCATGATTTAACCAAAGCATGCTGTCTTGAGGAGGCATATAATAGATTCATCTGGAATAAAATCAAACAATAATCGGGCAGCAATGTTTAGATCTTGCTTCTCAATACGAGAACCAACTCGATCCATCTCTTGGTGTCCATAGAGATGATCTGATCTAAACAATCCTTGAGGTCATGTAATCATGTAGCAAGGGGAAATTCCTCATAAGGACATACTGAGTGCAGCGACCTTCCCATCAAACCATTTATATGCAAACCTCACTTACCTAATCTAACTAGCGTGCTTCTTGTTCTTAGGCATCATTGATCTATAATTTGTGTAAAAACCCCTTCTCAAAAAGGAATTTATGGGACTCAAAGTCTCGTAAACCATTCAAGCTCATGGAAACAAAGTGGATCTAAAACATTATGATACTTTTCAAACCCCTCCATCGACAAAAGATTGTCTTCTACGATGGTCTAAACCCCATCATCCTTTAACATTTTGAGTAGTTGTGGTTGAGGAGCTAAAGGTGGTGTAGGGGCCGGTGGAGGTGCCTGTGCTGGATCTGGGTTGGCTCAGGAGAGTAGGTTTCTCTCCGCACTTACTTTGTTGATAAAACAGTGGTTGATCATCACCGAGTTCATCCACACACTATTTACCTCGGCGGTTAGTCATTTCTTTGCCACTCTTTTTAAAAATATTTTTACCTCTACTTTGTTGGAGTTCTTTTCCTCCTTTTTTCGAAGGATTTGAACCGTTTTTGTCAATACAATTTCCTGGAGCATCATTTTTTTTTGGGTTGCATATCAATGTTGGTGTGTTGCATATCTGCAAAAGGCTGTGATTATTCAAAATAAGAACAAAATGAAAACATAGGAAATTATCAAACAATTTCATTTTCCACTGGGCAATTTGCCAAATCTCTTAGGTGATCTAGGTCAAGCTTACCGAGTGGATTAGCCTGCAATTTAGGTAAAATGTCCGTGGAAAATTCTACTTTGGAGAAATACTGACTATTCATGGTGAATCACCAACTAATATGGTGAATCACCGACTACTTATGGCGATGACAGAATTTCCCGCCGAAGGGTATAGTGAAGGAGGGAATAAGGGAATCCAAAGAGTGATTCCTAATCCTATTGGTAAGTCGTCTCTTACTCTTGGCGATCACAAATGTGTACACCAAAGGTTATATTTCGTTTAGCATAAAGTACAAAAGTTAAGGGAGGTCTATAATTAATAGACGAATTGCCAAATCATTCGGAAAGGTCGACTAAACTAGTCGAATGACACAACAGGCCTGTTTTTAAATCAAAATCTTGTGACCATCCTTACAAACTTTAAAAACAAAAAATTAAAGCATGCAAATATGAAATTTATATAAGACCCATACTTCATATCACCTCGGAGTACTCATACTTTTTTGATTTTAACAAATTGGTCATTTAACTACCATTATCCCTAAGAAAGTCATCACTCTTTCCTTCGTTGGATAATGGTGGGTTACTTAGACTTCACAAAAAAACATGAAAACAATTATATAATACCCAATATGATTTCAATGAAACAAAAGAATAATACCAAGACATTTGAATATTTGATCATTTGAGGAAAAATTTTTGAATTACAAATACCATATCGGCAACCTATTTCTATCAGAGAAGCCTAGAACATGTCATCCTAATACTAACTTGCAAAAGAGTTCAAAACTATCGAAACTTAATTTAGGAATTAAGAGTTTAACTTCAAATGCCGATAAATTTATTTTTGTAATCCTAGATGACAAAGAAGTCTAATCCCACACACTAGATTATAAACTACAATACTAATTTAAGACAAGACTCTAGAGAATAATACCTTTGGTGTAATTTTGAAGAGTTTGAAACGAGGGAAAGTGAAAGATTCAAAAGGTTTGTCCTTTGTCCTTTATATAAAAGTTTAATATTTTTCCATTTGGCGACGTTAGTCAAACTCGGATACCTATTCGGTGATACACCTAGTGGCCATTTATCCCGCCTTTTTGCAAAAATTGTCAATATTCAGGGGAAGAAATCGACAGTTTGCATCATGATCGCTGAAAATATTTGCGATGCACGAGAAGTTTTTCGAGTAGCCAGGTTTTCCTAGATTTTAAACTGCATCTGCATTGAACTAAACGGTGGATTCAGCTGGGCTTGGCAACCTATTTGGTGAAATGCTGAATGTACTTTCTACTTGCAAAACTTGAAATTTTCTACATTTTCCTCATTCAATCCTGCAATATCAACACATCATATTTATATAAGTGAACTCCCAAAGACACTTAAGACCGAGGGTTGCCTCTCAAAAAGTGTCTTATTTTAATGTCTTGGCATGCTATAGGTCCTTCCTCACTACATGTTATCGGAGTTAAACCTAGTGTCACTAGGTAACTCCAACGTGTTGTTTGGATGGATCGGAGGCACTGCAAATAACAGGAGTGATCTGATGTGCTAGATTAATCTAGAGTGAGATCTAATCAATTTACTTAAAACTTTAATATTCTCTCTCATTTTATTCAACACTCGATCTTGATTAGTGATCTTTTGGAAAATGATTTGAAGCATGTCCTCAACATAATTTTCTCATCTTCTCTAGACTTATTCTACTCATAAGGAGGCATATACCTTCCTTGCAGTTTGCACTGGTTTTACACCTCAGATATTTGGTGGTTAAATGATTCTCTTGAAATAATAATGTAGTTAACTTGAAGTCAACCTCGACTTCTCAATCTGCCTCAGCCATGCATACAAATTATAGGTAAAATAAAACAAAAGTATAAATGAAATCAGTAAAATACAATAAAAAGAAAAATAACACTTTTAACTACATATTTATATTACACCACTCCCCAGCAGAGACATCATTTTGATGCTTATCATGCCCAATGATACTAACCTACGGTATGAGTGTATACCATCATCGATAGTATAGTAATCAAACAAAGGTTTAGGGTCGTGTTCCAAAGGAGAGATTTTAAGAATATTAGTCAATTAGAATTTCATTTTAATTAGTCGGAGCTAATGAAATTTGTGGATAAAAACATATTAAATTATGGGTTGACAGAAAAGTATAAAATATTAAAACGGGGTTTTTGTCATAAATATAGTAAGAACAACAAAAATAACAAGAAAATCATGTATGGGGAAAATTTCTTGGGTTGTGACCACAAGAAAAGTTGAGATATGTACTTGGGGACATGCATTCAATAAGGACTTTGCAAGAAATAGTTACTAGGCTAAGCATTGGATGGAAATAAGTTCCCTCCCGCGTGACATACTCCATTTCAAATTTATTCCTCTCAGAAACCCATTTGCCACAAGAAGTCAACCTATGCCTTAACTCACTCACTCTCTCAAGCTGAGTGTTAGGATATGAGACTAGGGCTCACCCTCTAAGGTAGAACCTCATGTCAACCCCACTACTTAGATCATTAGTCTACATGTATAGGTTTGCGAGCTCCCTCTCGAGCAATACAAATCCGTTTAGTTAAACCACAACCACTATGCGAAATCACCATTACAATATATCTAACCTATCATCAAGTAAAATTCAACAATAATATCAACTCTATTTGCTAAATCACACCCCAAGAATAGGGGGTTTTAGTCGCACATCAAGCAACAACAAAATACACCTAAAATGATAATGAAATTAAATGGGTATAAAAAATTAAACCTTGATTAAGAAAAGGAAGAAGAATAGAGGAGACCCACTTCCAACTTTTGGAAGATAAAAACCTTTTTGTTCAAGTCTCCCAAAACCCTGTAACGACCTGTTTAGTCGTTTTGAGCAGCAGATTTTATTTCTGGAAAACTGGCTGAGACGACGGACCACACGACGGACCGTCATGGGCACGACGGACCGTCGAGGGGGTCTCGTTTCAAAACACTTAGAAATTCTGAAATTTGGGTACTGAAATCGACTCTCTGAACTTCGTAATGGAATGGCAGGACGGACCGTCGTGGGCACGACGGACCGTCACAGACTCTTTGGTGGAAATTGAGTCTCTGAACTTTGCGACGACCTGCAGGACGGACCGTCGCAGGCACGACGGACCGTCACAGGTTGCGTAATCCCAGTCTGGGTCGGATTTCTTTAAATGTTTTAAGGGACGTTTTGGACTATTCCTTCTTTAATTATACAGTTAGTGGGTTAATGTTAATAAGTCTAATTACTTGGGGGTTAAAAGAGGTAACCTTAAGTTAATTAGTGGGTTATCATTGCCATCTTTTATTCTTAATTATATGCTAATTAGGGTAAAAGAAAGAGGGTTTGAATAAGAAAAATAGAAAGAACAAGGGAGAGAGAGAGGATCGATCGAACGAGGAAGAGAGAAAACAAAGCTCTAGGAAATTGCTTGCTTGATCACTAGTCTTCGGTGGAGGTAGGTTATGGTTTTACGATATTCGTAGTAAACTCTTAATAGCGAATGATATGTATTGATAGTATTGTAAACCCTGCTATGTGCTTAATGGTATGCTTGCATGAATGTGATTATATAATTGTGATTATATGAGCATGATGAAGTTATTGAATCCCAAATCTTGCAAAACCCTAATCTCTTTGTTAATGATAATGCCTTGGTATGAGTGAAAGCTTGATAAACTAAAGTAATGAGGATGATAATGCCTTGGTATAAGAGGAGGCTTGATGAACGAACTTAATGAGATTAGTGGACCGGAGTGTCACGTTCCGACACATAGAATTAAGGGATCGGGTGTCACGAACCGACACGTAGATTTAGGGGATCGGGTGTCACGAACCGACACGTAGATTTAGGGGATCGGGTGTCACGAACCGACACGTAGATTTAGGGGGACCGGGTGTCACGAACCAACACGTAGATTTAGGGGATCGGGTGTCACGAACCGACACATAGAATTAGGGGATCGGAGTGTCACGTTCCGACACATAGTAGTAGGGGATCGGAGTGTCACGTACCGATACAAGAGGAATAGAGATAAACGAGGGGGCGGAGTGTCACGTACCGACACAAGAGGAATATGGATAATGAATCTTGAAAGATACTAATATACTCAATTTAATGAATCTAATCTCCAAATGAGTATGGTATTGAGGCTTGAGTCCTCATGTCTGAACTTGACGGTAATTGTTAAGGATATAATACTTGTTGTTGCTACATGTTGAGTATCATAGTTGATTTTATAATATTACTTGATATATATTTTCATCTATTTTGAGTTGGCTGATGATATCTACTCAGTACCCATGTTTTGTATTGACCCCTACTTTTATGTTTTCCTTCTTGTTATTTGTGGAGTGCAGCAAACGTGCCGTCGTCTTCAACTCCACCGCAATTCTAGCCAGTCTTCGTCACACCGGATCTTCAGGGTGAGCTAATGCTTCTAGCTTGGACTGGACTTTCTTCCTCATGTCTTGATGCCGTGAAGTTTCAGCATGGACTAGCTTTTACTTACTTTAGCTTTTAGAATACTCTTAGTTTAGTCATTTGATCATAGATGTTCTTGTGGTGATGACTTCCAGATTTTGGGGATAATAATAGATGTTGAATTTTAGAAGTTAATGAATTGGTTTTTATTAATGAGTTTAAGTCTTCCGCATTACTTTCTGTTGATATTATATTGAAATGTTAGGGTTTACATTGGTTGGTTCGCTCACATAGGAGGGTAAGTGTGGGTGCCAGTCGCGGCTCGGTTTTGGGTCGTGAAAAACCCTCTCCAAATTTGAGAGAAAAATAGAAAAATAAACTAATATTTCAAATGTGAAATTAACAATAATGTTTGGACTCTCAAAAATAAAACATACAAATAGTATTTATAGAATTCAAATTAAGTGTTACGACAGACTATTCCGTGAGGTTAGTCGTGATTAACAAATGACTCGGCGCATCGCACTTCTTATGTCTCATTGCCATTTCATGATCACCTTCAACATCTTCATATTCTGGACCATTGGGCGGTAAAATATTGCTTCGCGAAACTAATCGTGAAGCACCAAATTCTCATTTCATTGCTTTTATTATCCACTTCCTTTATGGCTTTGTGTTCTAGAACAAAGGGCGGAGAACTTCACTTGGTGAAGCTCAGGCCTCAACTTTTGCGTTCTTTTCAGCCTTTTTTTTCACTTTTGCGCTTTAATGTCCATGCTTACACTAAAATTTCTAATACTTGAAACTTAGAGTTTTCAGCAATAGTGAGAGTAAGCATTTGAGGACACTATTTTTTTTAAAATAAAGCCCTAAATGAGTATTATTTGTGGACTCATCAAAGCCGAATTATGATCGCGAATCGATGCAGGGTTTTCAATAACCATACATAAAACTCAATACTTGGAATTCAAGAACTTTAATGATAGTACTAATTTTAAGAATGTTTAATTCAGAGGGGTTATTCGGAATTATAAGCATGAACTACTTAACTCAACAACTCAAAAATACTTCTCATCTGAAGACTTTTTGACTTATAAGGTTCATGCCGAATTATGGGCATGAAAAATTCAACTCAAAAAGACTTCATGGGAAACATATAATAGTCCCATGATTAGAAATATAAACTCACGTTGATTAGAAACTCAATAATAAAAACATAGAACTTGAATATATTACGCGTCTCAATGATACTCAATTTATGGAGTCCAAGTGAAATATAGTGGCATGAATGAATGGACTCAAAGGTCTACATAATTCATGGAAATCATGCATACAACTCTTCTCATTATCTTAGTTACTTCCATCAAATTAATAGTTGATCTCAAAGGATTCACAATTGAGCTCAAAAGTTTTTTTATACTCTACTCATAACTCTCTCTTAAATGTGCATTCTGAATTCAAGAGTTATGGTTAAAGATATGAGGGATCTCGTGATGACAAAGTAGACTTATGAATATATTATCATACCCACTTGCTAGAGTCTTGAAATAAGTTACTAGAAGTTGTAGAAGACTCTACAAAAGGACTTAAAGGAACATTCTTAGAATGTTCGATATAATTATCAAAAACTTAACTCTTAAGTCTACTTTGAATTTAAATTATGAATTCAAGGTTATGATAGTATTATGAATGATTTCTAGATGTTTAGAAGTACTTTAGATTTTTCATAATCAAAGGGATTAAAGTTACCATTTAAAAAAACTCAAACGAATCAAACAATGAAGAATTGGTGGAGGCAGGGGACCCTGGCGCACGGAGTGGCGTGGGGTGCCATACCGTAAACTTCAGAGAAGTTGTTGTGGGAATTTTGCTTGCGCGTGGCACAAGTCCCCAACACATAAATCTCCAACGACTTTCTTCGGGTTTGAATACTTAAAATAAGTGCATTATAATCTACTAAAAAAACACTCAAATTACTAAATTTCATCTTCATATATAATCAAAATCCCAAAAAAACAATATTTAGAATGAACTTTAAGTACAGTTCTAAAGAATTCATCAAGAACTCTAATCTAAGAACACCAAGAACAAAATTTCACTGAAAATAACCTAATTGGTTTATGGGTAAAAAAACCAAATACTGTGGAAGCTGACATACCCCTTAGGGATTAAGCCTATGGAAAAAATCTACAACAGAGTGTAAGAATATCGACGAACGCTTTGATCCTGTCATGTTTTCTCTTCTTTAACTCTCAAATAAAACTCTAGGCATATAATAGCATTATAAAACTTAACCTAATAGGAACATTACCAAACATGAATTAAATCTGGTTGGGTGATGAAAACACAAAAATACCCCTTAGTGTTTTTGGGTAACTTTCCTTAGATGGACATCGTGACATCAAATTAGCATACTCAGTCGTCCGAACTCAAAACTTAGCAAAATTAGTGATGTTGGAAATATAAATCAAAGCACTCTCATTGGATACCTTATAGTCGACCTAAATCATCATGTACTAAAAATAATGGTCGATTGAAGTTTACCCAAAACATAAAGAAACTTAGGAATGACATGAATAAACTCTCTTTAGTTCTTATTGGAACTCAAGTTGCTACATATAGTGACCTCAACACTCAAGAAATTTTAATTTTTGTCAGTAGAATTGATACGCTCAAACTTACTTCTCAAATGAGAAGTAAAGCGTTCGTGTCAAGTAAATAACCCAGCTAGTGAGGTTGGGATCGTTCCCACGAGGAAAATAGTCTAGACTTAACTTTAACCTAGTATTACTATCATTTGGTCAACAACTTTCTTGGAAAGTAAAAATATAAAAAGGGGGGTTTGTATTACCTAATGAGTAAAAATAACTATGTAATTGAAGAGACAGTTGACAGCTTTTAATATTGGGTTTAATCAATGAATTAAAGTAACTAGGGTTTACGTGTTCCCCACAGGTTCGTACTTGATAATTCTAACTATAACAATTCTTCCTAGTATCTTGCATGCAAAGTGATAAGTTATGTATCTCTAAATCCTTGGTCCGGCATCTAGAAAATCTCATTCCGCACCTTGGTCCGCTACGTGTGTTGCTTTCCTAACCCTTATCTTTACCTCATATTAAGCATCGTATTCGATATTTGACTAAGTTATTACCTCGTACCAATCAATACTAGCCTATTAGATAGTATACACTAAATCTATGTTAATAATTCTTTTCCTATTATCTACCTCCTTGGTCCGGCAAGTAGCATTAAGGCGAGTTCTAACGTTGATCATCCGTTTAAAAGACTTCTAAGCGAAAGAATATTAATACATGCAAGACACACTATTCTCGAATTGTTATTTTAGTAAGGGTTTATCTCATTATTTGCCTATGGTTCCCACAACCCTAGTTATGGAATTTAGTTACTCATAGCCATAAACACAATATTCAAATATGTTAAATTAGAATTCAGTACTTACTTCAATGAGAAAGAATAAAATCCGAAAATATATGCTTGATTAATCACCAAAAATCACTTGTATCAATCTCCAATAATCAAACACTCAAAAACACAAAGTCTAAAATCACAAAGTCTAACTATATGGAATTTGATAATCAAAGAGTCTAACCTCAAAACGAGGTTTTTCGAACTATTTATAAAAAAATAAAAACCAAATTAACAAGGATTCTAATTTCTGGAAATCTGCCAAAACGCGGCTGGGTCGACGGACCACGCGACGGACCGTCGTAGTCATGACGGACCGTCGTGGGCTCCGTCGTCCCATACTTGTCCAATTTCTTCAGCTGCTTTCTTTATTCCCCTCGACGGCAAGTGTGACGGACCATCATAGGCACGACGGTCCGTCGAGGGTCTTCGTTTCAAAATACTTCAACTTCTGGAATCTGGGTACTGGGATCACTTCTCTGAACTTCACGACGGACCTGCAGGACGGACCGTCATGACCATGACGGACCGTCACAAGCTTCGTAATCCCACACTTGGTCAGACTTCCCCTTCTTCCTTCGCAGCTTCTCTACGCTGCCACCTACGGACCGTCGTAAGCACGACGGACCGTCATAAGCTCCATAGGTGGTCTCTTCTGGCACTTTTCGCTCAAAATCTCCGCATTCAGCTTTGGACAGATTTCCTGCAAAACAAGAGAAACTTATATCAAATTATCACAAAAAGGCTTTTGGACACACTAAACTTAAGGAAAAGCATTAATTATACCGTGAAACCACGGTATATCAACACCCTCAACTTAAATTCGTTGTTTGTCCTCAAGCGACGCACTATGACTCACTGCACAATCTTTGTACAATAGTATTCACGTTTTATCCTTTGCAATCATTTGGCTATCAATCCCGATTAATCCCATCAATCTATGCATGCTATCACTATTAGGCTTGAATTTTGTGGGATTCGAACATGACACAGACTCACCATGCACCAACACCTATCCTCTTCAATTTCTCACCGAAGTGCTAACAATTCCGTTATTGCAACTAGTGTCCTCACTTTAGAACAAAATCCTCATTTTTCACACAATGATTTCAGTTTGAGTATAAGGATTACATTTCAACACTCGCTCTCAGAACAAAGTCACACTCATTCATACCTATTGCCATAAGCTTGCCCTTATTTTCACTGCCTTAAGTTCGCTATACAACCCTTAGGATCACGATAGGACTTTTTTTTTTTTTTTTTTTTAGCTTGTAACGTAGGCTCAGAGTCAGGTAGGGTATATTTAGGTATACTTTAGTGACTTTTTGCCCTCCTTGACATATCGGCTAAACCTTCCACCCTATATCACTTTATCTCACCCAGTTTCTCCTATTCTTTCACCTTGCTGTTTCCCTTCTTTCTTCATTTGCGTAAGTGACTCTTTTCTTTTCTTGTTTGTAATTCTTGAATTTTTTATTTTTTTTTTCAACGAGTTCTTGAGTCACTTTACTTTTGTTCTTTATCTCTCTTTGTTCTTTCAACCCCACTTTCCAGAGCATTCCTCAAAACAGCCACCTCACAACTCATGGCTTTGCCATGAGTCAAGGTACACAATACCCAAATCGGTCAGGGCCATAACGAAGGTTGTTTATACATTTGACACCCTCAACTTATGCTTTTGTCATAAGCTGAGGTGCACATGTCCAAGGAGGGACCAGGGCCAACATATTGTTCCCAGAAAAGATCAGTTGGGGTGAAAAAGAAAGGTCTAATTTTCAGCTCAATTATTTGGATCAAAGAAGGATAACTTTCATTTGATTTCTTTATTTAGGCTAGAAATGGGCTTTATTGAATAAGGCCTATGATCATTTCCTAATTGTTTGTTACAACTTACTTTTAGCAGGACTAACCAGGCAAGTTCTAGCTCAGTATCAATAGTGGACTATTCAACTTTCCTCACACTCACTTGATATCTCATCACTATACCAGATTATCAGACACCTAGTTTGACTTGAAGATTTAGGGTTATGCAATGGTGTAACTCTATTTCATGTTTAGAGCCACAGAAGTTTCAGTTACTACGCCTAGTCATGCAACATTTTCCAGTTTTATCGGGATACCATTTTAGCCATCATGCTTCAGAGTTTAAATTATGTACAAAAGATATAACGTGCCGGTTCAACAGAAAAAAATCAGTCTTTTGGGGAAAAAGAACACAGGCAAGAAAACCCAAAAGAGGATAGTGAGTTGGGCTACTCAGACTTCACCCTAACACTCACTTTCCATTTACCCACCCCCAACAAAAGCATGCAATTGTCCTCAATGCATAAAAAATCTAAAGATTAGAGGGGTAGGTGAAGCACCTGTGGCGCATAGCGCCGTCGATCAGCAAGCTGGTGGGTCCGGTTTCCCGGAACCCACAGCCTCTGCAATCTGGACACCCTCAGTGGTGTCCTCAGCAATCTGTACACCCTCAGTGGTGTCCTCAGCAGCAACCGCACCATCAGTAGTGCCTCCTGCTGTCTCTACAGTGCGGGAGCTAGACGCCCCAGCCGCTATCTGCGATGCTCTGATTTAGTGTGCCTCCGCCTCAGCAAGTGAGGCTCTACTCGCAGCCTCCATCTCTTGGCTCTCCTTCTTCCTCGCTCGCGCCTCATCCTCTGATCGACCCCTACGCCTCTTGGCACTCTCTCGAGGGGAGGGTGGGGGACTGGCTGTAGTAGAAAACAGGGCCGCCAATACAGTATCCTCAGCAGGCTCGACAGACTCCGGCACTCTTGCCGCTAGGATCGTGTCGATGTCTGCCCGAAGACTGGAGACTGCAGCCTGAAGAGTCGACACATCTACCGGAGGGGCTGGTCGAGTTAATACTCTCAATTCAAAGGCATCGAGGGCGCTGGTGAACCTCAGCAATCTTCCGCTGCATCTGCCTCTCCATACGCGCTTCAGAGTCAGCAATAGACTTCTGCATCCATGGCTGGATATGATGCAGAAGGTGGCCATTTGTGCCTCCAGTTTTTGGACTCGAGCAAGCGGGGCTGGTGTAGGTGAGGGGCTGTGCTACTACCCGGGATAGACTCGACCAGGGTAGTGTCTGTGGATGCCTGTGTCGCTGTGCGGCCTGGGCCACCGTATCCGCAAGATCATCAGATAGTGGTGGCAGCTCTGGACGGGCCCTCGACGTGGGGCCAACTCATTGGCCTCGTCTCTGATGAGGCCGACATCAACGGTGCCCTGCGGGGTCTTCAACTGATCTATGTGCCACACGGGCACACCTGCAGACCTGCAAAGGGCGAAGATCATGCACGAAAGGGGTAGGTGGTGGTGACCTTGAATGCCCTCCTCGTGCATGACTGCCTGGAGAAGCCATGCATAGTCTACCTCGAAGCCGGCTATCATCATCGCCGCCATCAGCACTGCTCGATCCAGGTGACTATGTTATCAGCAGCTGTGGGGGAAAGGCAGTGACGCACGAGCAGCCACAAGAACTTCGCGACGAACGTGAGGTTGGCCTTCTTGATGGCCTCCTTCGGCTCAGTGACCCAGTCGACACCCTCTCCGTCGACTGATAGGTGTAGGGCCATCCACCTCTTGGTGGTCTCTCTCAGTGTCCGCTCGCGCATGAATTTTCCATCCTTGACTATCTGCCAGCGATAGTCAAACTCGGCAGTGGTGGGGGTCCGAGTAGCAGCTGCACTCTCGCCGTATAGGAACCGGCGGATGGCGGGCAGGGAAATGTCGACCTGCACGCCCCGGACTAGAACCTGCTCCAATGGGGCCTGTTTCGCGGGAGCAGCCCGCCTGTCGATCTGTGATCGGAGAGTCGCTACGTAGGACGCGTAGAAATCTCGGACCATCTCCTCACTGTATCGTCCCAACGGACGGGCTGTCCACTCTAGGCGATGCCTGGTGAAGATGTTGTGGATCTTCGGCATCGAGGGGAGACTCCCTGTAAGTACCCGCCGCTCCAGGGTGAGTGTCCGAGTCATTACCCCTTTATCAGTAAGGAATTTTGCGTCGGAGTACACTTGAAACTGGCCTTCAACGCACCACCGGTTTGGCTGGTCAGATGCTGGGGTGGGGACCTGGGGCTGGTGCGCCGGATGTGGAGTCTGAACTGTCAGCCTCATCAGACGAGGCCGACGCTGCAGCAGTGGTGGGTGCGGAAACCTCAGCAGATCCTGAAGCTTCCTCGGACCAGGATACTCCTAAGGAGCCAGACGCTCCTTCCTCGTTGGTGGCCGACCCAGAGGGTGTGCCGGTCAGTGTGCGTTCCTCATCAGACTGGGAGGCAGTGACTACGCCGGACGCCACCGTCTTCTTGGGTGTGGCTCGGGGGGCACGTGCAGCACGGGAAGGTGCGGAGGTGCCTGGGGGCATGTATTCAAGGTCCCGCTCATCATCAGACCTGATGATCAAGCGTGCAGACGGGGCCACAGACTTGGATCGCCCGCGTGCGTAAGCTCGGTCTTGCTTGGGTGCCATGGTCGATACTACCTGAAAAGGATCACTATTAGTACGAGTAATGTCAAACAAGACAAGCAAGCCCATACAACATAAAACATTTAAAATAGTGTGTTAGTGATAGTGAAACTGTATCACACGACGGGACAGATGACGGCTCGTCGTGGATACGACGGACCGTCATGAGGTCCGTCGTGTTGTACTTGGTCGATGTACATATAAAGAACTCTGAAAGAGGGGTCTCTGACCATCATGACGGTCACGCAGGACGGACCGTCGAGGTTACGATGGCCTGTTGTAAGTGTCCGTCGTAGGACACTTAGAAAATGTTTTAGGGACCCTTAGAAACAGGGTCTCTGACAACCATGACGGTCGTGCAGGACGGACCGTCGTAGGTGTGACGGTCCGTCGTAAGTGTCCGTCGTTGGACACTTGGAAAATTTTTGGAGACCCTTTTCAGAGGGGTCTCTGACAACCATGACGGTCGTGCAGGACGGACCGTCGTGGGTGTGACGGTCCGTCGTAAGTGTCCGTCGTTGGACACTTGGAAAATTTTTGGAGACCCTTTTCAGAGGGGTCTCTGACAACCATGACAGTCGTGCAGGACGGACCGTCGTGGGTGTGACGGTCCGTCGTAAGTGTCCGTCGTTGGACACTTGGAAAATTTTTGGAGACCCTTTTTAGTGGGGTCTCTGACAACCATGACGGTCGTGCAGGACGGACCGTCGTGGGTGTGACGGTCCGTCGTAAGTGTCCGTCGTTGGACACTTGGAAAATTTTTGGAGACCCTTTTCAGAGGGGTCTCTGACAACCATGACGGTCGTGCAGGACGGACCGTTGTGGTGTGACGGTCCGTCGTAAGTGTCCGTCGTTGGACACTTGGAAAATTTTTGGAGACCCTTTTCAGAGGGGTCTCTGACAACCATGATGGTCGTGCAGGACGAACCGTCGTGGGTGTGACGGTCCGTCGTAAGTGTCCGTCGTTGGACACTTGGAAAATTTTTGGAGACCCTTTTCAGAGGGGTCTCTGACAACCATGACGGTCGTGCAGGACGGACCGTCGTGGGTGTGACGGTCCGTCGTAAGTGTCGTAATCCCACACTTGGTCAGACTTCCCCATCTTCCTTCAGCAGCTTCTCTACGCTGCCACCTACGGACCGTCGTAAGCACGACGGACCGTCATAAGCTCCGTAGGTGGTCTCTTCTGCACTTTTCACTCAAAATCTCCGCATTCAGCTTTGGACAGATTTCCTGCAAAACAAAGAGAAACTTATATCAAAATTAGCACAAAAAGGCTTTTGGACACACTAAACTTAAGGAAAAAGCATTAATTATACCGTGAAACCACGGTATATCAAGAATCTACTGCAACGAATGATGTTCGAGTCTCAATTCAAAAATATTTTCAAGTTGTTACAATATCTCCCCTTGGGATCATTATTCCCTGAATGATGGCTGGACTGGGTATGGAACAGGGTTACTCCTACTAAGGTCCGAGTCTAATGGTATGCTCTTACTATATTCAAGAATAACCCAAATCCTTGAGTTCAGGTTTCTTAACTTTCTACATAGTGAATCGTATCGCAAGATTATTATCTTTACCACCACATTGGACTTATAAGAAGACTCACTAATGGTTAACCACACCATATTCAAGCTTAGTACTGTAACAAGTCCACATACTCCAACTAACAAACTCCTTGAGAAACAACTGAGGGCTCTCATTAGCTACTTCTCATAGTAAACATCATCTTTTTCATGCTCCTCATCATTAACCTCAGACGAAATAAACACACCATCACTATCATGATAAGATCATTAACCTTCTATTTTTAACATCATCCCACAACTAAAAGGACCTCGAAAATGATATTCCCCAAACTTTTTGTAACTCATCACTATCTTACTTGTAAAATCTTGACTTGATTTCTCATCTCATCATCTTCCCCTATGGGCTAAAGCTTACACTTGACCTATTCAATCAGCTCTTTACTGTTTTACATCTTTTTTTACTCTAGCACTCGAGAGAAGGGTTATTTCATGAATATCGAACTCTCAATATACAGGCATATACTAAGACCACTTTCTAAGGTTTTATCCTTAACCTTATTTGATTACGCACCCTTTGAGTATACCTCCGAATGTTTCTTATTTTTCTTGTGACTTAGATACATTTTATTTCCCTTATCTAAACGTTAGGGTGTCTCACTTGTACTACTCATATTTATTGACACTTTCATGTCAATTTCTCACCTACTCTTTGTCAAGTCTTCTAGATCTAATATAATGTAATGACTTGAGACCATCCCCTAGTCGTTACCGGTATATTCAACCTCAAAGAGGTCTTATACAATACCTTAGCATTGATCATAGCATGTATAATAAAATAAAATGCAGAAAATTAAAATATTTTACTTTTGAAGTTCAACTTCACTTCATTTATAAAAAAAATAATAGAAACTAACTTTGTCACAACACAACATCTAGATATAGAAGTATGGAAATTGGGAGTTATTCCTTACATTAAGAAGAAGTCTAGACAACATCACAAAAGACTTAAAATGTAGACCCTAGGGACCTTTCCTCGGGCTTGAGGACTTGCCAACTTGGAGAAGCAAATCCAAGTGTCTTGAGAAATAGCATTGAAATCTCCTCAAAGACCCGGAGCTACTTGGACAAGCTCTTAGCATTCTTAATAACATATCATAAGTCAAAAATGCAGAAAATGTAAATATTTTACATAGTGAGGTATACATAAACCTCTCACATATCATATCTGGAGTTTACATAGACTCTGTCTTATTGAAGCTTACATAGGCTTCTCGTTTAGGCAACATAACTAATACGTAAGACATAGTCTGATAACATTATATCACATTAAACCATCTAAAAAATATTATAACATTTGGAAATAGCCCATACTTCAATACGATTAGCCACGTATAGGCTTACAACAATAGTCTCAAACGATAAAAGAATGAATAAGTGTTTGTAGATATAACAACTTCATAGCTAGAATAGTGAAATGGTAAGATCCCCTAAGATTGAGGACCTACAAATAACTCTAGAAAATAATTATGTCAAGTCTTGTAAGTGGCCTACTATACTTCAACGGCCCGAACCTACATTGTTCGGGAAAAGGGAAAGAATGTTGTTTAGTACAAATCACATGTACTAAGTAGGGAAATATATGCACATAAAACCTTTGAAATCATGATTAAAATGACATTTTATTCAAAACCATGCCAAGTCACTTTTTAAAACCTTTATGCACAATTAAGAATATATACAAGCCAATGATCATATTATTACTTAAAACAAGTACATATTCTATACAGGACCAACGTTATCATAAAGTCAAGTCAACATCAATATCATCAACACAAGGCCATATCAAAATAAACAACTTCAACATAAAGTCATAACAACAATTCATGTATTAGAGTTCATAACAATTTAACATACAAGACCCTTATCAAAAATCTGATCCCATGCCTATGAGTGCAATACTCATGTGAAGCCCCATAACCCTACATAATCAAGTAAGAAAGGAAAGAGATCCTAAGTAATGCATTGCTTAATATAACATAACATAATCTAAAGTCATCCTCATCTATAACAATTCAGACCAATAACATGTTCATCAATGAAACTATCATTGTATAGGATCATCAACAAGTAAAGTAAAAATATGCTTTTCATTTATATCTTAAGTGCAAAAGAACAACCTCCGAGGACTTTCCTCAAGTCCATCTTGTCCAATGTATAAGTAGATTCCCATATCCATACATATACTAAGTAGAACCCCTCAAGTCACCCTAGTTAGTCTTCATCTTAATTACTTCATTAATTTATTTTACTTTCGTGAACAATCGCCTTAACCAAAAACAAACCATGTGAGATAAACATCGAATTCGGTGTCATGAAAACCTACATCGAAAGAAGGTGCTCTAATTTCCAAGGTAGAACCAAAACATGAACATATCATTCTAGGTTGATCCACTAGATAGTATTCCTACGGGGGGAAAATAGTTAAGGAACTAGAAGATATGTCTTGAAACCTCAACATGCCCATTAGAATCGGAGTCCTCATACCATGAGAACATTGGTGAACCTCCCTTCCATTGGGGAATCAACACCTCTCATTGTCAAGTTCAATCGGTGCTAAGCTAAAGTCCCTTTTTGAAATGTCTTTAAGCCTTTCTTAATCATCATATCTTAGTATAGGTCATATGAGACTAATCCCTTATATATCATGTCATAAAGTAATTAGTTATTGCATGAGAATTTCCTTTCATAACAACCTTTCATTTGTGAGATCAACATATCATAGTCATATCATAATAAGGCACACAAGTGATTCATATTCAACCTTGTTTCTTCATACCCTTAACATGATCTCACAATTCACATATTCAAGATATTTCATCATAGTCATCACAGCAGCATATTCTTAATCTAATAAAATATAATACTTCAATTGAACATTAGCATCAAGTATAACCATCATCATTGAAGTAAAGAGCTCAAGATCATAACGTCTTACCACAAAGCCTTCATAAGCCTTCTTCAAGATTTTACCATCAATCCAACCATATTCATAAATATATTCACTTAATAATATTATAAAATAGTAATCAATACAATAACTAAGTCAATTATATCATCACTAATCAAATCAACCTCAATCCATAGTCTAGAGTTAGAGGAAAAGGATTCAATCAAGAATTCTTCCATAGAACTAGGTGAAAGACTAAAAACTAAAACAATTAAACCATAAAAAATCATAATCTATCAAAGGAAATTAACATCATATCCAATTGAAACATCATTCACGAAATTTGAAGAAAAACCAAATTTTAGAGTTCATTAGAAACCAATTTAGAAGAGACTCTTGGAAAAGGAGATCCCAAGAGAAAATAACTTCTATACCTTAGGATTCCTTAGACTCTTTGTTTCAATACGTTATTTTATGATTAGAAATAATGTTTATGTATAAGGTTATCATTTGAGTCTGTAGACCAATTCATGGGCTCTCATAGTGTTACATTGTCCCCCCCCTTTAGGAACAATCGTCCCCAAATGACACTAAGAAATCTTTTTGTAGGGGAATTATGACACTCAATAGTAGAAGCCCAACCAAAAACATATGATTATCATGAGTCACAACTCATAGGATTAATTCACAACACCATTCAACATATAAATATGACACTCACACATAGCAACTCAAATCACAATTTACCACATATAAGTGCTCAACATTACAACATGAGGAACTACCTTATGAATATCAATATGAGCTCAACATGAACATGAAGAGTCACTTACGACAACCTTCTTTTAAAACACATTAACATGCTCACTATCATTTATTGAAGGCAACTATAAACAAAATACACAAGTGCAGTTAAGTAAAACAGCATTTTTCCAAGAAAACTCATTTTAGCATGAACCTAGAACATAATTATGCACATAGTAGCAAAGAAACCCAATTCAAAATTATTCATTATGTTATTTTAAGAATATTAACAACCATAATTTTTTGTAGAATTTTGAGGAAAATGATGAGGATTGCGGGACTTCATGTCGGCCTCGGCCTCCCATGTTGCTCCATAAACTAGTTGTTTACCCGTAGGACTTTTTCGGAGGCCACCTCTTTGTTCCTCAACTTATTTACTTGGCAATCACAAATTTCCACCAGAACCTATTCACAAGAAAGGTTTACCTTCACATCCAACCCTTCAATAGGGATAATAGATACTAGGTCGCCAATACACTTCTTAAGCATGGAAACATGAAATATCGGATGAACCAAAGCTAGTTCACTAGGTTGTTTCAACTCATAAGCAACCTTTACAAACCATTGAAATATATCATAAGGACCACATATTGGGGATTAAAATTTCCCTTTTCACCAAATCTCATCAACCCTTTCATAGGTAAAATCCCCAAGTACACCCAATCACCAACTTCAAATTCAAGGTCTCTTCTTGTATTGTCAACATAGGATTTTCGCTGACTATATGTTGTGTTCTACCTATACCTTATAACCCGAAATTTCGCCAAAGCTTCATAGATTATATTGGTATCAAGGAGTAAATACAAACCAACCTTAAACCACCAAAACAAAGAACTACATCTCCCACCATAGGATGCTTCAAATGGTGACATATAGATACTAGAGCCATAACTATTATTATAGGAGAACTTAATCAACGGTAGGTGGTTGTCCCAATCACCTTTAAAATTTATCACATAATCTCTTATCATATCTTCTAGGGTTTGAATTGTACGCTCCGCTTGACAATCTATTTAGTGATGAAAAGCTTTGCTAATATTCACCTGAGTACCCAAACCCTTTTGAAAAGACCGCCAAAAATGATAAGTGAATTGAGAGCCTCTATCAAATATGATAGACAAAGGGATTCCATGTAAGTTCATAATCTCATCAACATAAATCCTTTTATAATCCTTCGCTGAACAAGTAGACTTGAGAGCAGATCTTTTCAATCCATCCACAATAACCCAAATAGAGTCATTTTACATCCAGGTGTGAGACAACCCAACAACAAAGTCCATATTAATTCTTCCCACTTCCACGTAGGAACATCTATTACTAGGGTTAGACCTCCTTGACATTGATGCTTGACTTTAAATTGTTGGCTATTTGGATACGTAGATACAAACTCCGATATGTCCCTTTTCAAACCATCACACCAATAGACCTCTTGAAGGTTACAATACATTTTGGTGGCACCAAGATGAATAGAATATCAAAACACATGAGCTTCTTCCAAACATTTCCCCCTCAAATTATCAACATCCGGCACAAACAATCTACCTTTGTACCTAAGCACACCATCTCCTGGGATAATGACTCATTAAACTTTCTAAGTACCAATTTCTACAACTCCATAAATAGAGGATGAAGATGTTGCTTAGACTTCACCTCAACCACTAAAGGTGATACATAGTTATGATGAACCGTGAATCCACCTTTAGGAGAATCTTCTAACCGCACACCGAACAGAGACATTGTATTAACATCCTTCACTAGATCTTTATTACCTTACTCGATATGAGACATAATACCCATGGTCATACAACTTAGATCATCAGCAACTACATTGGCATTGCCGGGGTGGTAGAGAACACTCATGTCGTAATCCTTCACGAGTTCCAACCATCATCTTTGTTGGAGATGTAACTCCTTTTGAGTGAACAAATATTGAAGACTCTTATGATTGGTAAATACATCCATATTAAAACTATAAGGTAATATCTCCATGTGTTCAAAGCAAACACTACGATTGCTAATTCAAGTTCATGAGTTTGATAATTCTTCTACTGCACCTTGAGTTGTCTAGAGGAATACTCTACAACTTTAGCATGTTGCATAAGTAAACAACCAAAACCTACCCAGGATGCGTCACAATACACCACAAAGCCCTTGTTATCCTCGTGTAAGGTAAACACAAAAGCAGAGGTAAACTTCTTTTTCAACACTTGCATGCTTATTTCAAAAGCCCTCAACCACTCAAACTTAACTTTTTTGGGGTCAAGGTAGTCAAATGAGAACTAATGGATGCAAACCCACCAACAAACCTCCTATAAGACCCCGCAAGACCAAAGAAACCTCAAATATCGGTAGGAGCCACATTCATTTTCTTAGGACCTACCTATGCACCCAAATTAAGATAATATGACAAATAAATGCCACCAATATAAACCAAAAGTTGCACTTACTATACATGGCAAACCATTGATATTTCTTGATGACTTGCAACACAAACCTCAAAGTGTCCATATGCTCACCCTCACTCTTCGAATATACAAAGATATCATCAACAAAGACAATAACAAAGGGATAAAGGTTATTTTTAAACACCCTATTCATAAAGTTCATGAAAGCCGCCAGGGCATTAGTTAGAACAAAGGACATCACTAGTTACTCATAATTACCATACCTAGTTCAGAAATCCATTTTTCGATATATCTTTACTCTCACGCTAATTTGTTGATACCCCGATCTCAAATCAATTTAAGAAAAGTAGCTTGCCCCTTGGTGTTGATTAAATAAGTCGTCAATCAAAGAGAGAGGATACTTGTTAATTTTTAATGACCTTATTGAGTTGATGATAATCAATGCACATCCTAAGGGACCCATCCTTCTTCTTTAAAAACAACACCGGAGCACCCATGTGGAAATACTAGGTTGTATGAAACCTTTGTCTAGTAGATTTTTGAATTGAGCCTTCAATTCTTTCAATTCGTTTGGAGCCATCTGATAAGGAGGATTGAAATAAGATTCGTATCCGGTAATAAGTCCATAACAAAGTCTATTTCCCATTTGGGAGGAATTCTGGGCAAGTCATCGGAAAGGACTTCCGGAAAGTTCTTCACTACAGGAACCGACTTTAAAAGTGGAATATAGGACTCAAGATCCTTGACCCTCACAATATGGAAAAGACACCCCTTAGAGATCATCTTACAAGCGTCAAAACATGCAATGATACGACCTCTAAGGATTGAGTTACCCCCTTCCACTCTAAGAAGGGTTCATTAGGATAATTGAACACAACTACCTTTGTTCTACGATCAATAGAAGCGAAACAGCCATGCAACCAGTCTATTCCCAAAATGACATCAAAATAAACCATATGAATCTCTACAAAGTCCACCCATAAAATTCTATTGGGCATGATACAAGACAACTCCTAAAGATTGTTCTAGCCACAATGGAGTCATCCACCGGGGTGCTAACTTAAAAAGGTTCAATCAAAACATCGGGTAGAACATCAATCTTTCTGGATACTAGAAGAGTTACAAATGATAAAGCAGCACTTTGATGTAGTAAAACATAAACATCAATAAAGAAAACCTGTAACATATCAGTGAATACATTGGCTAATTCCTCTTGCTCATCCTTAGAGCAGAGAGCATAGGAGTGGTTCCTCTTTGGAGCATTAAGACTAGGACTGCTTGCTTGATTTAGACTACACCCATTCTCTTGAAACCTTATATTAGGAAAATCCCTCACTTATGTCCACTCTTACCATAACCAAAGAAATTTTCCATTCCCATTAAGCATTCTCACAAATGCTTCTTACCACACTTGCTACAAGTAGCTATCTCACTTGGTGAGTGTCCACTTATTCCGTTTTGGGACTTAGGGTTAGACACCCTATCCTTTTAAGCCTTGAGGAAATTTAAAGGAACTTGTTTAAATACCCTTTTATTGAACCTAGGCTTGTTTTTTATTTGAAGTCTGCCATTGGAAGTACCTCCCTCACAAGGCTTGGCCTTCTTAAACTCCTTATTCTTCCTCTTCAGTCTAGTGTTGAGCATGCACCATCAAACGAGAAATGTTCATATTGTCATGAAGTATCGCCAAACGACACTCTTCAACTAGATCATCGCACACTCCCATTACAAAACAGGTCATCTAATCCCTAGGATTAGATACAAAATAAGGAGCATACATGGACAATTTAGGGAACTTCAAGGACAACTCATGGACATTCATACCTCCTTGACGAAGGTTAATGAAATGTTCCACCGCAACCTCTCTTTTCTCCCTAGGAAATAATCTATTAGGAAACGCCCTTATAAACACCTCCCAAGCTATATGAGTCTCTCTCAAAGCCTTATTATCTCTCCATTGAGTATACCAAGTTTGAGGCACATCCTAGAGTAAAAAAAGATATGAGGCTAGCTTGACCTTTTCATTTGAACTCATTCCCATGACATATATGACCTTGTAGACCTCATCAATAAAGTCTTGGCGGTCTTCATTCACCATAGACCAAATGAACATTGTAGGGTTCATCCTTGTAAATACCACAAGGGAGAAGCCATCGTATTAGCATTTTGTTGAACACGAGGTCTAACTTCCAAGTTTTCTTGAGTCGTTATTCCTTGAGCTTGAGTAGATACAACATGGGCTTGGGTAGCCATAGCTTGGGCCAAACTTAGAAAATTTGACCTTATCCCTCCATCCATCATGGGTGGAGGAATGACCGAGATTAGTCATGTGGAGGAACTTGATTACCTTGTATAGGAGTCAGGTTTCTTTGGGGAGGAGCTCCCGTATTATCCAATTATTCCTCCACTCTCCTTGCGGATTCCCTTCTCGTTATCATTGCCAATATCCACTAGAAAAGGATTAGAAGTAAAAGGGACAGATTGAGATACAAATTTTGAGGCTTGACTCTCAAGATTACCAAAAATTGAGAATTCCTAAGCATCACATAGCCTGTAATTCATAAGTGTGGCGCGCTTCACACCCATGTAGAAGACTTTACGTAGACTTTGTTTAGTGAGACGTTAAACCTAAGATTAATTCAACCTCATGCTCTGATACCAAGTTTATCCTGACCATGGAGTAGGCCCTTGACGTAACTAGCGTCTTCTTCTTTGAAGAGGACTTGGCAAGACCTTAGCATTCATCATAGGTAACATATGCAGAAAATATAAAGCTTTTATATTGCGAGATATACAGAGACCTCTCACAAATCATATATAGAGTTTGCATAGAATCCTCGGTTATTAAAGCTTACATAGGCTTCTAGTTTATGTAATATAACCAATACATAAGATATAGTCTCATAAAATTGTCTCACAATTAAGAACATATACAAGCCAATGACATTTTCACTTAAGACAAGTAAATAGTTAACACAAGACAAACATCATCATAAAATCAATTCAACATTAATTATCAAAGTAAGGTCATATCAACATGAATAACTTCAATATAAAGTCATAGAAACAATTGATGTAGTATAGTTCATAACAGCATCACATACAAGACCCTTACTAACAATCCCATCCCATGCCTACAGGCTTAATGCTCATGGGAAGCCCCATAACCCCACATAATCAAGTACCCAAGGAAAGAAATCACAAGTAATGCCTTTTTTGATATAACATAACATCATGTGTAGTCATCATCATCTATAGAAATTTATACCAATAGCATATTCATTAATGAAACTAACATCATATAGTACTATCAACATGTAAAGTCAACATATACATGTCATTCATATTTAAGTACATAAGAACAACCTTCTAGGACATCCCTCAAGGCCAACTAGTGCAATGTATAAGTAGAGTCCCATACCCCTACCTACAGTAAGTAGAATCCCTTAAGTCACCCTAGTTAGTGTCCATCTTTAATACTACATTCACTAGTTTACTTTCTTGAACAATCACCTTCACCGACAATAAACTATGTCATCTAAACATCGAATCCTGTGTCATAAAACTCATACAGGAAGAAGTTTCTTTACTTAAAAATGTAGAACTAACACATGAGCACAGTATTCTAGGTTGATCAACTATCTAGTATTCCTATAGGTGAAACATAGTTAAGGAACTAAGAGATATGTGTTGAACCCTCTACATGCCCATTAGGATTGGAGTCCTCATCTAATGGGAACATTAATTAACCTCCCCTCTATTGGGGAACCTCTAATTTTAAAGTTCACACGGTGCTAAGCTGAAGTCCTTTTTTGAAATGTCTTTAAGCCTTTCTTAATAATCATATCTTAGTATAGGGCATAGGAGAATAACCCCTTGTATATCATTTTATTAGACCATTAGGTATTTCATGAGAATTTCTTTAGATAAAAACCCTTCATTAATGAGATCAACATATCATAATCATATCATAGTAAGGAACACAAGTGATTCATATTCAACCTTGTATCATCATACCCTTACCATGATCTCACAATTCACATATTCAAGACATTTAATCATAATAATTATATCATCATCTTCTTAATCTAATTACATATAATACTTCAATTGAACATCATCATCAAGTATAAACCATCATTACTGAAGTAAGAACTCAAGACCATAATGTCTTACCACTAAGCCTTCATAATCCTCCTTCACGATATTATAATAAACAGAACAATATTATTCCATCAATTAACTTAATAAAATCATAAAATAGTAATATATACAAGAACTAAGTCAATTACATCATCACTAATCGAATAAACTTCAGCACAACCTAGGGTTAGGGAAAAAGGGTTCAATCATGAATTCTTCCATAAAACTAGGTTAGAGACTAAGAACTACAAAAATTAACCAATAAACACTCATAATCTACCAATAATAATCAAATTAAATCAGCATCAAATACAATCAACATATCAATCACGAAATTATAACAAAACCCAACTTTTAGACTTCATTAGAAACCAATTTTGGAAAGCCTCTTGATGAAGGAGATCCCAAGAGTGAATAGATTCCATACCTTAGGATTTCTTAGCTTTTTATGGATAAAATATGAAGTATTCAAGCCTTAGTGATCCTTGAAGCTTTGTTTCCAATGGGGTCTTCGAATAGATAGCGAAAGTAGAGAGAAGTTGGAGAGAATTGGGTTTGGGAATTATGGCGTGTTGAATTAGTTTAATGAGGGTTAGTACTTATATATTCCTAAATTAACCTAATGAACCATCCCTTAATCCTTAATTAATCAATTAACCAAATAACTAACTAATCTATTAATTAGAAAATTAGGAAGTCCACTCCAACCATTAATCGACGAAAGCTCGTCCACGAGGCATTGATCAAATGATAGCTCGTCATGCAAAGGAGTCATTTGCGAAAGATACTGGCTCTTGGAATCCACACTTTAAAATTGATAAGTGTAACGAATGAAACCATCGAAGGGGCATCGGTCATACGACAACTCATTTTTTGGCTCGTGGTTGCACATTGTCTGTATGGTAGCTTTGGGATCAAATGAAAGGGTCCTCTCCAAGGAACCTTAGGTTTATCCTTGGTGGTTCGTACCTAGACTTTTCGACCATGAAAACACTCTTTTACATGTTTAAAAGCTTCCTACCAAATTTTACTAAATTCCAACTCTTAAAACTCATGAAACATGTCTAGGCACACTAGTGTACATTTCACAATCCTCTGGACGTCATGGTCGTTTCTTGACATTTTAACTCTAACACTTCCTACTTGTCTCAATACATTATTTTTGTCTTAGAAACAATATTTTAAGTGTTAGTTCATCATGTGAAGTTCTAGACCAAGTCATGAACTTTCGATGTGTTACATTCATGTTTTATCATAATTTTCAATATTCATAATAATCATACATAGTTTACAATATATTCTCTTAGTATCCCACAAGTTCAATGTGTAACAGAAGTCTCATACCCTCCCTTTCAATATGGAGAACCTCTTAAGAAATCCCTAGTAAGAGTTCATACATTTTAATCATTCATTTACTTTTACATTAGGGAAAAGTTTCGATAACTGACATAGACCATGTGAGCTACATGAAATCATGTGTTTTACTCCCACACCGAAAAGATAGGGTTGTCACATTCTTAAGGTGTAACCTTTCATACATACCTATCTAGGTGTATCCACTAAGCTTGAGTCATATGTGAGAACATAGTTAATGACAAGGAGATTGTTACTAGAAACCCTATCTTTCTAAACATGGAGCTTTCCAGAAAACATGTTTCTTTGGAATCTGTACTTACTAAACATGAAAAAACCTATGTGGAGGTTTAAACTACCTAAACATGAGACCCCTATCTTATTTACATGTCCTTTTCGTTGATAAGAATCTATTCCATTTCGTAACTTCTTTAGTATCACATTAGTTTAAATTGGCCTTTACTAGAATTTTATGTAAACATGTTATCATGATATCTCATAGGCATTCATAAGATACAACAATCCTTTCACTTTAGAAACACTAGCAAGTGAGTAAACCTTTCAATTTACAGTTTCATTGTAATTATGAGAAATACCTTTCAATCATACAAAATCATACCATAGCATAAATACATACTTTATACTTGATTCAAGTGTATAGCTTTAGTTATGAGGAGATTCTATCATCAACACCACAATGACAAAATAGATATTGAATCTTCATATTCCAAGTTATTCTTCCTTAGTACTTAGTTTCAATGAAGGAAGAATCTTCGTAGATTATTCCCTTCAAGGGATATGAACTTGAATTAACCTTATAATGCATAATTAACATTACATACAAGGTAATTCAACTAGTAATATCATAATTAACATTAACAAGAACAATATACATAATCTTCCTTTCTTTCATCCCCTCATAAAATTTCAAGATTTATCAAATAGGGGAAGAATATGGGTCTAAGGGAATTTTAAGTGAAAAATGACAATTACCCATCATTATAATTACCCATCCTTATATTTAGGGTGTAAAACCTCAAAAAATGATTTAGGGTGTGTAAAGACTCACATGAGACTAATAAGTTTATTCATATGTTAATTATATGTTTTAAAGCATGTATGATTGATTTTAATACTGGTAAATTAAACGTCTAAGAACGTCTAAGACATTCAAAAGTTAGCCCTTGAGATATGCATGTGTGACTTGAGTGTGCCTAGCATATTTGGATGTGTTGCGAGTTTTAATTGATGCCCAAACTGATGTGGAAGTTCCTTGACATGTTAACGTGTGTATTTACATTATGAACGTTCAGGTTTGACTCCCCAAGGACTCCTCAATAGGCTCTTAAGGAGGACAGAAAGACTTTCAAGACACTACCTTGGCACTGTCAATCGACGAACCCTAATCGACACCTCATACTTGAGACGATGCCTCGTCGATGGGGCCCGTAGCTCAACAGTTATCCGTGTTATCATGAGCACTCAATATGAAACCTCACTCACTATCGACAAAGCAATAGGATGGACCGTCACTTCATCGACGCCCCGTCAACTGGTGTTTGTAAGTGCTGCCTACAATGGCATCATGCACGCTACCATGCAAGGGGTGAATTGGGAAATTCACCCCACGTCCCTAAATTACTATAGACGGTTATTTTAACTATTTTTAGGTATATTAAGTTTATTTATAACATTAAAACTCCATAACCAATCCATTATTCAAATTTAGACTTTCCCTCTTTAAAATATCCTCTCTAGAAACCTCCATTGGAAATAAAGCTCAAGAACAACCATGGTGATGGATTCTCAAGGTTTATTCATAAAGTTTTCGTGGTTGATCCTTTATCTCTAGATAGCCTTTCATCTAGAGAGTTCCTACTAATGTTTTCAAAGATAATTTATGATCAATCTTCATAGCTTTCAATCTAGCCATGGGTTCCTTCTCAAAACGGTTTGAAAACAATGATTATGATGAATTATGGATTATATATTTTTTATAATTATGTTTTCAATCCAATTTTATGAAACCCATGATCTCTTACAAACTCTCGATTTAGCTTATGTGTGGGCTTTGTGATCTTGATCTTATGTCCATTGAATTATTGTTCTACTATGTTAAATTGCTTATATCTACTGCCTATAATGTAAATTGATTATGAATTATATGTAATGGATCCAATATGTATTAAGGTTTGAAGGGTAGGTAGTATTGACTTGTGTTCTTCTATATCCTATCGGTTATTAATCTACAACACTTGCATGATCTTGATTCCAAGGCAAGTGTTATTTCGTTTAGGTTGTAATCTTTTTACATACTTCCCCATATTTAATTATTTATTAATTATGAATATTTATCATTCATGACCAAAGTAACGTGGATTTGGTAAGTGATCTTTGTCTCTTTACTCTTTAATGAATTGGTGATGTAGTGTGCATGCTAGTATCATTTTATTTTTGTGGTTTATGGATGATTTCGTCAATGTTAATGTACATTTAGCTACTTACCTATATTTTAATTGTTGATTAAGTATGAATATTGATCAATGATGATCAAAGGTCAATGAAATGGTAAGATAGCTCTAATTCTCTACTTTTCTAAAGTATTGTTGATAGAATCAGCCTTGTATGGCCTTGTGTGGTATGTTTCACATATGGTGGCGGTGTTTACTTTATTGTCATTATATACGTGATTTTATCATGTACTTGAAGGCAATTGTATTATTCAGGTGTGGTAAAGATGATCACCAAATGTGAAGCATGCCTAGTCTTCTACTCTAGTTGTGATCTAGTTTGTGTTTTTATTGTATAAGCTTGTGAATAACTATGTTAGGGTTACGTTTAGGTTCTTCCATTGAAGAAGTATTGATGATAAATGAACCCCTACCTATGTGCCCCTATGTGAATGTGTTATTAGCTAATGGTAGGAGTCTTAAGTTTAATGTGAAGTTAGCTTTTCCCCAATGCTAAATTGTGATGTGTGGTCTATGCTTGAATGTGCATTTTTGTCCTAATTTGGTGGATGCCTCAATGTGTTGTTTATAGAAATTAGGTGATCATGTTGACCAATGTACACACACTCTCACTTCATGTATGTTTACAAAGTAATATAGCTTCATGATGTCTAGTGAAAGTGTATTCTCATATGCACTTGTATCTACTACTATGAATGTAAAGCTTATATCTATCAAGTATTTTATGTATCCCATAACTAGGATGACTTGATAGGTGTATTAGTATGTATAAGGGTATGGGACCTTGTACATGAATTGCACGTGTGTGCCTTGATAGGACAGTTCCTAGGTTTGTGATGTATATACATGAACATGAATGCATGAGCATTTTATGAATATAAATAGTGTCTAAATGAGTTTATGTGAAATGATTGCTCATACAGTTACACAACTGTATGCATGAATAAAGTAAAGTGTGAATAATGTGATATAAAGTTGTTATGTGAATGGTTTGCTCACATTTACGTACTCACATAAACATGTATGACGATCTAGTCAATATGGCCTTGAAAGGTGCTATTAAGTGTACTCTTAAATACATGGTGCTTTAAATATGTTATGTCCCTGTGAAAGGACTTCTCAAATTATTTAGCTTGATGAACTCTTATCTATGACCTATGAGCTAATCATACGAGGGGTTTACTCATCTAAGCCTATATTGTTAAAAAGTAAAGATAATTATGGATTTTCAATAAAGGCAACTTAGCTTAGCACCGAGTGAACTTAGATGAGGGGTGCCCCTTCCAATTGAGGGAATACTTGTTCACCATTGTCCTCACGAGGTGGATAACTACCATGCCTCAATAGGCATAAATAGGGTTTTCATAAGTTGATAACTACAATGCCTCAATAGGTTTAAAGAGGGTTTGAATATAAACCTCTTAGATCCCTAAACTATGGTTGCCCCATAGGATCTAGCAAGTGATATCACTTAGTATGTTATCATGTGTTAATGTTCTATTTGGGCTAAGTAGAGCACCTTCCCTTGGTATAAGGCACTACAACAACAAATTCCATGTAGCACCCATGGTATTAGTGTTGGTTAAGGCTATAGTTTCCCTAAAATAAAATGGACAATGGAAGTAAAGAACTAGACTCTATGTAGGACAACCTAAGGTATGTTAATTAGTGTAGGTGAGGGTATGGGACTTTACCTATGCATTGCACAAGTAGCTAAGGGGATTCTAGGAAGGTGTTCTAATGTAAACGATAATGTTTATATTTCTTTTGTGTGATATTGTATTAGTGTGTACATGATGGGATGATATGCATGGTATGATGTTCGAATATGACTATGTGATTAAGATCCTACTCTATGTGTATGTAATTGACTATAGTAATATGGTTGATGTATGAAATGAATTATGTGCTTGTGGACTAATGATAGGTTTACTAAGTATGTGTGAGCTTATAAGTCTTCACGTGTACATTGTTCTAGTAGACTTATATTGGGTTTTAAGGGTCTTATAGTGGCCTATGTGAAGTGAAGTTAACATATGTGCAATGTGACTATGTCTTACTGTAATAGTTTTAGGTGTATTGAATTGAATGTGCCTTCTGATAGCTATTCTTCTATGATGGTATATTTTGTCTTATGTAGGTTGTATGTTTAATTTCCTTGTGGCCTTAAGGTGATGCATTGCACCAAGTATCACTAAGTTACTATGTGATTAAGGTCGTACTTCATGTGTATGTAGTTGACTATAGTGTTACGATTGATGTATGAAATGAATTATGTGTTTGTGGTCTCATGATAGGTTTACTAAGTATGTGTGAGATTATGGGGCTTCACATGTACATTGAACAAGTATTCTTAGATTGGGGTTGTGAGTAAGGGTCTTATAGTCTCCTATTTGAAGAGAACTTAACATATGTGCAATGTGACTGTCTTACAACAATAGTTTTAGGTCTCTTGACTTAAATGTGCCTTCTGGTAAGCTATATCTCTATGATGGTATATGTTGTCTTATATAGGTTGTATGTATGATTTCCGTGTGGCCTTAAGGTGATGCATCACACCAAGTATCACTAAAGGGTTGCTTGAGAAGCTATGAAGTTAAAATAAAGAAAGCTTACCGTAAAATGAACTCACCGTAATTAAATCCAATGTGTGGTTTTATATGATGTTGGACCTTCGAATATGCCAATATGAAGTTTGTGAATTGTATAATGATTATTGCATCAATGTTTTATTAAGTTTTCACAAAAAGTCATGATGTATTGTGTCAAGTAAAATTTCTCTATTGAATTCATATGTTTGCATGATTTCCATATTTAGTGCAATAATGTACTAACACTATTCTTCTCTAACTTTTTACACAAAGTATAGGTTATGGACGCTTAAATGTCTCTATGCTGAAGAGCTTCATATGTGATTTCCAAGCTCAAGGAAACGGATCCTTAAGTCCAAGGATTTCCTAAGTAATGTGTTATTGAAAAGTCTTGTTAACAGTATACTTATGTTTTATTTTGAAAGGGTCGTGTCTCTACTATACTTTAATGATATTGAGTCTAGGATGACAAAAAGAGAATTAAGTCTTTAACTATTTATTATGATATTTGATGTATAACAGATGTGATGTTCTAGAATATGATATGCTATAAATGTTTTAAATTTTTCCACAAAATTTACCTATGAAAATGCGATGAGTGATAACTATGGGCTTGTATAAGACCTCAAAGAAGTCAAGTATGCCATGTTACTTCTGGGGGTGTTCCCGGTCGTGACATTGGGAGATTTTGAAAACATCTTTTAAGGGACCTCCAGGGGAAAAGAATCCCAAGAGTAAAAGAAACCATACCTTAATGAATACTTATTCAAAAAATTGAGTTGAAAACTTGGAGAATTGATAGCTTCAATGTTATTCAATAAAGTATTTGGGTAGAGAGAGAATATAGAGAGAAGAGAGCTTTTTTTATTATTTAGTTTGGGGTTTTTGTTTTTTACTGGTAAAATGGGGTAAAAATGAATTAAAATCAATATATACCCAAACCCTAAAAATACCCAAAACACCCCTCACTTAGTTGGACCTTTTAAATAAGTCAATATTGACTTTTATTTTTAGAATTATCATCATGGAACAAGTCCACGATGTAGAGGTGTTCCATGAAGCCTTACAAAATTAAATTTTGGGATCAAAGAGTCTGTGATTGTCTCGGTGATGCGGAGACACTTTTTTGGGCATGGATGAAATAAGTCGACGACGCCCCCTTTCTCCCCCAAGTTACTGCCCGCATTTTTTTCTTTATTTGTCGTCTCTAAACCCTCTAAAATTCTATGATTCTTTCCCTAACACTTAGGATCGTAATTACCCCTTTTAGGTCATAATTGAGTAGGTTAGGATCTACATTAGGTCATTGAATTTTTTGGGCGTTACAATATCACCCCATAGGAATATTCGTCCCCAAATGACACCATAAACTATATATAGGGGGAAAAGACTCAAGACTAGCAGCCCACCATATACAATATCAAAAAGAGTAACAACACATAGAAGGAATTCTCCTCTCCTTTTGAAACAATATCGTATATTCAAAACATAAGAACTTAATCCACAACATCATTATGCTCGAAACTCGTTACTTCACATATGTATTGAAGGAATTATCTTCTTCATATTCAATGAGCATCAGTGTGTACATTAAGCAATCAACATGACATCTCTTCATCAAGTTAACATCATACATGCTCAATAACACTCTCATGAATAAAATATACCACATATATATATGAGTGAAAGTCAACCATGAGAAACATAATTCATGAAAACTCAACAGACAATTGAAGCATGAATTTCCATAAGAATATGCACATACAAGGAAATTATGAAAAGATGATCAACACATATGACTCTCAATTCATACTAAATTAAGAGAAACTACTTAACTTAACCGTGGATAGGATAAGAGGAAATAAATGAGAATAGCAGGAATTCATGTTCCCTTTGGCCTCCCATGTTGCACCCTCGACTAGATTCTTTCTCCATAGGACTTTTAATGAGGCAACCTCTTTATTTCTCAATTTCGTTACTTAGCGATCTAGGATCTTATCCGGAACCTATTCATAAGAAAAGTAATCATTTGACCCTAAACCTTATAAAGGGAGAATAAACAACTAGTCACTTATAGACTTCTTAAGCATACAAAGATGTATCACCGGGTTTACCGAGGCTAATTCATAGGGCCATTTTAACTCATATGCAACATTTTTGACACACTTCAAGATATCTCAAGGTTCCACATACCCGAAACTAAGCTTCCCCTTCTTACCAAACCTCAAATCTTCAAGTAGACTCACTTATTTCAAACTCAAGGTTCCTCTTTCCATTGTCGTCATATGAATTATGTCGACTATAAGTAAGTTTGAACCTATCTCTTATAAGTCAAACTTTTTCCGTTGACTTATAGACTACCTAGGGACCAAGAAAACCAAATTCACTCACTTCAAACCACCCAAATGGATACCGACACTTTCTACCATAAAATGCTTCAAATGGTGCAAAAGCAACACTAGAATGGTAGCTATTGTTGTAGGAAAATTCTATCCAAGGTAGGTGGTCATATCAATTACCTTTGAAGTCAATGACACAAACTCTCAACATGTCTTATAGGGTTTGGATAGTGCATTCCGCTTGACCATCCGTTTGAGGGTGAAATCTAGTATTAAGTTTCACTTGAGTACCAAGACTACTTTGGAATGAACTCCAAAAGTGGGAAGTATATTGGGCACCTTTATACGAATTGATCAACAAAATGGCCCCATATAGTTATACGATATTTTTAATGTACACCTAACATAATCTTCCGCGGAATAACAAACCTTGACGGAAAGGAAATGGGTTAATTTAGTCAACCTATCCACAAGGACCCAAATGTAGTCATGTTTCCTACATATAAAAGGCAAACCCACCACGAAGTCCATATTGACATCTTCCCACTTCCATGTGGGTACATCAATACCTTAAGGTAGACATCCTGGCCTTGATGCTTGATTTTGACTTGTTAGCAATTTCATCATCTAGCCACAGTTTGCTATGTCCCTTTTCATTCTGTTCCACCAATAAATCTCACGTAAGTCACAATAAATTTTGGTGTCTCTCATATGGATGGAATATCGGGATCCATGGGCCTCCTCCAAAATTGTTTCTATTAGACTATCCACATCCGGTATACACAACCTTCCTTTGTGCATAAGCAGCCAATCTTCTCCTTAAGAGAAAGTTTTAAAAGATTTGTTAAGAACCAACTCTTTTAGTTCCATAAATAAAGGGTTGATACATTTCTTAGACTTCAAATCAATTACAACGAATCACTTAGAATTATGAAAATCATGGAACCTCCTTTTGTAAAATATTCTAGTCGGAGACCCAACAGGGCTAGCCTATAATGGTCTAACTCCCTTTTTATTCTTCTACATGCGACATACTACCCATTTATACACACTCAAGGCATCCACAACCACATTGGATTTTCGGAGGTAGTAAAGGACACTCATGTGATAATCTTTCTAGAGTTTATACCACCTCCTTTGACGGATATTCAATTTTTTTTGGTTTAACACACATTAAAGACTCTTGTGGTAAACATATACCCTATAGAGATAGTGTCTCCAAGTATTATAAGCAAAACCTATAGCCTCTATTTGAAGGTCATCAGTTGGATAGTTCTCCTTATGTCTCTTGAGTTGTCTCGAGGCAAAAGATATCACCTTACCATATTACACGAGGACACAACCCAAATCCACTCGGGAATCTTCGAAATAAACCACAAACCCTTCGATACCCTCTGGGAAGGTCAACACCTAAGTGGTGGTGAGCTTATCTTTCAATAATTTTAAGCACTTTTCACAAGCTTCTGACCATTCGAACATGGACTTCTTTTTAGTCAAGGCCGTAAAAGGAGATACGATAGATATAAATTCCTTAACACACTTCCTATAGTACCCGACCAAACCCAAAAAGCATCGGTTATTTGTAGGACTTAAAGGTCTAGGCCAACATTTGAACGCATCTCTCTTTCTCGGATTGACCTCTACACACTCACTAGAGACAATGTCATTAAGGAACGCAGCCGACCGTAGCCAAAACACACACTTTCTAAACATAGCAAAAAGTAGATGAACCTTGAGGACTTGCAAAACAATCCTCAAGTAACTCGTTGATCATATTCAGTTTTAGAGTATATCAAGATATCATCCATAAAGACAATCATAAAAGAGAAAAGAAAATCTCTAAACACACGATTCGTAAGGTCCATGAAATCTGCTGGGCATTTTTTAGACAAAAGGACATCACTAAGAATTCAAAATGACCATATCTTATTAGGAAGACCATTTTTGGAACTTCTACACCCCTCACCTATGATGGGCAACTATCTCCTGCGGTTCGGAGAGGACTCAGCTGTTAGTTAGTACCCCCTTGGTTTCGAACCCTACTTGAAGTAAATTTTTAAAGAGTAACTCATTCCTTGGAGTTAATCAAATTGATCATAAATCCTAGGGAATTGATACTTATTCTCTATAGTGAATTTCTTTAATTATTGGTAGTCAATACACATATGAACAGACCCATCTTTCTTCTTAACAAATAACACCGGAGCACCCTATGGAGATATACTTGGTTGAAAAAACCCTTATCTAGAAAATCCTTAAGTTGAGTTTTTAATTCCTTCAATTCAGTCGGGCCATCAGGTAAGGAGGGATTAAGATGGGTTTTGTATTAGACAATAAGTCAATACCAAAATATATTTCCCATTTAGGAAGAATTTAGGGCAAGTCATCTGGAAATACTTTTGGAAAATTCTTGACTAAGGGAACCAATTTTGAAAGAAGAGTCTCAAATTCAAGATCATTGACTCTCACAATGTGATAGAGACATCCCTAACAAATAATCTTACAAGCTTTTAGACATGAAATAATTCGACCTGTGGGGATAGAGTTTCCCCCCTTCCATTCTAAAACGGGTTCATCAGGAAATTGAAACTTCACTACCCTAGTTCTTCAATAAATGGAAAAAACAAGCATGTAGCCAATCAAACCCAAAAATGACATCAAAATCCAACATATCAAGTTATACCAAATCAAACAATGTGACGTTATTAGGAAATGATATGGGACAACCGTTACAAAATCTTCTAGCAAGTACTGTATCACCCACCGGGGTAGAAATAGAAAAAGGTTTATCTAAGACATTGGGAAGAATATCAAAATTCATAGACACTAAAGGAGTTACAAAAGACAAGGTGGCACCGGGATCCAACAATGCATATACATTAATTAAAAATACTTGTAACATACTGGCCACAAAATCCAGAGAGCTCTTGTTAACCTCGGGTTTGGAGAGCATAGAAGTGATCCGTCTTAGGAGCATGGGGATTCAGATCACTTAATTGTGCTTAAGAATTTTCCCTTCCTTGAGACTTAACATAGGGAAATCCCTCTTCATGTGGCCGTTGTCAAAAGCCGAGAGCACCCCCTCATCATAACCGGCGTATTAAACCTCGATGAAGTCTTATACAAGTCCTTAACATTCGTCATAACATGTATAATAGAATAAAAATGTAGAAAATTAAAACTTTTACTTTGGAATTTCAACTTTAGTTTATATATAAAAAATAAAATATAACTTTGTCATATCATACAATCTAGACGATAGAAGTATAGAAATTGGGACTTAGACTTATATCAATAAGAAGTCTACAAATAGAAAAGTACAACTTTTTCTTTGAATATAACAAAGAACTAAAAATCTAGAAGAAGGGTCTTAAATATAAACTTCAAGACTCACTAACTTTAAGAAGAAAATCCAAGTACCTTGAGAAATAACTTTGAAATCTCCTCAAAGACCCAAAACCTACAATGCTTGGGAAAAAGGGAAAAAATATGGTTTAGTACATCACACGTACTAAGTGTGGATTCTATGCATAAAAATCGTTAATGCATGTGTAAAAGGACATTTTAATCACAACATGTTTTTAACCAATTAAATCCAATATGCACATAAAGTAATCATAATAATCCAAACAAACATGATATAATCCTAACGTGTAGACAACCAAAGCAGTACTTGTGCAATGAAAAGAATAGAACCCCATAACACTACACAAATGTAAGAATCACATCAAGCAACCCAATTCATACATACATTCGTAATATCATATCATAACTTACCATATACGTAAGGATCATACATAAGACATAGTAAACATAGTCATAAGGGAAAACAAATACAACAATATCCTAGGATTTCACAAGAACAATGTGTAAGAGAAGTACATACCCTCCCTTACACTAGAAAGAACCCCTTAAGAAATCCCTAGTAAGAGTTCATACATTTCCTTTATTCAATTGTTTTTACATTAGGGAAAAAGGTTCCAATAACAAACATTAGATCACATATGCTACATGGAATCAAGTGATCTATTCCCACACTAAAAAGAGAGGGTTAGCACTTTCCTAAGGTGTAACCTTTCATACATAGCTATTTAGGTGGATCAACTAAGTTAGAGTGCTATGTGGCCACAAAGTAAAGCGTCAAGGAGATTGTTATTAGAAACCTTAACTTGCTAAAACGGGGGTTTCAATGTCATGAGAAAGAATATATATTGGGAATTTTGGACTTACTAAACGTTGGGAAACCCATGTGTGGAGCCGAACTTACTAAACATGAGACCCCCATCTCATTTACATGCCTTTTTTATGCTAATCATCTATTCCCTTTAGTAATCATCTTTATTAATAGCCTAAGCTCACATAAGATTTTACTAGACTCTTATTCAAAAATCTTATTATAATATCTCATAGAGGTTCATAAGTGAGAATAATCCTTTCACTTTAGAACCAATAGCAAGTGAGTAAACCTTTCACTTTGACTTTATGTAACGCCCCTAAAATGAAATAGGTGAAACTATACCCAAGCATGTATGTGATAAGGTTTAAAGGTCCTTAAATGGTCAATTATATTGTTCATAGGTATCTTCTAAGGTTTGGTGATGTTTGAAGGTCAAACGTCCATGACATTCGCAAAATATGCCTTGGAATGTGCTTGTGTATGCTTATTTTAGAAAGTTTTACGTTTTTATTTTTGTTGCAAATGATTATAGGGGACCCTAGGAACAATATAATACTGTATAAGGGTTCAACTTCTGGGTACGACTCAACCTAGGACCCATGAGGGGCCCTAGAAGAGGACCCTAAAACTTAGGCAGAATTTGCCAAGAACTGGAAATCGACGCACTATCACCAATGGGTCGTCGTCCTAGTGTTGCCTCGACACAGGGGATGTAGCTCCACCCTTAATGGTGGGAGATTAACCCTCCGGATGGAGCCTCAGTCTTAATCGACGCCCTAGAAGAACGGGCCATAGACCAGTCGGTGCCCTGTAGATAGGGGCCATCGATGGGGTTCCTAAAATGTTGTCAAGAAATTTTGCCAACTCTTGGGGTGTTTGGTAAACTCATCCCAAGTCTTTTATGAACCGTGGTAAATTATTTTAGGGTATTTTAGATATTTTAAGAGAGTTCAAACTGTAAGATCCCAAAAATGACTTAGATGAACTAGAGCCTAACATGTTGGTAATGGTTGTATAAGATCCTAAATTCGTTTATAATATGATATTGGGGTAGTTTCTAAGAGTTTAGGTGCACTTGAAGTCAATTGTCAAGGGACGACTAAGACGTTCGACGACTAAGTCCCCTATGTGTCTCATATGTGGTTCTATGTTTTTATGTGTTATTCATGAAGTAATAAGTTCTTTAAATGAGTTATTATAGCATATATAGGCAATGTTTTCAAAGTTTCGTGGAGTTTGGAGGTCAAAAATCCAAGAACATCCATGACGTTTGAAAGTGTTGCCTTGAAATGACCTTGTGTGTCTAAGCATATTTCATCGAGTTTTATGAGTTAATTTTGGGTGAAATTCAGGTGATAGGTTCTAAACCCATATAATATTATGTTTGAGTTGGAAACGTCCGGTCAAACATCCCCAAGGACCATCCAAAAGTCCTTGAGGAAGGACCCAAAATTGGTGCCAAGGCTGCCCAAGACAGGCCAAACCAGGGAGGCAGTCGATGCCCAATGGGTCAATCGACGCCCCGTTGGTTGGGTATCATCATTTGGGACATAGAATGGGGAAAGGAGGTACCAAGTACAAACCTCAGTCCTAGACCACAGACTAACAGGACGGTCCGTTGGTCAAGGGATGCTCTGTAGGTTGGCTTCCATCAATCAAGCAGTCTTGCGTGCATGTTCATTGTAAGTTGAGGGGTGAACTTATAATTTCATCCCACTTACAAAAAGAGGTTTGGCGGTTTATAAGGGTCTTTTGGGTATTATAAATGTGTATATAATTGTTCAACACTTAGAAGATTTCATTCTTCCAAATCAAAAACACAAATCCCTTAGGATTCTCTCAAGAACTCCATTGGAGTCAAAACTAAAGGAAGGGCTTGGAGTGACGAAATTAGTGGAGACTCTTCATCAAAGTGAAGAATTGTATTAATCAAGGTATACAATTTCATCCTTGAAACTCTCTTCATCACGGAGCCGAACTCTTAGATGTTTTCTAATGTTTTCAAAGTTGAATTGTCCAATTTCATGATTCTATCATGGGTTCTTGCATTAATTGTTTTTAAAAGTTTTTTATGGATTAAAATTTTTTTGCATTGATTATTTTAACCTAAATTACCGATGAACCCATGAAATTGATGACCCTAGTTTTTTACTAAGTTATGGGTTACTTGATATTGATCTAATGTTGATGAATTATGGTGTAGGTTTCTATGGCTTGTATAATAATCTAATGATTGAAGTAAATTGATATCTATGTTGTTTTGGATTGATGAATATGTATTAACTTTACCTAGGTTCACGAATATAGATATAATTATGTTCAATTGTTGGTTATGGTCATCGGTAAGGTCCTTCAGATATCGAATGTGGAGAATTGGCATTGGATTCAGGTGTTGAGGATGTTGTTGTGGTAAGATGATATATTTCCTTTATTTTGATGTTAATTATATTTCAATTATATTGTGATTAGTATGGTCCATTTATGGTGGCATCTTTGTGTGCCTTACTTGCAATTGATGTGGCCTTGTCGGCGTTATTTTATGCAATATGATGATAACGGCCTTGTCGGCACTAGTTGGAGTATTATGATGAATTTTATAGTTGATATTTTGTTAAATATGATTATCTCTCTCTTTATGTGAAGAAATATGAAAGTATGTGTTCTTTTTACGAATGTTAGGAAATCGTGTAGACTACGACTATGTGTTTTTATGTGTGGTCTTAGGGTTGATTCATGGTTGTTCCTACTTGACTATATGAGTACATATTGGTTATATTGATGATGATATGGTAGTTTATTGGATGACTTGAATATGTTAAGGGTTATTTCTATGTGCTTCTAGAATGACATTTATTATGAGTTAAAGTGAAGTATGTGGTGTCTTGTCTTGGGTGACTTTGTCCCTTACATGATATATGTATGAATGTGAATATGTGATGCCTTCACTTATGATGCTAAAGTTACTTAGTCTTGAATATATGAATAACATGTGACCTTAAATGATGTTAAGAGGTTCTCTTATGTGAAACATTGAACCTACTGCTAAGGTTATGAACGTTGAAGTCGTAAGCCGTAATGGTATCCTTAAAAGTAATGGAATGATGGACTTAAGGTTAATTGGCTGGAACGGTATCTTATTAATACTTATGAAAGTCATCATGAGATTCTTGTCGCCATTGTGTGGTAGCCCTAGTGGACCTTTATTTGGAAGGGTAAATGTGATTAGGTTATGAACTTGTTACGGAACCCTTTTATATGAACGTTATGTGTGAATAACACTGTGGAAAAGAAGGCTAGCACCGAACGATTATGATAAAGGAAGTAGTTCTAGTTAAAAAATGAGACTAGACTATAAAGCATACCCTTCATATTCCTTAACCATGTCCCTACATGGGTTTTGTCTAAATTCAAACATTGACAAGTAGAACACCCTCATCGGAGTAGGTTAGAACTTTGGATTCCATGTCTTGCTACCATGGTCTATGTCATTTATTACCTATTATCATCATATGGAATACCTATTAGCATTAGAAAAGTTCTATGAAGTTTAGGTGGTGGTATGAGATGCTATCTAGACATTGCACAATAGTCTTTAAAGGTGTTACTTGGAGTTCCTAGGTCTTGTCCAAGACCATTACTTGAATGTCCTTTATATGTTGAATGTCTCCTAAATGAACTAATGAAATAAATGACTTGAGTTAAGAAAGTATGCTAAATGATTAAGTACTTATCTAGAGTAGTTAAGAGTTTTCTAGTTAAGGGTTATTTCTATGTGTTTCTAGAATGACATGTATAAAGAGTAAAAGTGAAGTATGTTGTGTCTTGTAATGGTTGACTTGTGTCCCTTGCTTGATGTATGTATGAATGTGAATATGTGAGACTTGACTTAGGATGCAAAAGTCTCTTAGTATTGAATGTATTAATGATATGTGACCTTAAATGAAGGTAACAGGGTCTCTTATGTGAAACCTTGAACCTAGTGTTAAGGTTATGAATATTGAAGTCGTAAGCCGGAATGGTATCCTTCAAAATAAAAGAATGAGGGACTTAAGGTTAATTGGCTGGAAAGGCAAGTTTGTCACGACCCAAAACGAGCCGCGAGTGGCACCCACACTTATCCTACTATGTGAGCGAACCAACCAATCTAAACCCCAACATTTCAACCATAATAAACTGAATATAATGCGGAAGACTTAAAACTCATTAATATAACCAATAATTAACTTCTAAAATTTAATACTTATTATTCCCAAAATCTGGAAGTCATCACCACAAGAACATTCTATCCTCAAATTACTAAATCTAAGAGTATCTAGGAAGCTGAAATAAATAAACAGATGGTCCATGTACGAACTTCAAGGACATCAAGACATAAATGAGAGAGAATCCAGTCCGAGCTAGGAACAATAGCTCACCCTGAAATCTGACGTGATGAAGACTGGCTAGAGTTGAGGACGAGTTGAAGTCGATGGCACATTTGCTGCACTCCACAAATAACAAAGAAGAAAAGTACAAGTAGGGTCAGTACAAGGCACAAGTACTCAGTAGGTATCATCGGCCAACTCAAAATAAAAAGCAAGATATATCGAATAATAATATAAAACCAACCAAATACTTAACAGGTGATAGCAACAAGTATAAGAATCATTTGCAACAACACCAAACCCATCTATGAGGACTCAAGCCTCCACACCATACTCATTTTGAAATAGGTTTTCTTTAAAATCTGAGTATATTAGCATAATTCAAGATTCATTCTCTTTGTTCTTCTTGTGTCGGAACGTGACACTTCGATCCCCTACTACTATGTGTCGGAACGTGACACTCCGATCCCCTACTATCCTGGTGTAGGAACGTGACACTTTGATCCTCTACTATCCTGGTGTCGGAACGTGACACTCCGATCCTCTACTATCCTGGTGTCGGAACGTGACACTCCGATCCTCTACTATCCTGGTGTCGGAACGTTACACTCCGATCCACTACTATCCTGGTGTCGGAACGTTACACTCCGATCCACTACTATCCTGGTGTCGGAACGTGACACTCCGATCCATCAACCCATTCTTTTAGTTCATCAAGCCTTCTTTTATATCAAGGCATCATCATTAACAGAGAAGTTTTAAGGTTTAAGATTCAACAGCCTCATCATGCTAATTCATCACAATTATATAATCACATCATGCAACCACACAATTAAGCATATAGAAGACTTTACAATACTACCCAATACATATCAATCGCTATTTAGAGTTTACTATGAGATAGTATAAACCATAACCTACCTCCACCGAAGAATTCGTGATCACGCAAGCTACTCCTCAAAGTCTTTGCTTTCCTCTTCGTTCTCTCTTCTCTCGCTCGTTCGTTTCTCCCTTTCTCTCTCTGTTCTTTCTATTTTTCTTATTGAAACCCTTTTTATTTTACCCTAATTGTCATATAATTAAGTATAAAAGATGATAAAAATAACCCACTATTTATTTCAAGGTTATCTCATTTAACCCCCAAGTAATTTAATTATTAACATTAACCCACTAACTTTATAATTATAAGCATGAATAGTCCAAAACGCCCCTTAAAACTTTAAACAGAAATCCGACCCAGTCAGGGTTACGCAGCCTGTGACGGTCCGTCATGACTGTGACGGTTCGTCCTGCAGGTCCGTCATAAAGTTCAGAGAGTTAATTCTGTGGAAATATTTGTGACGGTCCGTTGTGCCAACGACGGTCCGTCCTGCCATTCCGTCGTGATGTTCAGAGAGTCGACCTCAGTACCCAAATTTTTAGAATCTAAGTGTTTTGGAACGAGACCCCCTCGAAGGTCCGTCGTGCCCATGACGGTCTGTCGTGGGATCGGTCGACCCAGACATTTATTACCAGAAATAAACTCTACTGCTCAAAACGACTAAACAGGTCGTTACAATAGATACCAATTTACCCATCGTTTGTCCTCGAATGATCACAAGAAGAAAAACAAGGGCGAAAAGGCGTACCTGAATCTGTAAACAGGTGTGGGTATCTTTCTTGCATATCAGCCTCCTTCTCCCAAGTGGACTCATCAACTGGTCGATTCTTCCATTGAACTTTGATGGATGCAATCTCCCTTGATCTCAACGTGCGGATTTCTCTATCTAGAATGGAAACAGGCTCCTCCTCATAAGACAAATTCTCATCAAGAAGAACTGAATCCCAGCGAATAATGTAGTTTCCATCCCCATGGTATCTTTTCAGCAAAGACACATGAAATACCGGGTGCACTCCTGAGAGTCCTGGAGGCAAGGCTAATTCATAAGTCACCTCCCCTACTCGCTTAAGTACTTCAAATGGTCCAATATACCTTGGGCTTAGCTTACCTCTTTTACCTAACTGCATCACCCCTTTCATGGGTGAAACCTTCAGCAAGACTTGTTCACCCTCCATGAAATCCAAGTCTCTAACCTTTCGATCTGCATATTTCGTTTGCCTACTTTGCGCCACTAAAAGCTTTTCTTGAATGAATTTCATTTTCTCTAATGATTTCCTCAGAAGATCAGTACCCGAGGGCCTCACCTCGAATGCATCAAACCAACCAATGGGAGACCTACATCTCCTCCCATACAATGCTTCGAATGGGGCCATATCAATACTTGAGTGATAGTTATTATTGTATGAGAACTCTGCTAAGGGTAAGAAATTATCCCAATGACCACCAAATTCTATCACACATGCACGAAGCATATCTTCCAACACCTGAATCGTTCGCTCAGACAGACCATCGGTCTGAGGGTGAAATGCAGTACTAAGGTCCAACCTAGTACCTAATTCAGCATGCAATGTTCTCCAAAACTTAGAAGTAAATCATATTAATCCATAGGAAAGTCATCATGAGCTTGTTGTCGTCATTGTGAGGTAGCCCTAGTGGACCTTTCTTTTGTAGGGTAAATGTGATTGGGTTATGAACTTGTTATTGGACCCTTTTATGTGAACCTTAAGTGTGAATCAATCTATGAGAAAGAATTCAAGCAGCGAGTGAGTATTACAAGGAAAGTAGTTCTAGTTAAAGAATGAGACTAGATTACAAAGCATGCCCTTCATATTCTTTAACCAGGTGCCTACATTGGATTTGTCTATGTTCTACCATTGGCAAGTAGAACACCCTCATCGGAGTAGGTTAGAACTTTTGATTCCATGTTTTCCTACCATGAGTCTACGTCGGTTATTGCCTATTCTCACCATATGGAATATCTATTAGCAGTAGAGAAGTTCTTTGAAGTTTAAGTGCTGGTATGGGGCGCTATCTAGACATTGCTTAATATGCTTTAAAGGTGTTACTTGGAGTTCCTAGGTCTTGTCCAAGAGAATTACTTGAGTGTCCTTTATGTGTTGAATGTCTCCTAAATGAACTAATGAAATAAATGACTTAAATAAGGAAGTATGCTAAATGAATAAGTACTTATCTAAAGTAGTTAAGGGTTGTTTAGTTAAGGTGTGAAGGGGGCATAGGAGTGGTCACTTCATATCTTACCTAGATGAGTCTTTAAAATGACTCTAGTTAGGGAAATGGTTAAATATGTGGACATGATCTAAGACTTAGGTAGTATTAAGGATTACTTGGGTAATCTTAAAGAGGTCAATTATGGATGTTATCTTCTTGATTTACTTAAGTAGGTCCATTGATAGCCTTTGGAAAGAGAATGTCATATTATCTATATGTTGATGCTTTGATGTCTTACAAGTATGTATGTGACTCATTATGAGTAGTCTTGAGTATCATTTAGGCACACCTAGAGAGGTTGTATGGGTGGTCTCTCATTGTGTTGCTTGTGAGTCTTAGGATAGCTTTAAGTGGATTATTACATACTAGGAGACGTCTAATATGAAGATAAGCAACTTCACTGTACAATGAAGGAATTCACTGCACAGTTAAGGAATTCACTATAACAGTGAGTGAGGTTACTGTTCAGTGACTTCAAAAATTATGATATTTGGTGTAAATGTTTTCTTATGTGTTTCTAAGTTGTTAAATATTATTCTTATGATTATAATATGATTTTTAAACGAAAAGATTCATATTTCTACTAAATGTCTTTTTTCATGATTTCATGCATAATGCCATGCTTTGTACATGTCGTTGTACTTATCCATGCTTTTATCTATATCTTGGTTGTTGGTAGGTGAGGAGCATTTGGGAAGGAAGACTTGGAATGTAACATCATTCAATAGTAGTCGAAGTATTTCCTCATTTGATCGAGGGCATAGGTGTCTTTTATATTTATTTTCAAAGTATTTTAATACACTAACTATTTCTATATTTTGAAGAATGGTCGTTTCCCAAGTATTCTCGTTTCATAAGTTTTATGAGATTGACAGTTAGTACTTGCGATGAATTTATATGAAAGAGTTTTTTAAAGACTATGAAATGTTTTGTGAAAATTTTAATTCTGCACTACTTTGCATTATGCATATGCAATGAATGATATGTAAGGGCTTGTACAAAACCTCCAAGAGGTCAAGTACTCCAGTTGCACTCTGAGATTTCCCCTAACTTCTAGTGTGTGGTTTGGGATATGACAAGCTTGGTATCAGAGCATAGGTTATGAATGTAGTTTTAGGAATCAAGAAGTTTCATCAATTCACGTCTAGTAGAGACTTGACCATCAGTGTGAGTCGAGACACATCTATGGGCGAGAGGCTATAGGACCATGAATACGAAGAGGACACCGGCTAGGAGAGTTGAAGAGAATGAGGTGCAAGAGTAGATTCCACCTCAAGTTGAGGAAGTTGAGAAAGTTACTCAAGGTGCTCAAGATGATCAAGTCCCTATTATTGGTGGAGGTGATGATGTCACAGAATTGAGTAATAGGTATATTAGAGAGTCTTTTCTTGCTTTAGACCGAGTCGTGACTACTTTTGTGAATTTGATATGGTGCCTAGGGTGAATGTTGTGGAGAGCACTATGACATCTAGGTTAAAAGATTTTGTGAGGATGAATCCTCCTATCTTTCTTTGCTCTAAGGTGGGAGAGGATCCCCAAGAGTTCCTAGATGGATTGTACAAGGTGTTGAGTGCTATGGGAGTTACATCTAGGGAGAAGGCGGAGTTGACTTCATATCAATTGATGGATCTTTCTCAAACATGATACACACAATGGAAGGATAATAGGTCGGAGAAATCGAGTCCTATTGAGTTGGAAAAAATTGAGGAAGGTTTTATAATTAAGTACTTTCCGGTGAGAGGAGAGAAGTTAAGGTGGAGGAGTTTATCAATCTCAAGCAAGGTAATATATGTTTTGAGGAATACTCTTTGAAGTTCTCTGTGTTATATATATATTCCCCATCTCTTGTGTCTAATCCAAGGGATGAAATGATTCATTTTGTGAAGGGTGTAGTTGATCTAGTGAGGGAGGAATGTCGTACGACGATTCTACATGATGAAATGACCTTGCCCAATCAATTGAAGAGTCTAAACATAGGACGATGGCTACAAAATTGAAAAGGAGTGGTTCTAGTGACCAAGAGTAAATAGGTTTAGGAAGAGGTCTCAAAATCAAGAAGATTCGAAGAGTGTTAAGGTGAAATTGGAGAAAGGAGGTGGTTCTTAAAATGTCAAACCTACATGTGTCACTTGTAGAAAGAGGCATTATCGAGAGGGTTTAAGGGGTACCAGGGGTTGCTATGGTTGTGTAAAGTAAGGAGATAAGATTATAGATTGTCCTAACATTGCTTTTAGAGGAAAATAGGGTTAACAAGTTACTCCTAGTGTTTCAAAAGATGATGCTCCAACGAAGAGGCGTTTCTAAGCACTACTGACTAGATGAGAGAAGCCCGATTGTGATGATTATTAGGGTAAGTCCTTACTTTTCTATTTTAGTGATATAAGTTCCTTCTAAGTGGAGGAGTATGGTTAGTAGATTGTATTGGAAGTCATAGAAGCATTGCATTGTGTTTAGGAGTTTTGTTGAAATTTAATTTCATTAACTTCTTTCATTGTGAATTTTATTAAGCCATGATTGTGTTTTATGATGTGTTTATATGATGTTACCTTGCATATTATCTTGTTTCTATCTTGAATTGCCTAAAAGTTGCATTTTTGAAAAATTTGCCAAAATCACTGTAGCTTGTAACTGCTCATTGTTAACAATTTCCAAAATCTGACTTATTAACTCTTTGGTCTAAAATTTTTGTAATGTGGTTAGAACTGATGTATATGAGTATGATATTGAGTATAAAATGACTTTTCGTTATTTGGAATGAAGCATGTAAATTTTATAGCATAATGATTTATAGAAATGTTTTCTAGTTTCTTGTTGTGTTAGTGATTCTCTTGACTATGTGAAATTGATGTTTTCTTATTGATTATGTGTTATATGGTATGTCATGAGCTTCTATTTGAATCGCTATTCTTTGAAATATACGGAGCGTGGCAAGTGTTGACACCTAATTTTGACCTTCGATGATATAAATTAATTAGTGAATTTCTTAATTCAAAACAATTTTGAAATAATTAGTTTTTATAAGATTTGAAGTGTGTTTTTATAAATTATTCACATTAGTCTTATCACTTTTTTATAACTTTTAGTTAATATATACGATTTACGTTACTATATATACAATCAATATATTTTAGGTTTATTCGAAAACTACCTCGAAAAGATTTTACTGCGTTTAAATATTTTACTAATTAGCTCCGTTATATAATACTCTATGTTGCAAATTATTTTAGTTTGTAATTAAATTAATTATTTTATTTTTGTTAAAACTAAGAAGCCTATTAATTGATTTATATTAATTTGGGAAATTTTTCAAAATGTCAATATTTTAGCATTTAAGAGGACTCATTAGCAACAATTTCAATATTTAGTGAAAATGTCATTTTAGTTTGTTATGTATGTTATTTATGTTTTTATTATTTATTTTTATCTAAAGAATATAATTATTTAATAACAAAAGGGAGAAAATTAAGGGGAGGAATATTTCCAAAAAAAAGACAAGCATCCTTAATTTTCTCATCAGTTACATTTTCAAATAAAATTTAAATTTTGTTTTTTTTTTCTCCAGAATTTTTACCTTTTTAAAATTATATTCATTCCACAATATATTCTATTTATATTTATTATAGTTTTTTTATTAGTTTGTATTCATTCCAATAGGTATGCCGAATTTATCTATATAGTCATTTAAGAAATATATTTGTATTTTCATATATATTTTCCCTATATAGTTATTTTTTCTTCAAAATCATGTATATATTCATTTTAATATGTATTTTATTTGTATTTCTATTATTCTAATTTTTATTTAGAATTTTGTATAATAATATATAAAATACAAAAAATTAGTATGATGAAAAAGTGAATGAAATATAAAATTGAAAAGAAATAATTGAATATTTGGTGTACTCATTCTAAATAAAACATATAATTAGTTGACATACCTTTAGAATAAACACAAATTAGAAAAAAATGTCAAATTCAGTTGACATACCTTTATTAGTTTGTATTAATTCCAATATGTATGTCAAATAAAATGTAGTTATTGAAGAAATACATTTGTATTCGTATATATTTTTCACTGTGTATTTATTTTTCTTTTCAAAATCTTGTTTTCTTTTCTAAGTCGTATTCATTCCAATATGTCTATTATTTGTATTTGTATTCAAATACAAATAAACTAATAGAAAGTTGTTCTTCTTATAAATAAAATACATAACTAGTTGACATACATTTGGATGAATACAAATTAGGGACAAATACAAGATTCATAAACCATGCAACATGAATTTTTTAATAAATACAATTATTGATAGTATACATAGTGATTTGAATACAAATTAAGAAAGCATACCAAATTCTAAAAAAGAACTATAAATACAAAGCAAACTAAGAGAAAATTGTTCGAAAACTATCCGATCTTCGTCGCCTTTTTCAAGATCCTCACGAGTAGACAAAGATTCTACATTTGCGTTCTGAATTTGAGGAAGGTTTTGCACACCAATGAGTCTTGTAAATGTTCTTACCCTCTTTCTTCCCTCATTTTAGCAGCGGATCATACATTATACACTATTTGTTAAGTAATAAATTAAAGGATGAAAAATCATCAGAAATTGGTTGATTAAGATGAATACCTCTAGTAAGCCTATTGGATTCAGCCATTGGAGAGTAAATCATACAACATTTTTTTAAGATTTAACAAAAATAAAATTAGAAAAGAAATCTGAAAATAGGATAAAGATTAGATTTACCTTAATCAAAGGGATTCTTGTTGATTCAATTCTTGATTAAAAAACAACCAAAATATATGGCAAAAAAATATTTGCAACTTGAATGTTGGAGGAAAATCAGAAAAGATAACCATGAGAGAGAAAAAAATTAAATGGGAGAGAGAATTAACAATTTGAAAAGATAAATATGAGAGAGAATAATTTTATTTTATTTTTTTAAAAAAGGATATATAGAATTAATTGAAAAAGAGAGATAAAATAGGAAGAAAATTGGGACACATAAATTTTTTAAAATAATGACATTTTTGACATTGTTGCTAATATTTATAAAGTATGGATATTTTTACTAAATATGTTATTTATTTTGACTAATTTATTAATTTTTCCTATTAATTTGCCTCACCTAGTTACCAACTTTAATCAATTTTGGGGTTCTTATATTTTAATTTTCAGCAGTCCATCTCCCATTTAATTTCAAATAATCCCCTTCAGAGTCGGCCCAACCAACAATTAAAAAAGGGAAAATTGTATATAATAGCAAACTGATAACCTAAATTAAATGGAATAGCTAGGGTTTGATTTAATTATGCTCCATAGCAAACATTAGCTAAAATTTGCCAGCGTCTCTCTCCCAAAAATCTCGCTCGTCTCTCTCGCTTTATACAGAGAAGTGTACAGTTCTGTTTCTATTTTGTATAAAGCGAAAGAAAATTGTATATACACATGCAAAAATGTATATCTTCTTGTTATACACTTAATTATACAATTTACAAACATTTTACTTCAAATATTGCAGAGAAAAAGGCCAACAAATTATACAATTGCGAATTATACAATTGCAGTGAAATACAATTTTCTCTAGCTTTATACAACAGAAGTGTATATATTGTGATTCTGTTTTTGTATAAAGCGAGAAAAATATATATCTTGTTGCTATACACTTATAATTATGCAATATACATACATTTTAATTCGATTAAACTATATACAAAACAAAAAATACAATTGCAGCGAAATATGCCAGCGAATTATACAATTTAGGCCAGCGAATTATACAATTGTATATGTATAGCAAATTATACAGTTTTATGTTTGCTATGGAGCGCAATTATGCAAAGTTTGTTATAGCATACAAATATGAATTTTTTGTTTGATATATGTGAAAGTTGCCCATTAAAAAACCCAATTCCCAGCCCACCTATTTTTTCCTTAGACCATCCATTCTCTTTCAAAACCCAACCCATTTTTTCCCTCTTTATTTTTTTAAACGGTACCATCCCACTCCCTAAGAGTGGCAGCGGAACCGGTACCTACCGGTTCCCGGTCCGGTTCGGTACCGGTTAGTACCTGTTAGGGTTTGGGTTTTCCGGTTCCGGGACTGGAACCGGGACGGAAATTACGGATATCCGGTTTTTACCGGTTCCGGTAATTACCGGTCTGGTCCGGTTTAAATTTTTTTTTTTTTAAATAGAGCCGTTACTAGCCGTTGGGTAACGGCTAGTGGGCCCCCCGGTTCCGGTAATTACCGGTCCGGTTTTGCCGGTTCCGGTACCACTGCCACACTTACCACTCCCTATAACAAGATAACCCGACCCAACCCCTTTCCCTTTCATAACCTCACGCTAGCAACAACTTCACGAAACGATGACAAATACGACGTGAGCGAACAAAGAAAGAAACAAATATTCAAGGGTGTTCCTCAAATACCTACGTGCCTCACGCGAGAACGCGCGAGAGCGAGTTCACGACAATAGATGACACCTTCCAACAGCGATAACAACAAACGACGCTTGCTCGATATAACCTCTTCATGGAAGAGACAGATATAGATGGAAAGCACCGAATAATGTTACAGCAAGAGCATAGTACGACTTTTGTTTTCTTCCTCCCTTGTCTCTATCAGCCTGTATAGTGGCAGAAGCAAAGGCACCAACAAGAGCATGTGATTTCGTCCTTGTGACCTTGAGATGAGGCCACGTTGCTCGACAAAGACGCCCGAGTTAATCCCAGCCATCCTCCTCCCTTTCCCTTTTCGGAAAAGGGTAAAAGACTTCAGAAAAAGTAAGCCTCCGTGAAGTGGTGAAAGTGTGAGAGGTTTTGTATTTGGAGTGGGGGGCTGGTTTCATTTTGAAAAAAAATTCTATCCGTTTCCCTCCCTTTTGGCAGAACCCTAATTCTTTGCCTACATATAGTTTCTTTTTCTTCATAGAGAAAGGGGGGATTTTTTTTATTTAGATTTTAAGGCAGAGTCATAAGAAGGGAAAAAGAGATACAGAGAGTTCTTGTTCTTTTTTTTACTTCCTCTTGATATATTTTGATCACAGTGATATTCTTAAGACTTGGTGAGCTCTTATCTTATTAGGAAGAAAGTAAGTTCTTCTATCCAAAGTTTGGTTCAAATTTCTAGTCTGTCCGCTCGAATCGAAGGTTTATTTCATGGTGGTGGAATCACATCACGCTCTTAGCCCGTCTTTGTCTCAGTCTCGCTGCACCGGAAATGGTAATACTTCTTCCTTTCATCGGAACCTCACCCCTCTTTCAATCTCGATGTGATATTTTTCAATGTTGGAAAAGCTTTGTTACATGGCCATTTGGATCAGTTACTGTTGGTTTGTTTGGTGTTTGATACGATGTACTCGTTCTTTATTGTTCCATCGATTTAGTCATAACCCCAAGTTAAAAACATGTAAGATTGTACTCAATATTGTAGTATTTTGTTTGTTGAGTTTAAGTTTGTTGCAACTATCATTAACTGTCAATGTTGTTATTTTTATGAAATGAAGACAAATCTAGGAAATACGGATGACTTGAAATCATGTGTCATATTGTTTATCGTTTTTTCGTTTAATGTCATAATTGGAAACTTGTTGGGTTTTAGGACTGAGTTGAGGTCTCTTATTACTTTCGATATAACTTGTGAGTTTAAGTCTCTGGATTTGTTTTCCTCTGTTCTTCTGTTCCAGTTTCTTGATGTCATTTAGAGGTTTATATCTTTCTTGATCTCATGGTCTTTCTTTTACAAGCTTTGTGTAGTCATAGTCAAGGCTTATGTGTTTGAGTCATTTATGTCTATTTGGTCCAAGCTCTCTTAGTCTTTCCTCATCTCGGCACCCCGTTTTATTTTTGGCTCGAAAATATTGTAAATCGTTGAACATTAGTTGTAATATTTTAGCTTGGGTTAATAGTTGCAAGCCTGCCTTTATCATGTATTAGGAGTGTTAAATTGTTTAGGCCACTGTACACTCTGTCTTCTTGCAGGCATAAGTCGGTTTTGTTAAAGTTTATTGTTTTAGTACGTTCATGGATCTGCATGAGTTCGCGTTTTCATTCATCATTTGGTATTTTGGTCTCTAAACTATAGTGAGAACATATTTGTTTAGGATACTCTCTAAAGCATTAACTCTTGGAGTCGAGGAACTTAGTTTTCTTTTGATTTTCGCATTTGCTTACTTCATCTACTTGGTTTGGTTGCTCATTTGATCTGACGATTGTTTGAGTGTTGTCACTCGTATAAGTTTAAAAGGCTGATATACGAGATATAGTCTCATGTTTGTTCTATTTTGTCTAGATTTCTCCGTTTCTTCAAATGTCTTTGTTCTCTTACTGCTTATTAATTTATTGAAATTGAGTACGCATCTTCATACTTTTCGAAGTTCAGCCTGAAATGTTTACACATGCGAGTGGAGTCCGTATACGATCTGATTGCTCTATAGTTTGCCTTCAAAATATTAGTTCGCTTGAAATTCAATCTTTAAAATTGCCTGAGACATGAATTTATTGACATAGCACTGTTATGTACCTAATTTTTTTTTTGTCTCTAGCATAAAACCAATTATTAACAGCTTATTCATGTGTCATATGGCCTTAATTATCTTTGATCCATTTTACAGAAAGAACAAGTCTTTTCTTTGATTGCTGCAATAAATATTTGTATTTATCAGTTTCAACGTAGTATTTCCATAAATACTGACTCATAGGCTTGTTTTTATCTTCCTCAATTTTTGACGGTTTGACCCATGTTAACCTCATCGGCGTCTTTGCTCTTTTATGTCTGGCCTTGTCATTTTTTTGTTATTTTATTTATTTTATTTTATGGTAATCTATTTTCTTTCATTCTATTTTTATTTTTATTTTATTTATTTTTTGAAATGGGTTTGTTACGTACAAGATAGTGTGGGCAGTTATCCATAATTTTAATATTTTGGAATGGTAATTCTTTTCTTCTCTTGTATAAATTTACTCTTTATATGCTTAACTAACAATATTTGAGAATTTGTTTATTTCTATTTGCCATTATAGGAAAATTTAAAATGTTAAGTTGTGTTATTTGTATCATTGGCGAGAGGCTGCCTAATTTATTTCCTATTTGCAAAGATATTGCTAAATTTAACTGTGTTTTCTCTGTACTAGTGCAATCCATCAATACTTTCTCTCTTTTAACTCTTGATGCATAAATAAATGTTGATAATGGTTTGTGTCTTGGTTTCCACCAGTTTGAGTCCTCTAGAATCTTGCTAAAATTGGAAAAATATTGCCCATGTCTATAGTTTGTGTGTGTTGATATTAAATTCAAATGAATAATTACTTAGGTGTTTTATTTGTTTTCATCGCATCTGGGATTCAACCGAGTTCATTATGAACTCTTATGTTCCTTTAATTTTGGGAGATCCATAAAGGCTCAAAATTCCTCCACCAAGTCAACCAGTTACAAAATCAACGTACAAGTCCCAAAATGAAAGAAATCGATGTGGCAAAGTTGAAGAAGTCGAGGCTAAAAAGCCTACTTTTATTCTTTAAAATATTGTATTTTGTTATTTTTGGGACTAAGCCCCTTTGTATTGTTATTATTTTTTTAGTTTAGGATAGGTACGATCGAAATGTGGCCTAAAGCCGAAAAACAAAAATAGGTCCAAATACCGGTCCAGGCGGACAAATACCGGATTTGGACCCAACCCTCTCTCCCTCTCTCTTTTACTTATCGCATATTTATCTATTACTAGTCTTATGGTTAAAATTCCAAATCCCCGCGAGACGTCATTACGTTCTAACTACTTGAAATCAAATCAATTGGCTTTAAATAAAGCTGAAATGACGATAAATAAATTTTGCGAGACTAATAATTTATTTAGATAATAGTTATAATATTTCACTTTTATTAAGATTTGCAAAAGTAAATTTTCAAACTAAAATTAGATCACTTTAGGCAAATAAGTTGGTTGTCAGGAAAATTGTGTGTTAGCAAATATTTTAGGTGTCGTAACAACCTTCCTAAAAAAAATTAGGAATCACCAAATCACTTTAAAGTTTTCGAAATGTTTTTTTTTGTTTAAGTCTTTTTAAAACGTAGTTTTTCTTGATTTTTTTCATTGAAAAATTAAGTGGCCATTCTAAATTCAAAAAACATACAAAAATGTATAAAATAGCATGTGTCATTCGAGGACGAATGTTGTCCAATTGGGGGAAATTGTAAGACACCGAAAATGACTTAGGTTAACTATAGATTAACATGTTGTTCATGGTGGTATAAGGTCTTAAATTTTTTTATAAGATGGTATTGAGGCAGTGTTTAAGAGTTTAGGTGCATTGGAAGTCAAACGTCAAGGGACGACTAAGACGTTCGACGATTAAGTCACCTATGTGCCTCATATGTGGTCCTATCTGTTTATGTGTGATTTATTAGGTTATAAGGTCATACAAAATTAGTATATCATATATACGAAGTGTGTCGAGTTTCGTGAAGTTTGGAGTTCAAACATCCATGACGTTCGAAAGTGTTTCCTTGACATTACCTTGTGTGTCTAATCATGTTTCATCGAGTTTGATGTGTTTGTTTTGTATGAAATTAATGTGAGAGGTTATAAACTCATATAGGATCATGTTAGGGTTGGGAACGTCCTGGAAATCATCCGTAAGGACTATCTAAGGGTCCTTGAGAAGGACCTAAAATAGGTGCCAAGGATGGCGAAGACAGCCCAAACCACGGAGGCAGTCCATGCCCAGTGGGTCAATCGACGCCCCGTTTGTTGGGTCTCATTGTTTGGGAATTATTATAGGGAAAGGAGGGACTAAGGACAAGCCTCAGTCCCAAAGCACGAACCAACAGGATGGTCCATGGTCAAGGGACAGTCCGTAGGTTGGCTTTCGTCTATGAAGTAGTCTCGCGTGCAGGTTCACTAAAATTTGAGGGGTGAACTTATAATTTCACCCCACTTCCAAATACAATTTTTGAGGTTACTTAAGGGTTTTTTGGGTATTTTAAATGTGTATATAAGTTTTTAACACATATAAGATTTCATAGGGTCTTTTGGGTATTTTAAATGTGTATATAAGTGTTTAATTCTTAGAAGATTTTATTTTTCCAAATCAAAAACCCAAATCCCTTAGAATTCTGTCTAGAACACCATTAGAGTCAAAACTCAAGGAAGGGCTTGGAGTGAAGAATTGAGTTAAGATTCTTCATAAAAGTGAAGAATTATCTTAATCAAGGTATGTATTTAGATCCTTAAAATTCTCTTCATCAAGGAGCCCAACTCTCAGGATGTTTTCTAAAGTTTTCAAAGTTAAATTGTCCAATTTCATGATTCTATCATGGCTTCATGAATTAATTTTTTAAGAGTTTATTATGGATTAAATTATTACTGAATTGATGATTATAACCTAAATAACTTACGAACCCATGAATTGGATGAACTCTACTTTTTGATTAAGTTATGAGTTAATTGATATTGATCTAATGTTGATGAATTCTGGTGTAGATTTCTATTGGCTACCATCTAATGATGTAATGACTGTATTAAATTGATATCTAGGTTGTGTTTTATTGATGAACATGTAGTAATTTGACCTAGTTTCATGAATATAGATATAATTATGTTGAATTGTTTGTTATGGTCATGGGTAAGAGCCTTGTGATATCGAATGCGAAGAATCGGCTTTGGATTGAGATTTTGAGAATGTTGTGGTGGTAAGATGCCCTATTTCCTTTATTTTGATTTTAACTAGACTTGAATTACATTGTGATTGTTATGGTCCACTTATAGTGGAGGTGTTATGTTCCTTACTTGAAAGTGATGTGGCCTTGTCGGTGTTATTTTACGCAATACAATGATCATGGCTTTGTAAGCACTACTTGGAGTATTAATATGAATTTTATAGTTGATATTATGTGAAATATGATTATATATATATCTATATGTCAAGGAATATGAAAATATGTGTTCTTTCTATGACTGTCAGGAAATCACGTAGAGTATCAATATGTGTTTTTATGTGTGGTCTTAGGGTTGATGCATGCTTATTCCTACTTGACCATATGATTCTATATTGGTTATATTGATGATGATATTGTAGTTTATTGGATGACTTGAATATGTTAAGGGTTATTTCTATGTGCTTCTAGAATGACATTTATTATGAGTTAAAGTTAAGTATGTGGTGTCTTGTCTTGGTAGACTTATGTCCCTTGCATGATATATGTATGAATGTGAATATGTGATGCCTTCACTTATGATGCTAATGTCTCTTAGTCTTGAATATATGAATGACATGTGACCTTAAATGATGTTAAGAGGTGCTCTTATGTGAAACATTGAACCTACTACTAAGGTTATGAATGTTGAAGTCGTAAGCCGTTTTTAAAAGTAATGGAATGATGGACTTAAGGTTAATTGGATGGAACAGTATCTTATTAATACTTAGGAAATTCATCATGAGCTTCTTGTGCCGTTGTGTGGTAGCCATAGTGGACCTTTCTTTGGTAGGGTAAATGTGATTGTGTCATAAACTTGCTACGGAACCCTTTCATGTAAACCTTATGTGTGAATTACTTTGTAAGAAAGAAGGCTAGAACCGAACGAATATGGTAAGGGAAGTAGTTCTAGTTTAAAAATGAGACTAGACTAAAAAGCATACTCTTCACATTCGTTAACCATGTGCCTACATGGGTTGTGTCTACATTCTACCATTGACAAGTTGAACACCCTCATCGGAGTAGGTTAGAACTTTGGATTTCATGTCTTTCTACCATTGTCTATGCCGTTTATTACCTATTATCATCATATGGAATACCTATTAGCATAAGAGAAGTTCTATGAAGTTTACGTGGTGGTATGGGACTCTATCTAGACATTGCACAATAGGCTTTGAAGGTGTTTCTTGGAGTTCCTAGGTCTTGTCCAAGACCATTACTTGAATGTCCTTTATGTCTTGAACGTCTCCTAAATGAACTAAGGAAAGAAATGACTTGTGTTAAGAAAGTATTCTAAATGATCAAGTACTTATCTAGAGTTGTTAAGGGTTTTCTAGTTATGGTGTGAAGGGCGCATAGAAATGGTCACTTCGTATAGTTAGGGAATTGATTGAATATGTGGACATGATCTAAGCCTGAGGTAGTCTTAAGGATTACATAGGTTATCTTGAAGAGGTCACTTATGGATGTTACCCTCTTGATTTACTTAAGTAGGTATTTTGATAGCCTTTGAAAGAGAATGTCATATTATCTATGTTGATGCTTTGGTCTTGCAAGTGTATATGTATGTCATTATGAGTAGTCTTGAGGATCATTCAGGCATACCTAGAGAGGTTGTACAGACGATCTCTCTTTGTGTTGCTGAAGTGAGTTTTAGGATAGGTTTAAGTTGGATGATTGCATACAAGGAGATCTCTAAAGTGAAGATACGCAACTTCACTATACAATGAAGGAATTCACTGTAACAGTGAGTTGAGGTTATTGTAAAGTTACTTAAAAATTATGATATTTTGTTTAAATGTTTTCTTATGTGTTTCATAGTTTTTAAATGTTTTTCTTATGATTATAATATTGTTTTAAAATGAAAGATACATATTTATACTAAATATCATTTTTCATTATTTTCATGCATAATGCCATACTAAGTAAATGTGGTTGTACTAATCCATGCTTTTATCTATCTCTATAGTTGTTGGTAGGTGAGGAGTATTTGGGAAGGAAGTCTAGGATCGTAGCATCATTCAAGAGAATTCAAAGTATATCCTCATTTGATTCTACGGCATAGATGTCTTTTATGTTTATTTTAAAGTATTGTAATAGACTAATTATTTCTATGTTTTGAAGTATGGTCCGTGTCCCAAGTATTATCGTGTCTTAAGGTTGATGAGATTGAGAATTAGTATTTCTTATGACTTTATATATGTAAGAGTTTTTACAGATTATGAAATGTTTTATGAGAAGTCTTAATTCCACACTACTTTTCAGTATGTATATGCGATGAATGATATGTAAGAGCTTGTACAAGACCTCCGAAAGGTCAAGTACGTTTATTGCATTCCAATATTGCCCTTAAATTCTAGGGTGTGGTTTTGGGATGTGATAAGTTTGGTGTTAGAGCATAGGTTATAAAGTAGTTTTAGGAATTAAGAAGTCTCGTCAAGTAACGTGTAGTAGACTGTTGACAATCGGTCTGAGTCGCGACACATCTATGGGCGGGGGCTATAGGACAATAGAGTTTCCCTTCTTTGCTACTCATATATCGTGTCGTAGAGTAAAAATTATGAGTAATATTTTCATATGGTTTTTCCTTGTGTTTCTAGGAATATGAATACGAGGAGGACACCAGCTACGAGAGTTAAAAATAATAAGGTTCAAGAGGAGATTCCGCCTCAAGTTAACGAAGTTGAGCGAGTTCCTCAAGGTGATCAAGGTTATGAAGTCCCTATTATTGGTGGGGGTGATGATATCACGAAATTGAGTAATAGGGATATTAGAGAGGCTTTGCTTGCTTTAGCACGAACCATGATTATACAAGTGAATTTGAGTATGGTGCCTAGGGTGAATGTTGTGGAGAGCACTATGACATCTACGTTAAGAGATTTTGTGAGGATGAATCCTCCTCTCTTTCCAGTCTTTATGGTGGGAAAGGATCCCCAAGAGTTCCTAGATGGAGTGTACAAGGTGTTGAGTGCTATGGAAGTTACATCTAGGGAGAAGAAGGAGTTGGCTTCATATAAATTAATCGATGTTTCTCAAATATGGTACACCCAATGGAAGAAAATAGGCCGGAGAAATTGGGTCCTATTGAGTAGGAAGAATTCAATGAAGATTTTCTTTGTAAGTACTTTACCTGTGAGAGGAAAGAAGTTGAGGTGGAGTGGTTTATCAGTTTCAATAAAGGTAATATGAGTGTTGAGGAATACTTTTTGAAGTTCTTGATGTTATCTAGATATGCCCCATCTCTTGTGTCTAATACAAGGGACGAAATGAGTCATTTTGTGATGGGTGTAGCCTATCTAGTGAGGGAGGAATGTCGTTCAGCGATTTTACATGATGCTATGACCTTATCTAGATTCATGCTCTATGACCAATGAATTGAAGAGTATAAACTTAGGAGGATGGAAAGATACTTAAAAAGTAGTGGTTCCAGTGACCAAGGTCTAAATAGGTTTAGGAAAAGCGCTCAAACTCAAGAACAACAGAAAAGTGTTAAGGTGAAATTGGACAAAGGAAGTGGTTCTCAGAATGTCAAACCTACATGTGTCACTTGTGGAAAGAGGCATTATGGATAGTGTCTAAGGCGTACCGGGAGTTGCTATGGTTTTGAAAGGAAGTACATAAAGTGAGAGATTTTCCTAATTTTGCTTGTAGAGGAAAAGAGGGTAAGCAAGTTAAAACTAGTGTTTCTAAAGATGATGCTCCAACAAAGAGGCATTTCTATGCACTCCGGACTAGAGGAGAGAAGCTGGATGGTGATGATGATGAGGGTAAATCCTTGCTTTTCTCTGTTAGTGATACGAGTTCCTTCTAAGTAGGGGAGTATGGTTAATAGATGGGATGGAAAGTCATAGAAGCATGTTGCATGTTGCATTCTGTTTAGCAGCTTTGTTGAAATTGAATTTCATTAACTTCTTTCATTCTAAATTTTATGAAGCCATGATTATTTTGTAAGATGTGTTTATATTATGTCACTGTGGTTTGGTTATAATTGATTATGTGGACATAATCTAATCCTTAGATAGTCTTATGGATTACTTTGGTAATCTTGAAGAGGTCAATTATGGACGTCATCTTCTTGATTCACTTAAGTAGGTCTTTTGAAAGCCTTTGAAAGGAGAATGTCATATTATCTATGTGATGATGCTTTGATATTTGGTTTAAATGTTTTATTATGTGTTTCTAAGTTGTTAAATGTTGTTCCTATCATTATGATATTGTTTTAAAATGAAAAGATGCATATTTGTATTAAATGTTCATTTTCATGCATAATGCCATACTTCATACATCTGGTTGTACTAATCAATGCATTTATCTATCTTTATAGTTGTTGGTAGGTGAGGAGAATTTGGGAAGGAAGTCTTTGATCGTAGCATCATTCAAGATAAGTCAAAGTATGTTCTCATTTGCTTTGAGGGCATAGATGTCTTTTATGTTTCTTTTCAAAGTATTGTAATAGACTAAGTATTTCTATATTTTGATGTACGGGATGTGTCCCAAGTATTCTCGTGTCTTAACGTTGATGAGATTGAGACTTACTATATCTTATGACTTTATATGGAAGAGTTCTTAAAGACTGGAATGTTGTATGAAAATTCTTAATTCTGCACTACTTTTCATTATGTATATGCGATGATTGATATGTTAGGGCTTGTAGAAGACCTTCGATAGGTCAAATACGCCTGTTGCAATCCGAGATTGCCCCAAATATGTAGGGTGTTGTTTTGGGATGTGACAAGATTTGTATTAGAGCATAGGTTATGAAAGTAGTTTTACGAATCAAGAAGTCTCATCAAGTCACGTCTAGTGGAGTGTTGACCATTGGTGTGAGTCACAACACATCTATGAGCGAGAGGCTATAGGACGATATAGTTTCCCTTTTTTTCTACTCCTATGTCGTGCCATAGAGTAAAAGTTATCAGTATTATTTTCTTATGGTTTTTCCTTTTGTTTCTAGGAGATGAATATGAGGTGGACAACGACTAGGAGAGTTGTAGATAATAACGTGCAAGAGGAGATTCCACCTCAAGTTGAGGAAGTTGAGAAAATTTCTCAAGGTGATCAAGTCCCTATTATGGGTGGAGGAGATGATTTCTCAAAATTGATTAATAGGGATATTAGAGAGGCCTTGCTTGCTTTAGCCCTGCCATGACTACTCAAGTGAATTTGAGTATGGTGCATAGGGTGAATATTGTGGAGTGCACTATGACATCTAGGTTAAGAGATTTTGTGAGGATGAATCCTCCTATCTTTCTAGGCTCCAAGGTGGGCGAGGATACCCAAGAGTTCCTAGATTGAGTGTACAAGGTGTTGAGTGTTATGGGAGTTATATCTAGAGAGACGGCGGAGTTGGATTCGAATCAATTGAGAGATGTTTCTCAAATATGGTACACACAATGGAAGGATAATAGGCAAGAGGAATCGTGTCTTATTCAGTGGGAAGAATTTAATGAAGATTTTCTTGGTAAGTACTTTCCCTGCGAGAGGAGAAAAGATAAGGTGGAGGTGTTTATCAATCTCAAGAAAAGTAATATGACTGTTGAGGAATACTCTTTGAAGTTTTCGATGTTATCTAGATATGCCCCATATTTTGTATGTAATCCAAGGTATGAAATGAGTCTTTTTGTGATGGGTGTAGCCAATCTAGTGAGGGAGGAATGTCGTACAACAATGCTACACGATGATATGTCCTTAGCTAGAGTCATGGTGTATGCCCAATCAATTGAATTGTCAAACCTTAGGAGGATGACTAGAAACTTGAAAATGAGTGGTTCTAGTGACCAAGATCAAAATAGGTTATGGAAGAGGGCTCAAACTCTAGATTAACTAAGAGTTTTAAGGTGAAATTGGAGAAAGGAGGTGGTTCTCAAATTGTCAAACCTACATGTGTCACTTGTAGAAACAGGCATTATGGACAATTTCTAAGTGGTACTTGGAGTTTCTATGGTCGTGTCAAGAAAACACATATCGTGAGAGATTATCCTAACATTGCTTCTAGAGCAAAATAGGGTAAGAAAGTTAATCCTAGTATTTCAAAATATGATGCTCCAACAAAGAGGCATTTCTATGAACTCCGGACTAAAGGAGAGAAGAAGGATGTGATAATGATGAGGGTAAGTCCTTGATTTTATCTGTTAGTTATATGAGTTCCATCTAAGTGGTGGAGTATGGTTAGCAGATGCGATAGAAAGTCATAAAAGCATGTTGCATGTTACATTATGTTTAGGAGTTTTGTTGAAATTGAATTTAATTAACTTCTTTCATTGTGAATTTTATGAAGCCATGATTATGTTGTAATATGTGTTTATATTTTGTTACCTTACTTATTATCTTTATTCTATCTTCAATTGCCTAAAAGTTTCATTTTCTAACAATTTGCCAAAATCACTGTAGCTTGAAACTACTCACTATTAAGAATTTCTTATATTTTACTAATTGATTCTTTGGTCTAAAATTGTTGTAATGTTGTTATAAAGGGTGTATATGTATATGATACTGAGTATAAAATGAGTTTTTGTGATTTGGAATGAAGTATGTGAGTTTTATAGCATAATGAATTGTAGAACTGTTTCTAGTTTCTTATGGTGTTGTGATTCTATTTACTATGTGACATTGATGTTTCCTTATTCGTTTTGTGTCATATGGTATGGTCATGAGCTTCTAGTTGAATCTCTATCCTCGGAAGTGTTCAGAGAGTGGCAAGTGTCATTTGATGGACAAATGTTGTCCAAGTGAGAAGATTGTAAGACCCCGAAAATGACTTAGGTGAACTAGATCCTAACATGTTGGTCATGGTGGTATAAGGTCCTTAATTGTTTAATAAGATTGTATTGAGGTAATGTCTAATATTTTAGGTTGATTCCAAGTCAAACGTCAAGGGAAGATTAAGTGTCACGACCCAAATCGGGGACGCGACTGGCACCCACATTTTCCCTCCGATGTGAGCGAACCAACCCATCTAAACCTTAACATTTCAAGATATTTCAACAGAAAATAATGCGGAAGACTTAAACTCATTAATAAAAAACACTCAAAACTATTATTAATATTCCCAAAATCTGGAAGTCATCACCACAAGAACATCTATCTCAAACTACTAATCTAAGAATGTCTAAAAAGCTAAAACAATTAAAAACTAGTCCATGCCGGAAGTTCAAGCATCAAGACTTGAAGAAGGAGACCCAGTCCAAGCTAGACGCATTAGCTCACCCTGAATTTCCGATGGAGTGAAGACGGCTTGATCTACTGCTGAGTCGAAGTTGACGGAACGTTTGCTGCATAACACAAATAACAAAAGGAAAACATAAAAGTAGGGGGTCAGTACAACCACACGTACTGAGTAGATATCATCGGTTAACTCAAAATAGGGAACAATACATATCAAATAATATTATAAATCAACTATAAACTCAACATGTAGCAACAACAAGTATCATAATCATCAATAACACCATCCAGTTCATCATGAGGGCTCAAGCCTCATCACCATACTCATTTGGGAATTAAGTCATTATGTTGAATTATTATTATCTTTCGAGATTCATTATCTTTCTTCCTCTTGTGTCGGTACGTGACACTCCGATCCCCTACCACTATGTGTCGGAACGTGACACTCCGATCCCCTATATGTGTCGGAACGTGACACTCCGATCCCCTATATGTGTCGGAACGTGACACTCCGATCCCCTATATGTGTCGGAACGTGACACTCCGATCCCCTACATGTGTCGGGACGTGACACTCCGATCCCCTATATCTACGTGTCGGTTCGTGACACCCGTCCCACTAATACTATGTGTCGGAACGTGACACTCCGATCCACTAATTCTATGTGTCGGAACGTGACACTCCGATCCACTAATTCTATGTGTCGGAACGTGACACTCCGATCCACTAATCTCATTATATCCGTTCATCAAGCCTTCTCTAACCAAGGCATCATCAATCCCAATCACTTTAATTCATCAAGCCTTCCTTTATACCAAGGCATTATCATTAATATCATAGATTAAAGTTTCTTTCAAGATTTGGGATTCAATGGTTTTCATCATGCTTGTATTATCAACATCACATAATCATATTCATACAACCATACAATAAGCATATAGACAGGTTTACAATATCATCAACACATATTGTTCACTATCAAGAGTTCACTACGAATATTGTAATACAAAACCATAACCTACCTCCACCGAAGAATTGGAATCCACAAGAAATTTCCCAAGCTTGCTATTCTCCTCAACCAATTCGATCGATCTGCTCTCTCTCTTTCTGTTCTTTCCCTTTGTTTTACTCAAACCCTCTTCCTTTACCCTAATTAATCATATAATTAAGTGTGAAAAAGGACAATAAACCCCTCTAATTCACTTAAGGTTACCCCTTTTAACCCCTAAATAATTAGACTTATTAATGTTACCCCTCAATCTTTGTAATTAAGGAAAGAATAATCAAAAACGACCCTTAAACGTGTGGAGAAATCCCAAACTGCCTGGGATTGTGCAGCCTGTGACGGGCCGTCATGCCTGCGACGGTCCGTCACACAGGCCGTCGTGTCCTCCCCAAATTCCAGGTGGCTGGCTGTGACGGCCCGTCACCCCTGTGACGGTCCGTCCTGGCCCCTCCGTCATGACGGTCAGAAACTCGTTTTCTTGCACCCATTTCTCAAAAGTTGAAGTGTTTTGCAACGGGACTCACGACGGTTCGTCGTGGATGTGACGGCACGTCCTGCAGGTCCGTCACAATTTACAGAGAGTCGATTTTCAGTACCGATTTTCAAACTCTAAGTGTCATGGAACGGAACACCCACGACGGTCCGTCGAGCCTGTGACGGTCCGTCGTTGGGTCCGTGGTTTCAGCCAGTTTTTCCAGAATTTGTTCTGCTGCTCAAAACGACTAACTAAACAGTCGTACAATAGATACCAATTTACCCATCGTTCGTCCCCGAACGATCAAAAGAAGAAGAAAAACCATGACGAAAAGGAGTACCTGAATCGGTGAACAGATGTGGGTATTTTTCTTGCATATCTGCCTCCTTCTCCCAAGTAGCTTCTTCAACCGGTCGATTCTTCCATTGAACCTTGATGGATGCAATCTCTCTCGACCTCAGTTTGCGAACTTCTCTATCTAGTATAGCAACCGGTTCCTCTTCATAAGTCAAGTTCTCATCCAACAAAACTGAATCCCAACGGATGATGTAGTTTCCATCTCCGTGGTATCTCTTCAACATGGATACATGAAACACCGGATGCACTCCGGACAGCCCTGGGGGCAAGGCTAATTCATAAGCCACCTCCCCTATTCTTTTAAGCACTTCAAATGGTCCAATGTACCTTGGACTTAACTTACCTCTTTTTGCCAACCGCATCACCCCTTTCATGGGTGAAGCCTTCAACAAGACTTGTTCACCTTCCATGAACTCCAAGTCTCTAACCTTTCGGTCTGCATACTCCTTTTGTCTACTTTGAGCCGCCAAAAGCTTCTCTTGAATAGCTTTCACCTTCTCCATAGAATCTCTCAACAGATCAGTCCCCCAAGGTCTAACCTCGAAGGCATCAAACCAACCAATGGGAGATCTACACCTCCTCCCATATAATGCTTCAAATGGGCCATGTCGATACTAGAGTGATAACTATATTGTATGAAAACTCTGCCAAAGGTAAGAAACTATCCCAATGGCCACCAAACTCTATCACACATGCGCGAAGCATATCCTCCAAAACTTGAATCGTTCGCTCAGACTGACCATCGGTCTGAGGATGAAATGCAGTACTAAGGTCCAACCTAGTACCTAATTCAGCATGTAGTGTTCTCCAAAACTTAGAAGTAAACTGCGTACCTCTATCTGATATGATTGAGAGTGGAACTCCATGCAACCGAACGATTTCTGAGATGTAGATCTTGGCTAACTTCTCTGCATTGTAGGTCACCTTGACAGGAATGAAGTGAGCAGACTTAGTTAACCTATCCACAATCACCCAAATAGAGTCGTACTTACCCAATGTCTTTGGAAGACCAACCACGAAGTCCATCGCGATTCTCTCCCACTTCCATTCAGGAATGGGCATCCTCTGAAGTGTTCCTCCGGGCCTCTGGTGTTCATACTTTACTTGTTGACAATTTGGACACTTGGCAACAAACTCAACAATATCTCGCTTCATTCTACTCCACCAGAAGTGTTGCTTTAGGTCGCGATACATCTTGGTTGCACCAGGATGTATGGAATATCCGGAACTATGAGCTTCTGTAAGAATAGTGGTGATCAAATCATCGATGCGGGGTACACATACTCTTCCCTTGATCCTCAAAACACCTTCCCCATCGATCATTGCTTCCTTAGCCTCTCCTTGCAACACTTTATCTCGAATTCGCCTTAGTTTCTCATCGTCAAATTGTTTCCCCTTAATCTGATCAAGAAAGAGGATTTTGCCTCTACACAAGCTAACAATCCTCCCTTCTCGTTTATTTCTAACCTCATAAGGTCATTAGCCAAAATCTGCACTTCTCTAGCCAATGGGCGTCTAGAAGCTTGCAAATGAGCTAGACTTCCCATGCTTCCGGCCTTCCTACTCAAAGCATCCGCTACAACATTAGCCTTCCCTGGATGATACAAGATAGTGATGTCGTAGTCCTTCAGTAGTTCCATCCATCTTCTCTGTCTCAAGTTCAAGTCTTTCTGAGTGAAGACATACTGTAAACTACGATGGTCCGTGTAGACTTCACACTTAACCCCATACAAGTAGTGTCTCCATTGCTTTAGTGCAAATACTACCGCGGCCAACTCCAAATCATGGGTCGGATAGTTACGTTCATGCACTTTTAATTGTCTTGAAGCATAAGCAATCACATTTTTCTCTTGCATTAGCACTGCACCCAACCCAGAATAGGATGCATCACAATAGACAATGAAGTTTTTGCCCTCTACCGGCAAGGTGAGGATGGGCGCGGTAGTCAACAAAGTCTTAAGCTTCTGATGAAGCTTTCCTCACATTCATCTGACCATACAAATGGAACATTTTGCTTAGTCAAGTTCGTCAATTGGGAAGCAATGGAAGAGAATCCCTTGACGAATCGGCGGTAGTAGCTAGCTAACCCCACAAAAATCCTTATTTCTGACACGTTTGTAGGTCTTACCCAATTCTTTACCGTCTCAATCTTAGATGGATCTACCATCACTCCATCCTTAGAAACCACGTGCCCCAAGAAGGACACTGAATCTAGCCAAAACTCACACTTGGAGAATTTCGCATAAAGCTTTTTCTTTCTCAACAACTCTAACACACCATTTCAAATGCTCCTCATGTTCTTTCTACTTTTGGAGTATATCAGTATATCGTCAATGAACACAATCACAAAGAGGTCCAAGTATGGCTTGAAAATCCCGTTCATCAAGCTCATGAAGGCAGCAGGGGCATTAGTAAGACCAAACGACATTACCACAAACTCATAATGCCCATACCTAGTTCGAAAAGCAGTCTTTGGAACGTCCGTTGCTCGTATTTTCAATTGGTGATAACCGGACCTCAAGTCAATCTTTGAGAACACACAAGCACCTTGTACTGATCGAACAAGTCATCAATGCGAGGAATGGGGTACTTGTTCTTAATAGTTACCTTGTTCAACTGTCGGTAATCTATGCACATTCGGAAACTCCCATCTTTCTTCTTCACAAACAAAACCGGAGCACCCCAGGAGATGCACTTGGTCTAATGAATGAGCTTTGCTCAACAACTCTTGAAGTTGAGCCTTTAATCTCTTAACTCCGCGGGAGCCATTCTATACGGGGGTATAGAAATGGGGCGAGTACCGGGTTCCAAATCAATGCAGAAGTCTATATCCCTATCTGGTGGCATACCGGGAAGATCTGCAGGGAACACATCCAAAAACTCACAGACTACCGAAACTGACTCAATCGATGGTACTTGAGTAGTGTCATCCTTAAGATGTGCCAAGAAAGCTAGACAACCCTTACTAACCATCTTCTGAGCACGAATAAAGGAGATGATACGCACCGGATTGGGAGTGTAGTCACCCTCCCATACTAACTGATCTGCCCCAGGCTTGGCTAACGTCACTGTTTTAGCATTACAATCCAAAATCGCAAAGTTTGGGGAAAGCCAAGTCATACCCAGAATTACATCAAAGTCACCCATTTCTAAAAAACCCAATCTACATAAGTGTTGCTCCCCACAAAATTCACCAAACAAGACCTATACACTTTTTCGACTATCACAGACTCACCCACCGGAGTAGAAACACGAATAGGTATGTCAAGTAATTCACAATGTAAATTTAGGCCATTAGCAAATGAAGAAGATACATATGAAAACGTGGAGCCAGGGTCAAATAATACAGATGCCATGCAATCACAACCAAGAGATTACCTGTGATAACAGCATCAGACGCCTCCGCTTCAGATCTCCCAGGGAAAGCGTAGCAATGAGCCCCATTATTTGTTTGTCCGTTGCCCCTACCATGTTGTGTGTAGTAGGCTCCATTTTGACCCTCTCCTCTGCCGTTTTGGTGACCACCATTACCTCGGCCACCACGCCCTCCAGAATAACGACCTCTACCATTACACCTCTTCCTCTAGCCATTGGGGCTCTGTAACTCTGTTTTGGATAATTCCTCCTAATATGTCCAATCTCCCCACATCCATAGCACTCTCTGGAATCGGGCATAGGTCTCTCGGAGTAGTGTTGACCGTTCTGAGGTGGACCCCCAACTACAGTCTGTAGTGAAGACTGTATTGGTCGATTTGAGTGACCTCCGGAGTTCTGTCCTCTAGAATAAGAACCATTATACTCACCTCCCCTTCGGAACCTTTTTGATGTAGACGTTGAGGTGAAGTCATCTGGTTTCACTCCTTCCACCTCTATCACAAAGTCTACCACCTCTTGGAAGGATGTTGCTGTTGCCGCTATCTGTAAGGCTGAAATCCGCAACTCTGACCTCAACCCCTTCACAAAACGGCGGATCCGTTCTTGTGGACTGAAACAAAGTTGCGTGGCATATCTGGATAGCGCGCGAAATTTAGCCTCATACGCGTTTACTGTCATCCTTCCCTGTTCGAGACTCAAGAACTCATCCCTCTTTCTATCTCTCAAAGTCCTTGGGATATACTTCTCCATAAATAGGGTGGAGAATGATTCCCAAGTCATAGGTGGTGCCTCTGTTGGTTGACACTCAACATGTGAACGCCACCACATTTTGGCGTTCCCTTGGAACTGATAGCTCACGAACTCGACACCAAACCTCTCTACTATCCCCATTTTGTGTAGTAGTTCATGGCAATCAACCAGAAAATCATAAGCATCTTCAGATTCTGCACCCTTGAAGACTGGAGGTTTCAGTTTCAAGAACTTACTAAAAAGTTCATGTTGATCGTTTGTCATAATAGGCCCAGTAGTCAGACGTGGAAAGGTGCCTATTCCCAATGTTGCTGCATCCTGCGGGGAGCCATAGTAGCCGCATGTCGTATTTCTGAAACCGGAGGTGTTGGTGCAGAAACCACTGGAGGTGCTTGACCCTGATCAGACAACCCGCTAAGATAAGCAAGTACTTGGTTGATCATCTCTGGGGTAGGTTGGGGTGGCATTCCTCATTCTGCCCTTGTTCAGTTTCCCCTTCCTCACCCTCTCTAGCTACTCCTCAGTCGGTGGAGGAGTCACCGCCCTAGCATCAGATGGGCTAGGGGCTCGTCCTCTTCCTCTAGAGGACGTCCTCCCACGACCTCTTCCACGGCTCTTGCCGCTTGTTCCTCCTCGAGCCACAGCCCCAGTGGCTGGCTCATTAGTTTCATGTCTTTCCGTTGTCGCGCTGGTGCTGGTGCGGTCGTTGCTCTAGTTCTAACCATCTGCGAGATAGAATGAAGATGGTCAGATACCAATTTGTATCACCTAGATACCAATTGGACTCAAGTAGTAGCACGAAAGAAAGAATGAAAGAATGGAATTTTCCTAAAGTCTTATAGCCTCTCAAGGAAAAGTAAAGGCGTCCCCTACCGTTCCTTAAGACTCTACTAGACCTGTTCTTGTGTGATGAGACCAATGAACCTAATGCTCTGATACCAAGTCTGTCACGACCCAAATCGGGGACGCGACTGGCACCCACATTTTCCCTCCGATGTGAGCGAACCAACCATCTAAACCTTAACATTTCAAGATATTTCAACAGGAAAATAATGCGGAAGACTTAAACTCATTAATAAAAACAACTCAAAACTATTATTAATATTCCCAAAATCTGGAAGTCATCACCACAAGAACATCTATTCAAACTACTAATCTAAGAATGTCTAAAAAGCTAAAACAATAAAAACTAGTCCATGCCGGAAGTTCAAGGCATCAAGACTTGAAGAAGGAGACCCAGTCCAAGCTAGACGCATTAGCTCACCCTGAATTTCCGATGGAGTGAAGACGGCTTGATCTACTGCTGAGTCGAAGTTGACGGAACGTTTGCTGCATAACACAAATAACAAAAGGAAAACATAAAAGTAGGGGGTCAGTACAACCACACGTACTGAGTAGATATCATCGGTTAACTCAAAATAGGGAACAATACATATCAAATAATATTATAAATCAACTATAAACTCAACATGTAGCAACAACAAGTATCATAATCATCAATAACACCATCCAGTTCATTCATGAGGGCTCAAGCCTCATCACCATACTCATTTGGGAATTAAGTTCATTATGTTGAATATATTATTATCTTTCGAGATTCATTATCTTTCTTCCTCTTGTGTCGGTACGTGACACTCCGATCCCCTACCACTATGTGTCGGAACGTGACACTCCGATCCCCTATATGTGTCGGAAAGTGACACTCCGATCCCCTATATGTGTCGGAACGTGACACTCGATCCCCTATATGTGTCGGAACGTGACACTCGATCCCTACATGTGTCGGGACGTGACACTCCGATCCCCTATATCTACGTGTCGGTTCGTGACACCCGTCCCACTAATACTATGTGTCGGAACGTGACACTCCGATCCACTAATTCTATGTGTCGGAACGTGACACTCCGATCCACTAATTCTATGTGTCGGAACGTGACACTCCGATCCACTAATCTCATTATATCCGTTCATCAAGCCTTCTCTAACCAAGGCATCATCAATCCCAATCACTTAATTCATCAAGCCTTCCTTTATACCAAGGCATTATCATTAATATCATAGATTAGTAGTTTGAGATAGATGTTCTTGTGGTGATGACTTCCAGATTTTGGGGATGATAATAATAGTTTGAATTGTTTTTATTAATAAGTTTAAGTCTTCCGCATTATTTTCTGTTGATATATGTTGAAATGATAAGGTTTAGATTGGTTGGTTCGCTCACATAGGAGGGTAAATGTGGGTGCCAGTCGCGGCCCCGATTTGGGTCGTGACATTAAGACGTTCGATGACTAAGTCACTTATGTGCCTCATATGTGATTCTACGTGTTTATTTGTGATTCATGAGGTTATAAAGTCTTGAAATTATTTATTATAGAATATAAAGGATGTGTGTCGAGTTTTGTGTAGTTTGGAGGTCAAACATCGAAGAACTTCCATGACATTCGAAAGTGTTGCCTTGAAATAACCTTCTGTGTCTAAGAATTTTTCGTCGAGTTTTATGTGTTCGTTTTGGATGAGATTCATGTGAGAGGTGATAACATTGTATACAATCTTTTTTGTTTTGGAAAGGTCCGGTAAAACATCCCCAAAGACCATCCACGGGTCCTTTAGGAAGAACCTAAAATTGGTGCTAAGGCTGCCCAAGACAGCCGAAACCATGGAGGCAGTCGACGCCCAATGGGTCAATGCACACCCCTTTGGTTGGGTCTCGTCATTTAGGACTTAGCCTAGGTAAAGGAGGGACCAAGGAATATCCTCAATCTCAGACCACGGACCAATAGGACAGTCCGTAGATTGGCTTCCGTCTTTGAAGTAGTCCTGCATGCAGGTTCACTGTAAGTTGAGGGGTGAACTTGTTATTTTACCTTACTTACAAATAAGAGGTTTGGCGGTTGGGTATTTGGGTATTTTAAATGTGTATATAATTGTTTAGCACTTAGAAGATTTCATTCTTCCAAATCAAAAACCCAAATTCCTTAGAATTATCTATAGAACTTCATTGGAGTCAAAACTCAAGGAAGGGCTTGGAGTGAAGAATTGTGTGGAGATTCTTAATCAAAGTGAAGAATATTATTCATCAAAGTATGCATTTCATCCTTAGAACTCTCTTCATCAAGGATCACAACTCTCACGATGTTTTCAAAAGTTTTCAATGTTGAATCGTCCAATTCATGATTATATCATGGGTTATGTAGTATTTTACAGAAGATATACTTGTCTAGTGAAGAGTCTATTAGGTTTTAAGATAATTTATTTGGGTACATAGGCATCCCAATTCCCAATATTGAGTAATATTGGGCATGTTAGGCATATTGGCTTAAGGGTGTTAGCCAACTTATGTTTATTAAGAAGTAACTTAAAATACACTTCGATGTTCAAATACTCAAATCCAAACTTGTTTAGGAATTGTACCTCCAATGAAGACCCTAAGCTAAAAATGTTTATTTCATAGATTACACACATTAGGTACGAGGAATCCATGTCAAGCCTAGGTATCATTACATATGATTATTTAAAATGATCATGTAGATTCAACAGTGCCCAAGGACATAGTGAGGATCCTTGGGACAAGAAGTGAATTTTCCAAGTGCAACTACATAGTGCATGGTTAGGAAAGTGCACTACAATACATGTATTACCAGCCAAGAGACCTAGCGACCAAGCCCAACTGATTTGGTTACGGTGGTAAGGGGGCCGGCGTGCGTCGGGTCAAGCCATGTGGGGCCGAACATCCTAACCAATGGCTTTAACTAAATTACCTTACTATATAACTAACCTAGGACTAACTAAAATGAACTAACTAGTGTTCAGGAAATCCTAAGACTTAATCGGGTGGCACTAGCCGAGTAGCTAACTAAAGAAATATCCTAGTACCTAACCTAGGATTGTCCAAAGGGGTTAGTTATGGTCTTAGTAAATTAGTGGTACTTTAGTAATTACCCTAGGTCACTTAATTAATTAAATTATTAAATTAACTTATTAATATAAATTAATGGTCAAACCCAAGACCCTTAGCAAATTTTCAGAATTTGGCTAAGTCAAATGCTCTCCTATTTTTAGTGAATTTCGGAGGGGTGCTTTGGTATGTAGATAATTTGATTTATTTAATTATGTTATTTAGACTAAGATGAATTATTCAATATTCAGTTACTAAGACTTAGACTCGCATTTATCCTGTAGAAACCCACAATTGAAAAACAGTAAACAAACGTGAGGAAAATACTCTCGGTTCTCCTTAGGTTATTTCAAGGCAATTTTTCAAGATTTTCATGCAAAGTACAAGTGATATTTGTAGATTCAATTCTACACTAAGGTATGGATTTTCTTTCTTGGACTTCTTTCCCTGGGAGGCTTTTAAAACGTTTTGAATTCAAGAAAACCGAAACTAGAGTTGTTCCCAATGAAATTGTCGAATGTTCATCTCCCTAGTTATCTCTATTTTCCGATTCTAGTAGTATGTATATTGCAAATGTCGAGTATGTTTTTTGTATATGGTTCTAACTGATCATTATGTGTAGGTTTATGTGATTTGATAATGTCGAATGAGACCTATAGGTTAGATCCGTATGATTAGAGTATCATTTTCATGAGATTACTATAGTATATACATGAAGTTAATTGACTTGGCTAGTGATAATATCATGAAAAGTGTTTAGTGAAATTTTTCTTTATGCCAATAAATTGGTAAGAAATATTATCTCCAAAATATGTAATAGAATTGGCCAATGACTAAGTCATACCAATCTTATATGGCCAATGTAAATTATGATGTTTCTTGTAAGGCCAAATACATGTTAAAGATTGACTTGACAAGATGTAACTCAATGAACTCATAACCTAGGGTATGCCAATGCCTGGGACAAATCCCAACATACCCTATGTAAATGAACTCGTGAACATAGTAGCACATTGAATAAGTCATTATAACTTTACTAAGGAATGGTACAAGACTACCAAATAACCTTGAACTATATAGGGTGAGTAATAAAAGAACTAAAAGCTTATGATTATGAAATTGACCTAGACTGGGGTATTAAAGAAAGTGAGATAAGTCGCACTTTCACCTAAACAATGATGTTAAAGATACTCACGTAAGAGGGTGTTACAAATAGTGAGACAAGTCTCATTCACACCATAATGATAATGTAAAATTTAATTTCACATTCATCAAGTATAGAAAGGGATGACATGTCATCCTTTGAGCTAAGCATACCTCATCCTAGAATAAAGATTCCATAATGTATGAGTCATCTCTAAAAGTTGTAAAGTATAATAAATAGAGCTAAGCATTGATAGACTAGTAATGAGCTTGTGGAAGCACATGTAAGCCTCATCAGATGAGACTACCACCAAGGTGGATGAAGGTCTCCAAATTCTCCTAGTCTATTAATTATGTCGCAAACATAGGTTACTATTTAGTGGATACACCTAAGAAAGCTAGGAAGTATTCGGTTTCACTTTTGACGGTGAACCACCTCTTTTTCAGTGTTGTGAAGACACTGGATTTCATGTTAGCTCATATGATCTATGTCGGTTAAATGATAAATATTTCTATAAGAAATTAAGAAAGAAAGAAATAAAGAACTAGGAAGATGAGGGGTGTTCGGACAACATGACCAAAGGATGAGGTTAGACTAAGTAATGATGTAAGTCATTCTTAGTCATTGTACATAAAAATCCCAATGGAAGTTTTAAAAGAATATCCTAATTAAACCTAGCATGTTCAAAGTGAACATAGGTAAAAGAAGAAGAAATGTAAGTTTAAAGTGAACTAAGTAAGCAAAAACATAAGTATATCAAATCATCATTGTTTGATAAGAATGAAGTTTTAATTAAGGGAGAAAAAACATATGATTCATCAATTGGAGTATGAATATATGTACCAGTATCTTTATGCTATTCAAATGATCGAATAATGGGCATAGACAATAAAGGTTGACTTATAAAGACTTCATGCCCAATTTAACAAGAATAGAAAGAATAACTTGTGAGTAGGGTAGTCAAATCATTTCTTTAATCTTTTGGATTACTTACTTGATTCATTGTAGCAATGGGACTACAATGAAACATTGCACTCGTAAGTAAAACATAGGATCAAAGGAGATCATTGAACTACGCAAAAAAAAAATGACTGAAAAATAACTGAGTCTGGGAGAGGGAGCTCTCGGCCTAAGGGGAGCAAAAATATTAAATTTTACTTGAGTTATTCTAAAATTATGTTCATGATTCCTAGGTCTTATGTTAATTTAGAAAATTAGTTGTGTGCTTTAAATGCATGAAAATATGTCCTATTCATAGCATGATTCAAAAATAACAAATTAGGGAAGTGAAGTGACTTCACTTTTCGAAAATGACGTGTTGCTATAGGATGAACTTTCATTTACCATGCATAGTCCTTATGTGTTTATGTTCATACAGCCATACTTAGTAAAAGTGTGTAATAACCCATATACAATTATTACTTTTATTGGTGCAGGTCATTGAAGAAGATTGAAGATTAGTTGAAGTCGTTTCGACTAGTACATCAAGACTTTGGTAGGTCCTCTAGAGTTTGAGGATGCCTACGCTTTATTTTGTAGCTTTAGTAGATTAGATATAGCTAGTGGATGTTGTACCTAGTGTTTTCTTTCAAACATTTGTTCAAGATTTTGTATTAAGGCCGGTTTGGCCACTATTAATGATATTATGAATTCTTCATTTCAATTGTTCAATATGGTAATAGATGGTTGTTTATTTTGAGCTATTAGTATATCACTCTTATGCAAGAATTATATGAAGTCAAAAAACACTTCAATAAAGTTAAAAAGTTTTAAATTTTCCGTAAATTTAACTATATGATTGTGATGAAAGCTAAGAAGAGGCTTGTCTGCAACCTTTGAGAGGTTAACGATGCCGGTCTCATCTAGGGTCTCGGATCAAGGTCTGACAAGTTATTGCATTTATTGTTTTTAAATGTTTATTATGGATTAAGTTGTTATTGTATTGATTATTTTAACCTAAATACCTATGAACGCATGAATTGGATGAACCTTAAATTTTTCCTAAGTTATAAGTTACTTGATATTGATATAACGTTGATGAATTACGATATAGATTTCTATGAGGTGTCTAATGATGTAATGATTGTAGTAAATTGATATCTAGGTTGTGTTGGATTGATGAATATGTATTAATTTTACCAATTTTCATTAATATAGATATAACTATGTTGAATTATTGGTTAAGGATATGGGTAAGGGCCTTATGATATCGAATGTGGTGAATTGGCATTGGATTGAGGTGTTGATTATGTTGTGGTGGTAAGCTGCCCTACTTCCTTTATTTTTTTTTAATTAGATTTCAATTATATTGTTATTGGTATGGTCCACCTATGGTGAAGGTGTTATGTGCCTTACTTGCAATTGATGTGGCCTTGTCGGCGTTATTTTAGAAATATGATGATCATGGCCTTGTCGGCACTACTTGGAGTATTATGATGAATTATATAGTTTATATTATGTGAAATATTGTTATATCTATTCTATATGTGAAGGAATATGAAAGTATGTGTTCTTTCTATGAATGTTATGAATGACTATGTGCTTTTATATGTGGTCTTAGGGTTGATGCATGGTTATTCATACTTGACTATATGAGTTTATAATGGTTATATTGATTATAATATGGTATTTTATACGTTTACTTGAAGATTTTAAGGGTTATTTCTATGTGCTTCTAGAATGACATGTATATGAGTTAAAGTGAAGTATGTGGTGCCTTTTTTGGTTGACTTGTGTCCCTTGATTGATGTATGTATGAATGTGAATATATGATGTATTGACTTAGGATGCTAATGTCTCTTAGTCTTTAACATATGAATTACATGTGATCTTAAATAAAGTTAGCAGGGTCTCTTATGTGAAACCTTGAACATAGTGTTAAGACTATGAATGTTGAAGTCATAAGCCGTAATGGTATCCTTCAATGTAAAGGAATGATGGACTTAAGGTTAATTGGATGTGACGACATCATATTAATCCTAAGGAATGTCATCATGAGCTTTTTTTCGCCATTGTTAGATATCCCTAGTTGACTTTTCTTTGGTAGGGTAAATTTGATTGATTTATGAACTTGTTATGGAACCCTTTTATGTGAACCTTATGTGTGAATTACTCTATGAGAAATAAGGCTAGCACTGAAAGAGTATAGTAAGGGAAGTGATTCTAGTTAAAAAATGAGAGTAGATTAAAAATCATACCCTCCATATTCCTTAACCATGTAACTACATGGGTTGTGTTTAAGTTCTACCATTGGCGATTCGAACACCCTCATTGGAGTAGGTTAGAACTTTGGATTCCATGTCTTGTTTCCATGGTCTATGTCGTTTATTGCCTATTATCATCATATGAAGTACCTATAAGCATTAGAGAAGTTTATGAAGTTTAGGTGGTGGTATGGGACGCTATCTAGACATTGCACAATAGGCTCTGAAGGTGTTACTTGGAGTTCCTAGGTCTTGTCCAAGACCATTACTTGAATGTCCTTTTTGTGTTGAATGTCTGCTAAATGAACTAATGAAAGAAATGAATTAAGTTAAGCCAATATGCTAAATGAATAATTACTTCGGTACAGTAGTTAAGGGTTGTCTAGTTAAGGTTTGAAGGGGGCATAAGAATATTCACTTTGTATCTTACGTAGATGATTCTTAAGAATGACTCTAGTCGGGGAAATAGTTTAAGAGGTGGACATGTTCTAAGCATTAGGTAGTATTAAAGATTACTTAGGTTATCTTGAAGAGGTAAATTATGGACGTTATCTTCTTGATTTACCTAAATAGGTCTTTTTATAGACATTGGAAGGAGAATGTCATATTATCTATGTGATGATGCTTTGATGTCTTGCAAGTATGTACGTGAGTCATTATGAGAAGTCTTGAGGATCATTTAGGCATACCTAGAGAGGTTTTATGGGTGATCTCTCTTTGTGTTGTTGAAGTGAGTCTTAGGATAGCCTTAAGTGGGATGATTACATACTAGCAGATTTCTAATGTGAAGATAAGGAAGTTCACTGTACAATGAAGAAATTCAGTGTAACGGTGAGTTGAGGTTACTGCAAAGTGACTTCAAAAGTTATGATATGTGGTTTAAATATTTTCTTATGTGTTCCTAAGTTTTTAAATGTTCTTCTTATTATTATAATATGGTTTTAAAAATAAAAGATGCATATTTCTACTAAATGTCCGTTTACATGATTTTCATGCATAATGTCATACCTTGTACATGTGGTTGTACTAATCCATGTTTTTTTCTATTTCTATAGTTGTTGGTAGGTGAGGAGAATTTGGGAAGGAAGACTTGGATCGTACTATCATTCAAGAGAAGCCGAAGTATCTCCTCATTTGATTCGAGGGAATACATGTCTTTTATGTTTCTTTTCAAAGTATTGTAATAGATTAAGTATTTCTATATTTTCAAGAATGGGACGTGTCCCAAGTATTTTTGTGTCTTAATTTTGATGAGATTGAGACTTAGTATTTCGTATGATTTTATAAGCAAGCGTTTTTAAAGACTATGATATATTTTGTGAAAAGTTTTAATTCCGCACAATTTTTCATTATGTATATGCGATGAATGATATTATGGGTTTGTACAAGACCTCCAAGAGGTCAAGTACGCCGGTTGCAATCCGAGATTGCTTCCTAACTTCTAGGGTGTAGATTTGGGAAATGACAAAAACACTAAGACCTAATTTTAGACTTCATTTTAAAAAACCCAAAACCCCTCCCTAAAAAATGACTCTCCTAAACTCCATTGAAGCTTTAACTCAAGGAAGGGCAGTGAAGGTGATAGACATTTTTTTTGTCAAATATTCATGGTATTATTCATACTGAGGTATGGTAGTCATCCTTGCACCTTATTTCATTCAATGAGCCAAATCTAAGAGATTTCAAAAAGGGATTCAAATTCCAACTTCTTTATTCCTTGACATTAAGTATGGGTCTTTGAATGAAAACGTTTTAATGATTCAAATGAGTTATTTCTAATGTTACATGGTGATTTTAATGTCAAAACCCCAATAAAACCATGTTTATGTGTATAATCAACTTTTAGCTTATGAAATAGGTTTAATGAACATAATTAAAAAAAGTTAGACCTATGGTTTCTTTATGGTTATGTTGTTATTGAGATACTGTCTTATGAGCTAGTTTTGATAAATTATTGGAGGAATTTATAATAGGTGGTGAAAACTTGGATGCATGGTAAATTGATTATATTGTGTAGTTCTTATTGTGAAATGCACTTGAGTGGTATCATGCACCTTTGATAGTGGTGCATACTCAAAATATAAGGGTATATGTATGAATATGTGTATTGTGATTATGGACATAAAGGCATAGAATGTGAAGTAAAGAAATGACAATGATGATGTTCATGTTGATATACTTTGTGAAGCTTGTAGTGTCGAACCTGCATAGATTATGTTAAATGAAGTATGCGTATATGCGAAGAATTTTAGTGTGAAATATGAATAATTAAGATGTAAGCATGTTTACAAGTCAATGTTATGAGAATGGTGATTATGTAAAAAGGTGTGTTCTTATGTACATACTAACAAGCACAACTTGAAATGAATGAATGAAGCTAATGAATGTGAATAGGAGATTGTCAGGTGGACACACTTCGCGAGCAGAGATGAATTTTCTAGACCATTCCCTACTCTTCCTAAAAGACTAAATGAATGAAAAAGAGAATTTTTGGGTGAACATTCTTCGTGAGTAGATATTAAGTGTTTAGTAGCAACCTCACTATTCCCAAGAGATTTCTAAGGTATGTTGGAAGATGGATACCCGTTGTGAGTTGAGATTTGGTGTTTCCATAGGTTATCCCTTAACCTTTAGTAATGAATTTTTAAGAATCAGAGGGAAAGTTATGCTTATTAGGATATGAAGAAATGGTAGTTATACTTCGTGAGTTTAGATGTTGTATCCAATGTACCTCTTTAGATGAGTTCTCCTCGTTAGTATAGAATAATTTACATAGAAGAAATCTTCTCATCCCTTAACTATGCACCCACATAGGTATAAAAATTGGAGTTTCCATTTAATGGATAAGAGAATGACCTTACCCTAAGCAAGTGGGGATCCCTCACCCGATAGGGGATAATATCGGGATTCCATGTCTAGCACTCATGCTCTATCTCGATTAAAGCTATCCCCTAAAAATAATGTAATGAACTAAGTCTTGTAAAGAGTGTACTACTTAGGGATGGTGGTGGTATGAGACGTTATCTATCCATTGAACGCTTAGGCACTTGAGTCTTGGTGTGTCTCTATATGCAAATGGATGAATGAGTTATTATGTGATGTAAATGAGTCAAGTGACTTAATTTCTAATGTTATGAAAGTATGTTAAAATTATATATTGTATGATGAAGTCTATGAATCATGAATATAGGGTGCCTAAGCTAATGGAATCCTTAAGTAGCACACTGTGGGTGTAGTAGTATGGTATGCTACTTTAACGTTGAACTTTGTGTAACTTGAAAGTCCACTTGGTGAAGGACACTCATTGTAAAATTCTTAATGCAAAAATGTTTCATTAATGCCTAGTTATAGGAATGTGGATTTGTTACCCCTGCGAATTAAGCCTATAATGGGTAGTATTGAAGAATGCTTAGGTGTGCATCGAAGGTATTATGTGGGTGTTTCCTTAATGTATTACCTTAGTGAGCCTTATAATAACCTTGATTAGGGAAACTTCAAAGAAAATGAGTTCACTTAGAGTTGAAACAAAATGAGTTCAATGTAAAATGGTCCTTTGTGCTAAAATTATTGAAGTTCTATTCTATGTGAAAAAATGATGATTTATATTTTGTCTGACTTATATATGCATGAAGATTTCACTTATTCAACATGAAAACTTATTTCTTCAAAAATATCCTCTTTTGCATGATTTCTCGTAATGCCATACTTAGTACAATGTTTGTGCTAACCCCATAATTTTCTATACGCTATAAGTTTAAGTTAAAGGCAAGTTGAAAATTAGAAGGCAAGCTTGAGAATGGACTCTATCAAGACTAAGTATGTACTCATATATTCAAGGGCATAGTCTATATTTCACTAGTTCTTGTATGAGACTTATTATGTATTTTTTTCAATGTAAAGGACCATGTACCTAAGATATTTTAGTTGAATCTTTAAGTTCACATGTGATGATGATACTACCGTTTAGTATTTATAAAAGATATTTTTCCTATTATTAATTATATCTTTAAATTTTTTAATTCCGCACTACTTTTCATGTCTGATGTAATGAATGATAGAAAAAGGCTATTAGAAGACCTCCAAAGGGTCAAGTACGCAATTTTTCCGACCCAAGATTTTTCCTACTTTTTACGATGTACTTTAGGGTCGTGACAATCTTGGTATAAGATCTTAACGCTATGGGAAATATTTTAGGGTCTAAAGTCTCCTAAGACACGTCTAGTAGAGTCTTGTTCAGCTGTGTGAGTCGTGACATACCCATGACTGAGAGGCTATAAGGAAACAGAAGTTTCACTTTCTTCATTATTCTAATGTCGTTCCTTAGAGTTGAGTTATATAAGTTGTCTTTATCAACCTCTTCTCTTTTGTTTAAAGGACATTATTACAAGGAGGAAACCCGCAGAAAGGAGGAGGGAGGAGTAGCTAATGAGAGGATCCCTCCCCGTTGTCAGCAAGTCATGATAGTTGGTCAAGAGGATGTGAATGAGGAGGTTCCCCTCATGTGCCTCAATAACCTTAAGTGAACCTAATGCCTCATGTTCCCCAATGTCCTCAAGATCCCCAAGTTGAAGGGTATATTACTAATACGTAGATAAAGGATGCCTTTATGGATTTGACCCGACTCATGACGACTCAAGTTCCTTTCCCCACTAATCATTTGGTTGCCCAAGCTAACAAAGGAGGTGGACCTCAACCCAGTGTAAGTACTCCCGCTTCTAGAATTTGGGATTTCATGAGGATGAAACGTTCTAACTTCATGGACCTAAGGTTGATGAAGATCCGCAAAGCTTTTTGGATCAGGTGTTCAAGGTGGTGGATGTTATGAGTGTGAATCCTAGGGAAAAAAGCAGAATTATCCGCTTATTAATTAAAAGATATGGCACAAGTGTAGTTGAACAATGGAGGGATAAGAGACCCTTAGCAAAAGGTTTGGTAGATTGGGAAGTGTTCAAAGCGGCTTTCCATGATAGGGTTTTCCCCTTAGAGTTGCGGGAGAAGAAGATGGTTGAATTAATGAATCTTCGTCAAGGGGGGAATGAGTGTGAAAAAGTACTTCCTCAAATTCACCCAACTCCCTATGTATAACCCAACCATAGTAGCAAACCCTAAACCTAGGATGAACAAATTAGTGACGGGGGTGTCTAGCTTGGTGGAGAAATAATGTCGTACGATAATGCTCCTTAATGATATGGATATCTCTAGGCTTATGGTGTATGCCTAACAAATTGAGAAGTCCAAGCTTAGGGAGAGGAATAGGGATGGGAAGAGGCCTAGGGTGGATGAACCAAGTCAATCCAAACCTATTAAGAGGATCTATGATGAAGATTATTCCATGGGTAACAAGGATAGGTCTCCCTACCAAAATTCCCAAGGAGGTGGCCATGCTTAGGAGAGGTCTAGGTGTTCCACTTGTGATAAAAAAAACTAGGGTAAGTGTCTTGCCGAACGGACGGTTGCTTTGGGTGTTGTAATAAGGGTAAAAAGATAAGGGACTTCCCTAAAATCAAGGCTAAATGGAAGGAGTTCGACCAAGCCCCTAATGGTTTTCCGGATCCTAATTCTCCAATGAAGAATCGTTTCTTTGGACTCGAGACTATGTAATGAACTAACCCGAAATAAAAACCCTGGTAAGTCTTAGTTCTTGATGATGGTTGAGTTTATATTATACGATGAGTTTTTTTGGTCTTGTCTCTTATATTGTCATGCCATCATGTTAAAATTGTTTGAAAGATGAATTATTGATTTACTTTTTTGCATTCTTCAGTGTGAAGGTTTTGGTATTCACTGTAAGAAATTTCAAAATTTGACAAAATTTCAATTTCATAAATAGTGGTTTTCAATGTGTGTATAAATGATGTGTATGAGCATGTCTAATATTGGAGAATTTAGTTGTTTCATTGATGAGAATTAAATGAAGAAATGAGTGAGTGATTTGAATTGTTGAACTTGTTCAAAATTATTTGTGTTACTTGAGAATGCTTGATGATTTGAAGTTCGTACTCCTTGTGAGTTTGGTGCATTGATTATGAACTTGTTTACCTTGATGTGGTATTTTATATGCTTTTATTGAGTCCTTAATGTCCTTAAAAGTGTTCAGTGTCATTCGAGGACGAATGTGGTTCCAAGTGGGGGAGAATTTAACGCCCCTAAAACGAACTTGGTGAAATGAGAGCCAAGCATATGTGTGATTTTGTTTTAAGGTTCTTAAGTGGTTAAATATGTTGTTAATAGTCAGCATCTAAGGTTTGGTGATGTTTGGAGGTCAAACGTCCAAGAACGTCTATGACGTTCCGAAGATGTGCCTTGAAAGCGCTTGTGAGTCGTTATATGTTTTAGAAAGTTTTACATGTTTTGGTTGTAAATGATATTGAGGGGACCCTAGGATAAAGATGAAAATGTACAGGGGTTCAATATCTTGGTATGACTCTAACTAGGAACCATGTGGGACCCTAGAAGAGGACCCCAACACTTAGGCAGAATCTGCCAAAAACTAGGCAATCGACATGCTAGCACCTACGGGCCATCGTCCTAGTGGCACCTTGTCGACTAGGTGAATAGATACACCTTTAATGGTAGGAGATTACCCCCCAGGATGTATCCTCAGTAATTATAATTTCCCTAGAAGAACGTTCCATCGGTGAGGCGAAACCATATAGTTAGGGGCCGTCGATGGGGTCCCTAAAAAGCTGTCAAGAAATTCTGCCAAGGCTTGAGGTGTCTGCTAAATTCACCCCAAGTCTTTTATGAACCATGGATGATTATTTTAGGGAATTTAATGTATATTAAGAGGGTTAAAACACTAAGACCTATTCTTAGACTTCATTCAAAAATCCAAAACCTCTCTTTGAAAAAAGACTCTCCCAAACTCAATTGAAACTAGAACTCAAGAAAGGAATAGAAGTGAAGGTGCTAGACGTTTTCTTCATAAATATTCATGGGTTTCTTCATAGTTAGGTATTTTATTTATCCTTGAACGTTATTTCATTCAAGGAGACTTCTCTAAGATATTTTGAAAAGGGTTTCAAACTCCTACTTCTTTATTGCTTGACTCTAATTAGGGGTCTTTGTATGAAAACGTTTCAATGATTAAAATGAGTTATTTATAATGTTATATTGAGATTTTAATATCAAAACTCCAATTAAAATATTTTTATTCTTGTTATCAACTTTTAGTTTATGAAATGGATTTGATGAACATGATTAGAAAATGTTAGACCTATGGTCTCTTTATGGTTATGTTGTCATTTAACTACTTCCTTAAGGGATATTTTTTATAAATTATTGGAGGAATTGATAATAGGTGGTGAAAGGTTGGATGAATGGTAAGCTGGTTATATTGTGTAGTTCTTATTGTGAAATTCTCTTGAATGGTATGGTCCACCTTTGTAGGAGGTTTTTACTTGAAATATATGGATATATGTAAGAATATGTGTATTGTTATTATGGACATGAAGGTATAGAATGTGAAGTAAAGTAATGATAATGATGATGTTTATGTTAATTTGTTGTGTGAAGCTTGAAGGGTCAAACTTATAACAACTCTCAAAATATATTATGGTATCTGTATCCTCACATGTTCCTAATCGGTTAAGTAAAATGTTAATAATGTTTTTTATAGCTTGTATAATTGGTTTGAAGTCATTTGGAGGTCAAACGTCCAAGAACGTCCAAGACTTTCTAAAGTTGGTCTTTAAGGGTGCTAGAGTGTCCTTGTATGTTTGCCTTGTTTTTATGTGTTGTTTGGAGTTTAGAAGAAGATATTTGATCCTAGTACCTTAATATATATGTTAAGGGTCAAAACGTCTGGGTACGACTTCAAGAGGACCACCCGAAGATCCCCCGCGGAGGACCGAAACCTTGGATAAGGAGGCTACCCAAGGTTGCAAGCAGAACATAATTTGAAATTGTCCTAAACGAAGTTCTCCTAACACTCACCTCAAATTCCAAAAATTCGTTTAGGACGAATTCGGAGGCTGGCCCACGACGCGCAACCAACTCCCAGATCCGGTTGTATCATTTTTAAGTCAATTTTGACATGTCTAAAAGTCCCAATTGGTGTGGGGGTGTTTTGGTAACTTAGAGGGATGTTTTATTTACTTATTTCAGGTCTTTTTAAATTCTTTCCCATGACAAAACCCAAACTACTATTAAGAATTCAAATTTCCAAAGTTCTCTTCTCTTCGAAAACCCCCAAAATCTCCATTGAAGACCAAGATCAAGACCTAGCTATGGAGTTGGATTCTTGGAGATTTCTTCTCAAATTTTTGTGACATTTTTAATTTATAAGGTATGGTGATCCTTCCTTTCTAGATAACCATTCATCTATGGAGTCCTTGGAAAGGTTTTCAAAATATTATTCTATGTCAAAAATACTATCTTTCAATCTAGCCATGGGTTCATTCTCAAAATGATTTCAAAAGCATTATCATGATGGACATATGTTTATTTACTGATGTTATGATGAATTTCTATCCAATTTTAAGAAGAACTCATTATTCTCCTAATTTCTCAAATTAGCCTACAATGTGGGTTTTATGATCTTGATTTCATGTTTATAGAATTGTGATTAGATTGTATTGAATTGTTTTTTTCTATTACTTTCTATATCAATTGATTATGAATTATGGAGGAATGATCAAACATTATCATTATATTGGAGAATCGATAAGTTGACATATTTATTCTAATTAGCCTATAATGTATATTTAATTGTGTTGATTGGTATAATCCACTTGTGGTGGCGGTGTTTACATTCTTGTACATGTTTATGTGTTATGATCATGGCCTTGAAGACAATGCATGCAATATGAATGTATATTATGATTTCTATGTTAGAAAGTTGAAGGAGTTAGCCTTGATTCTAATATCATGTCTAAGTGAATTGATGTTATGTGATGTTACATGTATAGTCTTCTACACTATTTGTTTAATCTAGGTGCGGAGATGATTTAATATCTATATGTGTGATGATCATGTTAGGGTTAGGTGTGGTCTATTTGGCTAATGATTAAGAATATCCTTATAGCATGACCCCACCTATATGAACCATATATGAATGTGTGATCAAAGTGTGCTAGGAGTCTTATATTCTATTTTTGAATATATACTTGCCTCCTATGATGTAATGTGAGTGTGTGTAGTCTATTATCCTCAATACTCTATATGTTTGTATGACTTGAGACTTGAAGAATGTTGTACATGTGTTGTGGTATTTAAAAAGTGTTTTTCTCAATACTATGTGGTAGTCATTATATGTTCATGTTGACCAATGTACACAAACACTCTTTATGCATATCTATGAGTAGGATAGATTCATAATGACTAAGGAAAAGATAGTTCTCATGTGCATCATTACCTATTTGTATGCATGTAAAGTATATGATTAATGAAGGTATGAACATGTGTTTCTAAATTTGTTTATGTGAAGGTAGATCTCACATATATGTACACACACATGCATGTATGAATATGATATGATTATATGAAAAGACATTCCCACATAAGGTAGGTTCTATGATGAATAAAGAATTCTCACCCTAGATACCTCTAAGCTATCTGATATAGGAGGGAGTAAGTCCCTAAGGCCTATATTTTATGAACTAATGTTATCTAAAGGCTTAATGATATTTAAAATGATTTATTGATTAGCTCTAAGTGAACATGACAAATGAGAGTGGGAGATTGACGTCTTGTAAGTTCGGCTTTCCAGAAGAGAACCTTCACATTAATAAGCCTTGGTTCCCAACCTAGATGTTGTCTCATGAGATGGAAACCTTCACACTTAGTTAGTCAAGGTTTCTAGAAGCAATCCCCTTGTTCCTTAACTACTGCACATATAGGAATCTAGCTTAGTGGATCCACCTAGAATAGCTATGTACGAATAGTTGCACCTTCGGCATGTGTTAACCCTCTCTTTTTGTTGTGTGAGTAGAACACTGGATTCCATGTAGCTCACATGGTCTATGTCGGTTATGGCTATGTCTCCCTAAGGTTAATAATTAATTAGCATAAGAATGTGAACTCTAATATAAATTCCTTGAGGAGTGTACTTGGTATGGAAGGACTATGGACCCTACATATATATTGCAGTAATTGACATCAAGAAAAGATGGGATTGGAGACCCTTAAGAGTTAAAGACTTATGTTATGTATGACTTGCATGAACGCATGTTAAGTGACCTTGTTATGTTAAGATATGAATTATGTCTATGCATGTTAATTACACTTAAGGTTTCTAAATGGTTCTACTTAGTATCTGTGAGATTATGGGACTCCATGTGTTCATTGCACAAGTAAGCTTGTGAGGGGTTATGAGGGTAGTTTAACTATGATATCGTCTAAATGATTTATGACTAAGGTTGTAGTAAATAAAATTTTTTGTATATGATAATATGCAGTATGTGACCTTATGTCTAGTTATAAGTGAATATGTTATGACTTGTTGAATATGTTATGCATAATCTAGGGTGACTTCTTAGGTACACTTGGTTGAAGTAGTATCATGGGATGCTACCTACACATTGCACTAGTGTGACTTAGGAGTTGTCTTAGGTGATGGTTCTTATGTGAAGTTTATTTCTATGAGATGTTTATGACTTATGAATATATGTGCTTGTGTCATGAATCATATTATGAAAGACTATTGTAAGGTGACCTCAAAGTGATACATTGTACTAAGTACACCTCAGGGTTACTTAAGGAAGGAAGTAGGATAAAAGAGAGGTAACGTATGGTATGTATTGAATATGTTTCAAAGTATGAGAAATAGCTTTATGTATTATTATGAGTAGTATCCATGTCTCTATTATGTATGTGAACTATATTGAGCTTATACGTGCCTATGTTCATGAAGTTTCCAAAAAGATATGTTGCATGATTTTAAACGTAGTGTCTTTTTTAAATACATATTTTTGCTTGGTTGCCATACTTAGTGAATTCTTCTACTTATATCATTCTTCTTCATCTTTTTACACAAAGTGTAGGTGGTGATGGCTAGATGATGTCTCCTAAAAGAAGATCTTGGATAGATCTCCCAATTTCAAGTAAAGGGACCCTTACGGTTCAAGGATTGCCTATGTCAAGATGTTTCTTTAAGTTTATGTAATAGCTTATATTTATATCTTATGGTGTAAGGGTAGTGTCCCTATTCAATTCTATTAAGTTGTGTCTTAAGATGGCAAAGTTATCTAGAGTCTATGTAATATGAAGTTGTTTTATATATATGAGAAATGTTTTCTAGCATATGATATGCTATAAAAAGATTTAAATTTTCTGCTATTTTTACGATTATTCAATGAAATATTTATAAGGCTTGTCATAGACCTCCGTGAGGTCGACGATGTCGTGTGCCAATTCGAGGATACCATAACTTCTTGGGTATACGCTCATGTCGTTACAAAACTAGCATAGATTACGCTAAATGAAGTATGTGTATGTGTGAAGCATACTAGTGTGAAATATGATGAATGAAGATGTAAGAATGTTTAGAAGTCAATGTTACAAGAATAGTCATTATCTGAAAAGGTGTGCTCACATGTACACATTCACACACACACTTGAAATGAATGAATGAAGCTAATGAATGTGATTGGGGGATTGTTGGGTGGTCACTCTTTGTGAGTAGAATTTAAGTGTCTAGACCATTCCCTACTCTTCTGAAATACTAAATAAATGAAAATGGGAATTTTGGGGTGAACACTCTCCGTCAGTTGAGATGAAGTGTTTAGTAGCAACCTCACTATTCCCAAGAGCTTTATAGTATAGGTTGGAAGAGGAATACACTTCGTTAGTTTAGATGTGATGTCCAATAGGTTATCCCCTTGCCTTTAGTAATGAATGTTTAAGACTCCGTTGGGAGTTATGCTTAACATGTAGAGGATATAAAGAAGGGGTTGTTACACTTAGTGAGTTGAGATGTTGTATTCAATGTACCTCTTGAGATGAGCACTCCTTCTTAGTAGAGAATGAGTTACTTAGAAGCAATCTACTTATCCCTTTACTATGCTCCCGCATAGGTATAGCTATTGGAGATTCCATGTAAAGGCTAAGAGAATGACCATACCCTATGAAAGTGGGGATCCATTATCTGATAGGGGTTAATGTCGGGATTCCATGTCTAGCTCTCATGGTCTGTGCTGGTAAAAGTTATCCCACTAAAAATAATGTAATGAACTAAGTATTCTAAAAGTGTACTACATATGGATGGTGGTTTTATACGACACTATCAATCTATTACACGCGTAAGCACTTGAAAGTGGAGTCTTGGTGTGTCTCAATATGCAAATGCATAAATAAGTTATTACATTATGTAAATGAGTCATGTGACTTAATGTCTACTATTAAGAAATTATGTTATAGTTATGTCTTGTATGATTAAGTTTATGAATGATGAATATGAGATGCCTAAGTTAATATAATCCTCAAGAAGCATATTGTGAGAGTAGTAATATGGGATGCTACTTTAACATTTCACTTTGTGTAACTTGTAAGTACACTTGGTGGAGGGCACTTATGTGATGTTCTTAAATGCAAGCATGTTTCTCTAATATCTAGTTATAGGAATGTGGACTTGTTACCCATGCGAAATAAGCTTATAATGGGTAGTTGTAAGATCACTTAGGTGTGCATCGAAGGGATTGTATGGGATGTTCCTTCAAATGTTACCTTAGTGACTCTAAGGATAACCTTGGTTAGGGAAACTTCAAAGGAAATGAGTTCACTGTGAGTTGAAATAAAATGAGTTCCCTGGAATGTTTCCTTGAGTATACTCTCAAGTAGTCCTTTGTGCTAAAATTATGGAAGTTCTATTCTATGTGCCAATTGATGATTTGTATGTGGTTCCACTTCTATATTCATGAAGGTTCCACTTATTTAGCATGAAGCTTATTTTTACTAAAGTGTCATCTTTTGTATGATTTTGCTAATTGTCATACTTAAAACAATGTTTGTGCTAACCCCATACTTTTCTATAACTATAATTATAGGTTGTAGGAAAGTTGAAGATTAGAACCCAAACATGGGATCGACTCTCTCAAGACTAAGTATGTCCTTATTTATTCGAGGGCATACTCTTTATTTCTTTTGTTCTTGTATAAGATTTATTATGTATTTCTGTTAATGTAAAGGGTCGTATCCCTAAGATATTTAAGTTGTGTCTTTAAATTGGCTTGTGACGATGAGACTACCCTATATTACTGATAAAGCATACTTTCCATATTATTAATTATATAGTGAAAAGGTTTAATTCAACACTATTTTTCATGTCTTGTGCAATGATTGATGCCTTTTTAGGCTAGTACAAGAACTTTGAGAGGTCAAGTACATATTGTTCCGACCCAAGGGTTTCCCTACCTTCTAGGGGTACAATTTGGTCGTGAAACAATATATTATAATCATGAGAACTACCTTTTAATAATATAGCAATCAAATAATTTCCTATATACATAGCTGATAGCTAATACAAGTGCATAGGGTTATGGAAGAGGGACCTTGTCATCAACACCACAATAAAACATTAAACGTAACATCATTACTATCTCAGAAATTAATGTTTCATACTTGATTTGAAGGAAGAACTAACATTCAGACCATCTTTCCCTTCATGGGACTTCATGCTTCAACCACCCAACAATTCATAACCAATACATAATATAAGGTAATACATGAAGCAATAACATAACTAAAATCAATATAAGCCATTGGTATATTCATTATCTTCAATCAATTCACCATAGCAAATCAAAGATTTATGAAATTGTGGAATAACATGGGTCAATAGGAATTCCAAGTGAACACAACAATTACCCATAATTATACACCTAAATTATTACGACTCGCAAGTACTATCCTAGAAGTTAGGGCAACCCTTGATTGCGACACAACATACTCGACCTCTCGAGGGTCTTGTACAAGCCTCTTGAATTCATTACATAACATCATGCATAAATGGAGGGAATTAAAAAAAACCTTCTTTAAGCATAAACCAATATTTATTTCGTAATAGCGGAAGCATCTTTAATAACATTGTCTCAAAAACCATCTAACTTTGACATGAATGAAAAGTATAGGGACTCACCCAATAAAAAATCTAAACATAAAGAAATACATAAAGGAACATAAAGGTTCGTCCTCGATGCTATGAGGATTGACCACTTATTCTCTTCTAGGAAACCTTGGAACTCTACCCTTCAAGAAACTCTATCTTCTCAAGACCCTACATGGAAAACATGTAGGCAACATGCGTTAGTACAATAAGTACTAAGTACGGAAACTTCATACTAATATAAAATATTTCAAAGGGTTAGTTAACAATATACATAATCATAAGATATAAAGACATAAGCATATAATGAATATTATAAGCACATTAAATCATCATAAAACATATAAGAGTTCACACTAATTTATTGTACTTCTCACTAAAGTTAACTACACCACAAGATACCTCCAATTATATTTGTACAAGGCTAAGGTAGCATCACATACTACTACAAAAGCTAAGTACATCTCTTTGGTTGTCCTTGATTATAGTCTATTTTCATAATTAAGATCTAAGTTCATCATATCATATGATCACTATGCCCCTATCCAACTCAAAGCATAGTTGTGCAATGCATGTGAAGCATCCCATACTACTTCACACACTAATAATATCTTTGAGTCACCTTTTCTTATTTAATCAAGTCTCTAGTAGCCTTACTACATATTAAAGAGTATTATACTCTTATGATTTCCTCAAAACATGCTTTTGCAATGTACGTGAGGCAGCCTGTACTATTTTTTATACTTATCCTATAATGAAGTCATCCTTAACATGTTCACCCTTCATAGCCCTATCATTACTTAACTTCATTTATTAAGACTCTCTCATATTTAGTCTTCTTTACTAGGAAAGGTACTACATTTGGATCCTTTCTTTATTACTTCTTACATTGGATCCTAGCCTCTTTATATTTTTAACACTACGAGGTACTTCATTAAGTATTTATAAGTTCTTTGATCAAATGTATCCAATGAGATACTTTTTAAGGTATGTCTTGAAACCTTAATTATGAACACTACGTGCTACCCCTTGGGCATGTATAAGTTCATTTACACATTATGTACACTACGAGATACCCTTTGGTCATGTCTAAATTCATCTATTGCTTTGGAACACTATGAGATACTTTTCAATCACATCTAAGTTCATATGATATGGACATCTCCACTAAGATACCTTGACTCTACTACGTGAAGGACTCCCGCCTCATGAGACCTAAGTGGATAATCATCACAACTACTAGGTGCAACTCTCCTTTCTACCTGGAGTTCGGACCCTTGCTAGGCTATCCGCCTCACTTTGCATATACATTTGTATTCAAGCATATACTCCACGATTTCCTTGTCAAGCGTTGCTCAACTTTCTTTCTCATGGACGGATGTCCTAGACAATCTATCCATGCTTAACTGACTCTATAACTTTCATTCAATTATTCTAAATTTACAGCCAAGACAACCATCCTAAGGTTCATTATTCATCAATTCTTTCTATCTTCATTCATACGTAGATTATAGGATCTCGTAGTCTTAGCTTTTATTCTCACTTTCTTCAATACTAGGTGAATATAATCATTATTCATTCTTTAAGGTTCAATTCAATGACGACGAATATTAATCAATCAAGTCTAGTTCAATTCATACCTATGTGATTTAATCATGATCATTTGACATATAATACAATCAACTAAAGAAGAATCAACACAATTCCTTCATCTAGCTTCTAATGGCCTATGATCACCATGATCACTTTCAACTCAATTACTATAATTCACTATGAAAACTCCATAAAAACATTATATAATAATAATATAAACATCATTGAATGTTACCCGCTAGAGTGGGATCACAATCAAACCTTACCCATAATGCAATCACAACCCTCTCTTGAATATGGTTGTTTAGATTCACAATTGTCAGGAACCTGGGGGGCGGACCTTGGTAAATTCATCCTAAAGCTGTTGCAATTTTTGTTTTTCTTCAATGGTGGTTTTAGGAGATTTTTGGGAGAGAAAGGTTTTTTATTTGGATTCTAGAGTCTCATTGGCTATTGTTATGCTTAAATACTCTTCAAATACCTACAATTACCGCCTATAATTAATCCCTAAAGTACCCAAAGAACCATGTAGATATTGGACATTTAACAAACTTAAATTGTACTTGAAAACGACGCAACAAAATCTTGGTACTTGCTGCATGTCGTGGAGGCATTTTTGATTCTTGGTTCACGGAACTAGTTTTGGACAGAATGTTTCGTGATGTCCCCCCGTCTTAGGGAAAATATTTCCCTTTGCGTGTTGGCTCCGAGTTGCGCAGCCACTGCCAGATCCAGGCTGCCCGGCAGCTTCACTGGCCTATGTTTGGGTCCTCCATGGGTACCCTTAGGCTGGATCCCGAGGCGTCGTTCTTGGATTTTTAGAGGCTTTATATGTCAGGATATGTATAGGAACCATCTATTCTCAATTTTACCCTCAAACCATCCTCCAAAACTCCACAACCAAACACTACGACACTCTATTTTTACTTCGACTAGTTTTCAGACGTTTTCTACGTTCTTGAGCGTTTGACCTCCAAACATTTCCACACTTTATATACTGTACCTAATCATTAATATTAGTCATTTGAAGACCTTATAATATCATGACTCTCATGTTAGGACGTAGTTTCTCCTATATCATTTTGAGGGTGTAACAGTATTCCCCCACTTGGGAACATTAATCCTCGAATGACACTTAACTAAAAACATCTCTATAGGAAAAACTCTAGACTAGCAGCCCATCATCTATGCATTCTAACTAAACGCACATACCGAAATCAAGTAAACAATTCAATTCAAATCTAATAATAACTACACACAATCATATAAGAACCTCATAAACATATATTGTTCATCATCCCCCAGTTGCGAGTTAGCCACACATGTCTTTCAAACATTAATACATCATAATTAAGATCAACATAATCCATAAAGTAAATCATAATCAGAATAAATTCTGTGAATCTTCATAAATCATTAATGAAACACATATCGAAAGGGACATAAAGAGATCATTTTTTATCATTCTTGGATTTGAGTGCAGAGAACCTAGCTCTTGCTTTAGGAACATTTTCCTCGTTACTAAGAGCAGCTTACTTTTCTTCCCCTCCCCTAGAATTAAGATATGGACAATCTCTCACCCTATGCCCATCCTTCCCACACACAAAGGAACCATCCCTGCCAGCTAGGCACTTACCATACTGACTCTTTCCACACTTAGGGAAAGTAGATCTTGAAGACCCGCTACCCTTCTCTTTATCAACCTTAGAGGTGTCGGAAATTTTTTTAATGGAATATCTTGGTTTGGTTCTAAGACTATATTTTCCCTCAAACATAGAATGGAAAGACTTATCACCTTTATACCTATACCTCTTCTTTTCTCTAACTCTCTCCTTTCTTAATTTTGACTCTTCTATTTGTTGGGCAAACACCAACAGTCGGGTGATATACATTTCATCGACAAGTATGGCCATGCGGAATTCTTCTTCTACTACATTGGATATTCCCGTCATGAACCTATTCATCAAGCCTGTATGATTTTCCACCAAGCTTGGAGCATACATAGACAAAAGAGTAAACTTCAAAGCTTACTCCTTGAAACTCAAACTACCTTGCTTTAGGTTGATGAACTCCTACAACTTCTCCTCCCTCAATTCCCTAGGAAAGAATCGATCAAGGAAAGCTAACTTAAAATTCTCCCACTCAATGGAAACCGCTCCTATCGGTTTACTATCCTTTCATTGCTCATACCAAAGTTGGGCAACATCTTTCAATTTATAGGCAGTCAACTCTGCCTTTTCAATGGAGGCTACTCCAATGATTGCAAGCAGCTTATACACTTCATCAATAAAACCATTAGGATCTTCATCAACTTTTGATCCATAGAACTCCAGGAAATTCATTCTTAAGAACTCTATTATTCTAGTAGCGCCCATTCCTCCTATAGTCTTAGTCGAAGACACCACTTTTATGTTAGCATTTGTCATTAAGGCTTGAGCAAACAAAGTCATAGAAGCCCTAAATTCCTCAAACATAGCATTCCCTATTGGAGCGTCATAAGGAACTTAAGAAAGAACTTGCTCTTGCACTTGGGGAGGTACATGCCCTTGCACATTGGGTGGCACATGCTCTTGATCCCCACTCCAATCTCCTTCAATTCTAGCATTAACCCTAGTGTTAGCCATAACTGACAAAATCATAGGCAAACATTAGAAAAGGGCCTACTAAAGACAAAATCAATCGAACAACTTGAAGAATGAAGAAGTGAAAATTTCCTAAGCATCTCATAGCCTCCTACTCATATATAAGTCGCCACTCACACCGATGAATAAGACTCTACAAGACGTTGTTTTGAGACTTCCTAAGACCATTTTCATAACCTTATGATCTCATACCAAGCTTGTCACAACCCTCAAGTACACCGTGAAAGTTAAGAAAACCCTCGGATTACGAAACAACGTACTCAACTTCTCGGAGCTCTTGTACAAGCCTCTTGAATTCATTACATATCATCATGCAGAAATGGAGGGAACTAAAAAAAACTTCTTTCATCATAAACCAAAAGGTATTTCATAATATAGGAAGAATTTCTAATAAAATTGTCTCAACAACCATCAAACTTTGACATGAATGAAAAGTATTGGGACGCAGCCCACAAAAAATCTAAACATAAAGAAAGACTTAAAGGAACATTAAGGTTCGTCCTCGAAGCTATAAGGACTCCCCACTTCTTCTCTTATTGGAAACCTTGGAACTCTACCCTTTAATAAACTCTATCTTCTAAAGACACTACATGCTCAACATGTAGGAAATATGTGTTAGTGCAATAAGTACTAAGTATGGAAACTACATACCAACATCAAAAATCTCTAAAGGTTAGTCAACAATAGGCATAACCATAATAGATAAAGACATAAGCTCATACTGAGTACATAAGCACATTAAATCATCATAAAGCATATAAGAGTTCATAATTAATTACTTGACCTTCTTACTCAACTGTACTACACCACAAGCTACCTCCAAGTATATTTGTGAAAAGCTAAGGTAGCATCCCATACTACTACCAAAGTTATGTTCATCTCTTTGATTGTCCTCGATAATAGTCCACTTTCATAATTAAGACCTAAGTTTATAATGTCATATGAGCACTATGACCCTAAGCCAACTCAAAGCATAGTCATACAATGCATGTGAAGCATCCTATACTACCTCTCACACTAAGCATATCTTTAAATCACCCTTTCTAATTTAATAAAGTCTCTAGTAGACTTACTTTATACAAAAGAGTACTATACTCTTATGATGTCCTAAAAACATGCTTGTAAAATTGTAACAACCTTAAAATTGCTATGCTAAATAATGTTTAGTATATCTAGAATGTGTACGATTAGACCGGGTTTACACGGATTGATGCGCGTAGAACCAGACCTCTGAATCCTTTTTACGGCCAAGCAAACTAACTTGGGGAGTTATTTTATCTAGAAAAGGTTTGGTCCAACCATGTAGGGATCTCTAATATAAAGATTTGCTCCAATAAGTCTTTACTGGACTTAAAAAGGGGAAATCTTAGGTTTGGAGGGTCTAGGGGTAAAATGGTCTTTTTCTAGGCTAAGGGTAGTGTTGTAATGAGACCAAATATATAATTACTTATTTAATTAATAATGTGTAGGGGCATTTTTTGAGAGAAAGGGCAAAAAATTGACTCTTAGAGTGAAGTCTTGCATCACCCGTGTTCGAACGCAGGTGGAAGCGATGATTAAATTTGATTTTATTTAAGTTGGTAAATTAATGTAATTAATTAATATTTATTATATATTGTCTGATTTAAATAAAAGGGAAATCAAATTTTTACCATTTATAAACCCTTATTTGACTATGTCCTAAACTAGACACCTAAGCCTAAGAAAACTCTCATCTCTCAGGCTCATCTATCTGTCACATATCTATCATTGTATTTCACGTTCTCTCTTCCAAAATAATGTACAAGAACAGAAAATTTACCAAAGATCTTCACACTTGAAGAACTCACAACGAAAAATAAAATCAAACGCTAAGCAAAATATGTTAGCAAAAGGATAGTTTTCCGTTGAAAGTTTGTTGTTGAAACTTGGTTTTGGACGTGAGTGTTGGAGAAGGTTTGGGCATCAAATTCAAGGTTTAAACTTCAAAAAAAGTTATGGGTTCTATTCTCTCATGGTCCTTTTCCCAAGAGACCCCTTAAGGTTCAGTATATTCTACTCTGAAATCTAGGATTGTTCCCCGTTGCGTGTCCATGTCACTAGCTCACGTTGATTCTTAAGTTTGTTATGCTTGCTGGTAGATATTAGGCATGTAATGTGTTTTCGTGATGAATATGTTCATGAATGTGTGTTTTGAATTGTATGAATGACAATCTATGTTTTCCGAATATATGACTTATATGTGTTTGGGTGTATTGCCGTGACTATGTGCACGGAGTAGGACTTGAAATGGCATTATAGTTCTTTGTATTTTATGTACAAATGTCTATGTAAATCATGATGTGCATATTAAGTATAATGTAGATGAATTGACTGAGACACTCTTCGCTCAACGAATCTATGAAAATGCACCTAAAAACGTTATAAAAGAACCATGAAATTTCCCTAAGAACTAAAGTGTAACTTGATGAAAAAGATGCTGAAAAATTACAAAATTTGCATCCATAAGTTGATGAAGATCAGTCAAGTTAAAATGTTTAAAAACGTTATGAAAAGATGAAGAAAAATAAGTGAGGTCACTGAGGGTCAAACCCGTGACCTCACCATGTTAAAAATCATGAAAATAATTGAGTTAAAAGTATTGTGGTGAGGGGGATTCGAACCGTGGTCTTGGCTGGAAAAATGAAATCATGAAAATAAGAAATGAGAGGAGTGGGATTCGAACCCACAACCTCTCCGACAGACTTATGGAAATTAAACGAAAATAAATGTAGAGGCGTGTGGGAATCGAACCCACGCCCTTTAGGCTGATTTAGGGATTAAAGAGAAAAATAAAGTGAGGTTGTGGGGATTCGAACCCACACCCTCCTAGTCAACTCAAAAAAGTCATGGAAAAAGAAATTAAAATAAAAGGGGTTGTGGGGGTTTAATCCCACAGCCCCTCGGCCAAGAAACAGAAAATTTTAAGAAAAGAAATTGAAAGGAAATGAAGGTGTTGGGGCTTGATCTTGGTTCCCCTAGCGGTGTGGACCAAAATAAAATAAATGAAAAATGTAATTATTGTCCAAGGGATTCGAAACTGGGTTCCCTTACCTATATTTTGTATTGATACATAAGTCATACGTGAATTAAATGTTCAAGAATAATGCTGCCTACTTAGATCGAAATCGAGATCTTGGCATACATACAAGATGCATTTGTGTTGTACCATATAATCTTAGGAAGATATGAATCACTTAATTGAACTATGAATGAAGCCTCATGGTTTGTAAGTATAGACCCGTAAGTCTAGCATACGTTTAAAAATAAGTCAATCTAAGATGTATGTAATGAAATGATGTAACCCTAGAAGGGTTAAGTACCAGTGTAAAACACACTAAATGTCCAAGTCTATTGGCATAAGATGAAATAAATATTATGCAATGAAATGATAAAACCCTAGAAGGGTTAATTAAGATTGTGAAACACATAAATGGCCAAGTGCATTGGCATATGATGAAATGTACAATCACGTAAAAAAAAAGGGGTGAGTAATTATGAAGAGCAAATGTACTAATGTTAATGAATGTGGTGATAACATGATAAGAGGCCAATGTGAAAGATGAGATAAATCTCAAATGAGCCTGAGTAAATGTTACCAAAACTTACTCACCTATGAGAGTGTAAAGTTAATGAAGAGATTAGTCTCTATGAACACTCTAATGAAATTATTTAGAATAATGTATACTTAATACTAATTACGAGACCAGAAATCATTTTTTGAGCTATGATGTACTCATACTAGAAGCCAACTTCAATGACGTATGAGTTGAATGTAATGGAACTTTATACTGAGCACAAATAGGCTATCTATGAGCGGTGATTCCTTCTTTCGATAAGGGCGAAGGTTTACGTAAGTCTCGTGATATGAGACTGTACGATATTTCGGGTATGGGTCTCCTTATATCTCCTATTTTTTGAACCTATACTGCCAATATAGAGATCTGGAGGGGTTCAATTCCCATGTACGCTAGCATGTCTTGGGTCACTTTGGCCGGTGATTCCACCTTTTTCGATATGTGGGAGACACTGGATTTCATGATTCTCACATGATCTATGTCGGTTAAAGTTAAAGTTTCCAATGAATGAAAGAGGCCATCCTCAAATGATGCACATAATGAAATGAAGGATACCAAAGGTGTTAGGATAGGATGATCTAGAGGTGACTAGACTTAAGTAATGACACTAGGTCATTCTTGATCATTTCATTGTGAACCCAATGAGAGTCTTACACTGTATCCTATGTATAATTGGTGTTCACACTAGCCTATGAACAAAATGAAATGAAGTACGTATGAATGAATGAAACCGACTCTCTGTTTGCTAATGAAGGGTACCTAGTTGAGGTCCTATATGTTGAGCCATAATTTTGGGAAGTCTTAATGTCAAGTCCATGATTCCAAAGTCTCATGGTATATGAATGAATGATATGAAAGATGCTATCTGTTATATGCAAAATTATATGCGCTATGTGTAAGATGTTATGTGATGTGTGCAATATGATAAATATGATGATGCATGTTACTCTCATGGCATTACTTTCCTTATACAAGTTTGGAAAATTCACTAACTTTCCTAATCCCATTTTGGCAAGTCCACTAACTTGAATTTCCATAATCATGGTGTTAGGTTAGAGTTGTTCTTAATCTTGCATGTCCTTGGTGTGTACTTGCATATACCCATTCTTAGTACAACTATGTACTAAACCCATATAATTCTACAATTTTAGGTGCAGGCACAGGTAGATGCAAGAGCTTACAGGTTGACGATGCAGCTATCCGGACGTAGAGCTTTCATCCGGCCTTGGTAGGAACTCATTCTTTAGAGGATGTATACCATTATCATCTAACTTAAATGTAGGCTATAGCTATTGGAGCATGTTCCACTAGTGTTTCCTTCTACTTTTGTTCTGACATTGTATTGGTGTCGTTTTGGCAAAAATACGTTTAATAAAATTATGAACTGATTCTTTCATTTTATTATCTCTTTATTAGATGGTTGATTTTTGAACGCCTATGATGTTAAGTAGTATGCATACATGTACGTTATGAAACAAAAAATTACAAATTTTCCGCTACACTTAACCTAGATGAATAAGGATGACTTATGCAGGCTTGTCTACGACCTTTGAGAGGTTAACGACTTCGATCTGGTCTGGGGTCTAGATTCTGGTCCTGACAAAGTTGGTATCAGAGCACCAGGTTAAATTCCGAAAATAATAGTTCACGTAAACCACATTGAGTAGTTTCTATGTCATGATAGTAAAGTGCACCACTATCCTGAATAAGAGACTGCATGATGTGTAGGAAAATTTCCCTTCTTCTGATCTTATTGTGCCTTTCCTAATATTTGATTTTCTTGGTGTTATAAGCGTGTCTAACATCAATCCTTTTTGTTTTTCAGATAATGATTACTAGGTGAAAAATTGGTCAAAGAAGAGGAGGAGCAACTTTTGGGGGCAACAGGTTCCACTCCAGGCTCCAGCTGAAGAAGTGGATATGTCGGTTAACCCTGCTGGGTTGACTGATGCTGAGATGAGGGCATCTCTGGCCTAGATGGCATATGCAATCACTATGCAGGACTAGGCCATGACTGTCCAGGTCAACCTGCAGATTGTTTAGAGGGAGAACCCACCTGTTCATAGAATGGCTGACATGCCGAGAGACTTTACGAGGATGAATCCTCCTATTTTCACAGGGTCTAAGACCTCGGAGTATCCTCAGTAGTTTTCGGATTATGTGAATAAGATTTTTGTGTCTATGGGGGCCACATATACTGAGAAATCAGAGTTTGCTTCCTATCAACTAAAGGATGTTGCGCAGACTTGGTGAAACATGTGGCAAGATAGTCGAGTTTTGGGCGGAGTTCCGGTCACCTGGGAGGTGTTTAACACAGACTTTCTGGAGATATTCTTTCCCAAAGAGATGAGGAAGGCCATGGTTGATGAGTTTATCAACCTTAAGCAGGGATCTGTGACAGTCAGGGAGTATTCCCTGAAGTTTGTTAAATTATACATGCATTCTACTTCCCTTGTATCTAAAAGCAGGGATGATATGAGAAGGTTCCTCAAAGGAATCAATAGATATTTGGAGGAGCAGTGTCGGTCTGCGATGCTCTACAATAACATGGACCTCTCCAGGTTGATGGTCCATGTCCAGCAGGTAGAGGACAGCCGGAAGAAGAGGGGCGTCCCTGATGCTAGGAGCCGTAAGCCTCATGATCAGGCGGGTCCTAGCAATGGGGGCAACAGGAAAAATTTTGGCATCCGTGAGCAGCCCAGATTTAAAAAGGGGCAATAGAGTTCAGGGAACTGTATCTTTTAGAGAAGTACAACACCTAGAGTACGCAGACCCGTGCCCTAGAAGGGCAATGAAGGTGAGATGCAGCGTCCGAGAAAGAAATGCGCTATGTGTGGTCGTGCTCACAGTGGAGAGTGCAGACAGGGTACTAATGCCTGCTTTAGTTGTGGTAAGAGCGGGCATATGGTTAAGGAATGCCCACAGAAAAGAGGTCAGGCTGGAGGTAATGCTCAGCCTAGGCCTAATCCACAGGATGCAGCAGCAGCCGAGCCTCCTAAGAGGAACAGGTTCTATGCCCTGAAGGGCAGGGACGAGCAGGAGGAATCCGCTAATGTGGTTACAGGTATGCTGCAAGAATTCTCAACTTCTGTTTAAGCTTTAATTTAACAAGGGTTTACACTTTCCTTTGTAACTACTTTTTTTGCTCTAACTTTTTAGAGAGTGCCTGAAGTTCTGCATGATCCTATAGTGGTTAGTACACCTTTAAGAGAAAATGTATGAGCTGATAGAGTGTACAAAGATTTCCCAATACTTGTATGTGGTAAGACTATGTGTGCAGATTTAATTGAGTGACCTATGAACGATTTTGACATCATTCCTTGCATGAACTGGCTTCATAGTTGTTGTCCTTGTATGGATTGTCATAGTAGGGTTGTGAGATTTTGTTTCCCTAATGAAGAAGAGATAGTTTGGGAAGGGTACAACTGGAGTCATCCTAATCCCTTGATTTCTAACATTAAAGCCAATAAAATGATGTCCAAGGGGTTGTTGTGTCATCTTGTGAGTTTTAATGATTGAAATAATGACATACCTTCCATAGATTCAATGCCTCTAGTGAATGAGTTCAAAGATGTATTTCCTGATGATTTGCCTAGAGTTCCCCCCCCCCCTCAATAGATTGACTTTGGTATCAACTTAGAAGCAGATTGAACCAATTTGTATCCTCCTTACAGAATGGCTCCAGCTAAACTCAAAGATTTGAAGCTGCAGTTAAAAGATCTCACTGATAAGGGTTTCATTCAGCCAAGCATATCCCCTTGAGGAGGTCCAGTATTGTTTGTGATTAAGAAAGATGGAACCCTTAGATGGAGTTGGTCAAATATGTACACAGACTGGCCAGACCGGGTGTGCGTAAGTTGAATTTACTAGTGGGGGTATTTCAGTCCTTCCTAGTTCTGAATTATCCTTAGTAGTTGAAGTCAAGAAAGTTCAGCATCTTGATCATGTGTTAATGGAGCTGAAGGACTCAGTGTTTGCTAAGGTTAATGAGTCTTTTACTTTGGGAGGTGATGGCATACTTAGGTACCTGGACATGCTGTGTGTACCGGATGTGGATGATTTTCGTACTAGGATCGTTACAGAGGCATATGATTCCAGATATTCCATACATCCTGGTTCCACCAAGATGTATCATGATCTTAAACAAATATATTGGTTGGATGGAATGAAGAAGGACATTTCACATTATGTGGCCAAGTGTCCGAATTGCCACAGGTTAAGGCGACACATCCTAAGCCTGGCGGTCTTACTAAGATTATTGAGGTTTCGACTTGGAAATAGGAGGCCATTAATATGGACTTCGTGGTTGGTCTTTCGAAGACATGGAGACAGCATGACTCTGTATGGGTTATTATGGTCAGGATGACTAAGTCTGCCCACTTTATCCCTGTGGAAGTCTACTTACAGAGCCGAGTGTTATGTGAAACTCTACATTAATGAGATTGTGATATGGCATGGTATTCCTTTATCTATCATTTCAAATAGAGAAGCTCTGTTCACTTCACATTTATGAATATCCTTCCAGAAGACATTAGGCACAAAGGTGAAGCTTAGTACTGCCTTTATTCCTCCAATTCATAGGCAGGAAGAGCGAACCATTCAGACATTGGAGGACATGTTGAGGGCGTGTGTGAGTTACTTTAGGGGTAGTTGGGACGACCATTTGCGTTTGATAGAATTCTTGTATAATAATAGTTAATACTTCAGTATTGGGATAGCGCCGTTTGAGGCACTGTATGGTAGGAGAGGTAGGTCTTCAATTGGGTGGTTTGAGGTTGGAGAGTCATCCATTTTGGGTCCATAGATCATTCATGAGGCCTTAGAGAAGGTTAGAGTGATTAAGGACAGGTTGTCAACTACTAGGGATGGCAAGGGGACGGGGAAGGGGACTGGGGGAAGGGACGATAGGGGGACGGGACGGGAGGGGGACGGGGAGAGGAGGGAATTTGACACGGGACCGGGGATTGGGGGGACAAAAAAAGGTCCCATCCCATCCCACTATATATACGGGATGTGATGGGATTTGGGGGGACGGGATGGGACGGGATGGCATGGGACGGGGGATTCTTTTTTTTTTTTAAATATTCATATATTTTATTGAAATGATACGTCTTTAGCTAATAAATTTTAAATTAAAATTTTTGATTTTCAAATATCAAAATAAATTTTCAAATTTAAAGTTCAATTTTCAAATTTTAAGATTCATGTTTCAAATTTCAAGTTTCAACTTTAAAGTTTTAAATTTCAAATTTGAGAAGTTTAAATTTGTAATTTAAGTATTTTAAAGTAATGTAAATTGTAAACTTAAATTAAGTATTTTAAAATTAGTTTAGTACTTTAGTGTATATATTTAATTGTATATATTTAAATTAAATGCACAAAACATAATTGTATAAAAATAAAACTTGAACAAAAGTTAAAACCTTCAAATTTATTCAATAGAACTTAAAAGTTACAACTTACAATTAAGAAATATTAGTGGAGTAACTAATCTACGTAGCCACCTTCTAGGAGGGGTTCTGTTTCAATAAGTTCTCATACGTAAAACTAATATTTGTTACAGATATAGGATGAATAACTAATCTTACGCAGCCACCTTCTAGGAAGGGTTTGGTTTCAATTAGTTCTCGAATGTAATCTAATAATATATGTTTTCTCCTTTAAAATTCAATTATAATTGTCGCATTATATCGATGGTGATATCCTCCAGTGTTGGCAAACTTGTTAGAAATTCTTGTGCCTCTCATTCATCATCACTGCATTCAATTTGTGTTTTGACCCAATTTGCTTATTTTTTACTTAACTTTGGGATTGCAGCAGTCTCTAAATAAAACTGTTGTTTCCAAACTGTCTTCCGCCAATGAATGTCTATGATCACCGATTTGAAACCTTGCCGCACTAAAAGCAGCCTCCGATGCAACTAATGAAGCTTGAATAGCTAGAACATCACGAACCATTTTGCTCAAAGTTGGAAATGCATCGCTTCGCCTACTTCACCATCCTAATAAATCTTTATTGTCATCTTTGATTTCAAAGTTTTCTAAAGATTGATTAAGATATTCTTCAAAATCATCACGGTTAGTAGAAATAAGACCAAGAAAACCTCGCATATAACATGAAATTGGAACTGATAAATCAATCTCAACATTAGAAGTTTGACCAACTTCTCTTTGAAAATTTTAAGTAGTTTTATATTATTCATACAAAACTTTTGCTTCTATTTTTATGCTAGACTTACACGCTTGACAATTTGGAATTTCTTCAGTAAAAAAGTGTCGACAAGGCCTTGCACACCTTGTAAGTAATTTATAAGCAGGATGAAGTAAAGTAGCCGTTAAAAAACTTGAGAAATAGGAAAAAAATATTTTTAAAATTTTTCAATCATACCGTCAATTGCAACTCTAAATTTATCTATTTTTTTTTATATTTACAAAGTTGAATTGAAAGAGCACAATTATTTATTAATACGGATGAAATAGTAGGATAATAAATTCCCGAAAACATGGTAGTAGCATCATAAAAAAGTCTTTAAAATTGTAATAGTTCTTTAGTTTCTTCCCAATCTTCATCACAAATTCTATCTAATGGGTCAGCATATGAGAATTAAAAACCATTTGTATGGGTATTCTATATTTATAAGAAACCGAAAGCATTTCGTAAAGAGAATTTCACCTCGTTTTAATATGTTTTGGAATTTTTCTAGGTGACAATTCACATAGTGCACAACGCTCATTTATTTCCCTAATTCTAGCAGCATTGTTTGTATGAAAAATTCAGGTAACAACATATTCGACTTTTACGCTACCACAATCAATTAATGAAATACCATCTTGTACAACTAAATTTAATATATGTGCAACACATCTAACATGAAAATCATTATTGTCAATTGGACATAATCTAACTTTTAACATGTTAGCAGCATTTGTATTATTAGATGCATTATCTAATGCGACAGACATTATTTTATCTATAATCATGTATTAATCTAAAAACACTTAAAATATTTGAAGCTAAATATGCACCAAATTTTTCTATATACATAGTTTATTACTTATAATTCTTTTTTGAAAATTCCAATTATGATCAATCCAATGTGCAGTAATAGTTAAATAATCATTTCCATTAACACTCGAACCATGTCCGAAGTTATAGACACTCTACATCTAATATGATAATGAAGCCGAAGAAATAGAAAGCGAATAGAAATTGACAATGTTACCTTGATATTCAAAAACATCAGTTTTAACAGTATTTCTTGAAAAGACTCTATAATCCAAATTACAAGTTTGTTGAATATATTCAACGAAACCGGGATTTGAAGGAAAACTATAAGGACAACCCTCAGAAGAAGGAGTTGGTTCAAATATGTACACAGACTGACTAGTCTATAGCATAAAAAATAGAAGCAAAAGTTTTGTATGAAAAATATAAAACTACTGAAAATTTTCAAGGAGAAGTTGCTCAAACTTCTAATGTTGAGATTAATTTGTCAGTTCCAATTTCATGTTATATGCGAGGTTTTCTTGGTCTTAATTCTACTAAGCGGGTGATGATGATTTTGAAGAATATCCTAATCAATCTTTAGAAAACTTTGAAATCAAAGATGGCAATAAAGATTTATTAGGATTGTGAAGTAGGCGAAGCGATGCATTTCCAACTTTGACAAAATGGTTCGTGATGTTCTAGCTATTCAAGCTTCATCTGTTGCATGGAGGCGCTTTTGCTTTTAGGGCGGCAAGGTTTCAAATCGGTGATCATAGACATTCATTGGCGGAAGACAGTTTGGAAACAACAGTTTATTTAGAGATGGTGCAATCCCAAAGTTAAGTAAAAACAAGCAAGTGAATCAAAACACAAATGAATGCAGTGAGTGATGATGAATTAGAGGCACAAGAATTCTTAAACAAGTTTGCCAAACACTGGAGGATATCACCATCGATATACTAAGGCGACAATTAGAATTAAATTTTAAAGGAGGGGAAAACAGATATTATTAGATAACATTCGAGAACTAATTCAAACCAACCCTTCCTAGAAAGTGGCTGCGTAAAATTAGTATTCATCTAATATCTGTGCCCTAATATTAGTTTTACGTATGAGAACTTATTGAAACAGAACCCCTCCTAGAAGATGGCTGCGTAGATTAGTTACTCCACTAATATTTCTTAATTGTAAGTTGTAACTTCTAAGTGCTATTGAATAAATTTGAAGGTTTTAACTTTTGTTCAAGGTTTATTTTTATACAATTATTTTTTTGCATTAATTTGAATATATACATTAAATGAATATACTAAAGTACTAAACTAATTTTAAAATACTTAATTTTAAAGGTTACAATTTACATTACTTAAAATATTTAAATTACAAATTTAAACTTCTCAAATTTGAAATTTAAAACTTTAAAGTTGAAACTTGAAATTTGAAACATGAATCTTAAAATTTGAAAATTGAAACTTTAAATTGAAAATTTATTTTGATATTTGAAAATCAAAAATTTAATTTAAAATTTATTAGCAAAGACGTATCATTTCAATAAAAATATATAAATATTAAAAAAAAAAAGAATCCCCGTCCCATGCCATCCCGTCCCATCCCGTCCCCCCAAATCCCATCACATCCCGTATATATGGGACGAGATGGGACCTCTTTTTGTCCCCCCAATCCCGGTCCCGTGTCAAATCCCCTCTCCCCGTCCCCCTTCGTCCCCTTCTCCACCAGTCCCCTTACCCGTACCAGTGCCATCCCTAGCAGTAGACAACCTGTCCCGAATCACTCCGACCTTCTCTGAGGCCTCATGAATGATCTTTGGACCCAAAATGGATGACTCTCCAACTTCAAACCACCCAATTGAAGACCTACCTCTCCTACCATACAGTGCCTCAAACGGCGCTATCCCAATGCTGAAGTATAAACTATTACTATACAAGAATTCTATCAAATGCAAATGGTCGTCCCAACTACCCCTAAAGTAAATCACACACGCCCTCAACATGTCCTCCAATGTCTGAATGGTTCGCTCTTCCTGCCTATGAATTTGAGGATTAAAGGCAGTACTAAGCTTCACCTGTGTGCCTAATGTCTTCTGGAAGGATATTCATAAATGTGAAGTGAACTGAGCTTCTCTATTTGAAATGATAGATAAAGGAATACCATGCCATATCACAATATCATTAATGTAGAGTTTTGCATAACGCTCGGCTCTGTAAGTATACTTCACAGGGATAAAGTGGGCAGACTTAGTCATCCTGACCATAATAACCCATACAGAGTCATGCTGTCTCCTAGTCTTCGAAACACCAACCACGAAGTCCATATTAATGGCATCCTATTTCCAAGTCGAAACCTTAATAATCTGAGTATGACCGCCAGTCTTAGGATGTTTTGCATTAACCTGTTGGCAATTCGGACACTTGGCCACATAATGTGAAATGCCTTCTTCATTCCATCCAACCAATATATTTGTTTAAGATCATGATACATCTTGGTGGAACCAGGATGTATGGAATATCTGGAATCATAGGCCTCTGCAACGATCCTAGTACGAAAATCATCCACATCCGGTACACATAACATGTCCTGGTACCTATGTATGCCGTCACCTCCCAAAGTAAAAGACTCATTCACCTTAGCTAACACTGAGTTCTTCAGCTCCATTAACACATAATCAAGATGCTGAACCTTCTTGACTTCAACTACTAAGGATAATTCAGAACTAGGAAGGACTGAAATACCCCCACCAGTAAAGTCAACTTACGCACACCCAGTCTGGCAAGTCTGTGTACATATGTTCATGAATGTATGTTTGTAATTATATGAATGATAATCTATGTTTTCCGAATATATGACTTACGTGCATTTGGGTGTATTGCCGTGACTATTGGTCACAGATTAGGACTTGAAATGGCATGTTAGTTCTTTGTATTTTATGTACAAATGTTTATGTAAATCATTATGTTCATATGAATTTTAATGTGGCTTAATTGAGTGAGAAACTCTTGTCTAAACGAATCCATTAAAATGCACCTAAAACGTTATATATTAACCATGAAATTTCCTTAAAAACTAATGTGTATCTTGATGAAAAACATTCTGAAAAATTAGAAATTTTCCAGCCATAAGTTGATGAATTTGGTTTAAGTTAAAATGTTTTAAAATGTTATTAAAATTGAATAAGAATAAGTGAGGTCACTGAGGGTCGAACCCGTGATCTCACTATGTTAAAAACCATGAAAATAAGTGAGTTAAAAGTATTGTGGTGAGGAGGATTCGAACCGTGGTCTTTTCTGGAAAAATGAAATCATGAAAACAAGAAATGAGAGGAGTGGGATTCGAACACAACCTCTCAGACAGATTAAAGGAAATTAAAAGAAAATAAATGTTCAGGCGTGTGGGAATCGAACCCACGACCTCTAGGATGATTTAGGGATTAAAGAGAAAAATAAAGTTATATTCTGGGGATTTGAACCCATACCATCATGGTCAGCTTGAAAACTCAAGGAAAAAGAAATTAAAATAAAAAGGGTTGTGGGGGTTCGAACCCACAACCTCTCGACCAAGAAAGAGAAAAATTAAAGAAATTAAAAGGAAATGAAGGCCTTGGGGCTTGATCTTGGTTCCCCAATCAATGTTGACCAAAATAATATAAATGAAAAATGTATGTGTTATCCAAGGGATCATGGTATATGAATGAAAGATATGAAAGATGTTATGTGCTACATGCAAAATGATATGTGCTATGTGTAAGATGTTGTGTGTTGTGTGCAATATGATATGTATGATGATGCATGTTACTCTCATGGCATGACTTTCCTAATCAAAATTTGGAAAGCTCACTAACTTTTCTAATCCCATTTTTGCAAGTCCATCGACTTGACTTTCCATATTCATGTTGTTAGGAAAGAGATGTTCTTACTCATGCATGTTCTTGGTGTGTGCTTGGATATACCCATACTTAGTACAAGTGTGTACTAATCCCAAACAATTATACAATTTTAGGTGCAGGAACAAGTGGATGCTAGAGCTTACAGGTTGACGTTGCAGTTATTCAGACGGAGCTTTCATCCGGACTTGGTAGGCCCTCATGCTTTCGAGGATGTATATCGTTGTTATCTAGCTTAGATGTAGGCTAGAGCTAGTGGAGCATATTCCACTAGTGTTTCTTTCCACTTCTGTTCTGAATTTGTATTGGTGCTATTTTGAAAAAATAACATTTAATTAAATTATGAACTAATTATTTCATTTGATTATCTCTATTAGATGGTTGATTTGTGAACACCTATGATGCTAAGTAGTATGTATAAATTTATTTTAAGAAACAAAAGTTTCAAATTTTCCACTTAAATTAACCTAGATGAAGTAAGGATGACGTATGCAGGCTTGTTGCGACCTCTAAGAGGTCAACGATGCCGGTCTCGTCTGGGGTCTACATTCCGGTCGTGACCAAAATGTACATGAGGAATCCCATACTACTTCTCATACTAAGCCTATATATAAGTTATCATTAACATGTTCACCCTCCATAGCGCTATCATTACTTAACTTCATTTACTAAGACTCTCTTATCTTTATTTTACTTTACGAGGAAAGGTAACTCTAGTCCAATTCAAAATTCAGTCGCTTCTTCATTAGTGACCCTACTTTATACTTTGTATAATGCACTCATGATGTCCCATACAACCATTCATACAAGGTACTACTTTTGGATCCTTTTTTTATTACTTCTTAGACAGGATCTTGGCCCCAATCTTTATATTTTGAACACTAGGAGATACTTCTTTAAATATGTCTAAGTTCTTTGATCATATGGATGCTACGTGATAATTTTTAGGTATGTCTTGATCCCTTAATAATTATCAGTATGAGATACCCCTTGGGCATGTCTACATTCATTCACACAGTATGAACACTACGAGATACCCCTTGGGCATGTCTAAGTTCATCTATTGCTTTGGAACACTACGAGATGCTTCTCAAGCACGTCAAAGTTCATATGATATGGACATCTCTACTAGGATACCTTGACATTACTAAGTTAAGGACGCTCGCCTAATGAGACCTAAGTGGATATTCATCACAACTACTAGGTGTCGCTCTCCTTTTTACTTGGAGTCCGGACCATTTCTAGACTATTTGACTCACTTTGTATATCCATTTGGAGTCCAGCATATAATCCAAGACTTCCTTGTCAAGCTTTGCTTAACCTTATTTCTCATGAAGGGATGTCCTAGACAATCTTTCCATGCTCAAATGAATCTACAACTTTCATTGAATGATCAAAAATCTACAGCCAACACAACCATCATAAGGTTCATTATTCATCAATTCGTTCTATCTTCATTCAAAGGTAGATTATAGGATCTTCTATCCTTAGATTTACTTCTCACTTTCTTAAATACTAGGTGAATATAATCATTATTCATTCTTTAAGGTTCAATTCAATGACGACCAGTATCAATCAATCAAGTCTAGTTCAATTCATACCTAGGTGATTTAATCATGATCATTTCACATAGAATACAATCAACTTAAGAAGAATCAATACAATTCCTTCATCTAGCCTCTAATGGCCTATGATTACCATAAACACCTTCAACTAAATTAATACGAGTCACCATGAAAACTCATTAAAAACATTGTATAATCATCATATAAATATCATTGAATTCTCCTTACTAGATTGGGATCACAATCAAACCTTACCCACAATGCAATCACAACCCTCTCTTGAATGGGGTTTTTTGGATTCACAATTGAAGGGAAACTAGGGGGATTCATGGATGCTAGAATACATTAATGAATAAGATTCACATACATTATATTATATATTTAAAACCATCTTGAAACCTTTGTGTATTCATCCTAAAGCTGCTATAATTTTTCTTCTTCTTCAATGGTGGTTTTGGGTAAATTTTGGGAGAGAAAGGTTTTAGATTTGGATTCTAGGGTCTTATTTTCTATTGTTCTGATTAAATACTCTTCAAAAATACCTAAAATAACCTCCCATAATTAATACCTAAAGTAACCAAAAGAACCCTGCAACTATTGGACATTTTAACCAACTTAAATTTTACTTAAAACCGACGCAATAAAATCTGGGTTTTTACTGCGCGTCGCGGAGGCATTTTTTATTCTTGGTTCAGGAAACTAGTTTGGGACAGAATGGTTCGTGATTTACCCTCGTTGCAGGGCAAAATTTCCCTTCGCGTGTTGGCTCAGCGTCGCGCAGCCACTGTTAGATCTAGGCTGGGGGACAGCTTCACTGCCCTATGTTTGGGTCCTCCGTGGGTTCCCTTCGGCTATTCCCCAGGATGTCGTTCTTGGAATTTCGACCCTTTACATGTCAGGATATGTATAGGAACCATATGTACTCAATTCATTTCACCCTCAATCAATCCTCCAAAACTCCACTATGAAACACTACAACACACTAGTTTTACTTCGACTATCTTCCGGGAGTCTTGGACGTTCTTGAGAGTTTAACCTCCAAACATTTCCAAACATTATATACTGCCTCTAAAAATTATTATTATTATTAGTTTTCAGACCTTATAAGGTCATCACACTCTTTTTAGTTCCTAGATTCTCCTAGCTCATTTTGAGGGTGTAACATAAACAACCTTAAGTAATCATAATTCATCATAATTGATTCATTATTTCATTTTTCAAAGAAGACCCATGTGTAGAGAAGAATCCTAGAGTTCGGAGAATTTTGAAAATATATTTGAGGGACCAATCGGGGAAAGGAATTCAAAGAGTGAAAGAAACCCTACCTTAATGAAGATTTAGCAATGAAATTAAGTTGAATACTTTGAGAATTGACCCTCTTCTTGTAGCTCCAAAGTTCTTCAATGGAGGTTTAGGAGATAGAGAAACTAGAGAAAAGGAATAGCTTTAATATTTTTATTGGGGAATGGTTTTAATATTACTAAAAATATACATATTAACCCTCTTGAGATACCCAAACACCCCTACACTAGTTGGACCATAAAACAAAAGTCCAATTTGACTTTTCATTAAATACCGAAATTATCAAGAGTTGAAGATGGGACCGCGACGCGCCATAGGGTCCAATTTTTTTTTTTTGGCAATGCATTTTGATGCGGAAGACCTCGTGTCAGCTCCATGATGCGGAGTAAAAATTTTCAGAACTAAGCATTAGGCCAGTAAAACACAACCACCTTCATATCTTGCCCATCAAATTTTTTTCTTTGTTTATCATCTCTAAACAATCATGATTTCCCCAACTCTTTCCTTAAACACTTAGGACTGAAATTACCCATGTTTTTAGTCGTAATTCATTAGGTGAGGCTCTATCTTAGGTCATGGAGTTTCTGGGGGTGTTTCAATGCTCCCCCTAGGAACATTCGCCCCAAAATGACACCTTCAATCTTTTTAGGGGAAAAATAAAGAGACTGAAGACTAGAAGCCCTACAACAAGCAATATCAAAATGAGTCACTACTGATAGGAGGGATTCTCAACTCCTTTCAACACATAATCATTAAATTAAAATATAGGAACATAATCAACAACTCATCAAAAACAAAAGCTGGTCATCTCATATGATATAAGGAGGAAGTACCTTCTTCATTGCCACACGAGATCAATGTGAACATTAAAGAGTTGAAATGCCAATTTATTCTTAAAACAACATGAAGCATTATAAATACAACTCTCACGAGGACATTACGACATAATACAGATAAGTGCAAGTCAATCATGAGGAACACAAGAATATATACATACTCGAAAGAAAACCACAATGAGTTTATAATTATACAAAACTCTCATTTAGTAGAAACTACTAAACTCAACTTTCTTTAGGAGTGAGAGGAAAAATATTGTCAGTCCCGAGCCTACACCCTGGGCGGTACTGACAATCGGTGACCATTGTTGGCCTCGAGAAAATCCATGTCCTGGCTTACTTAAATCAGAGGAAGGCAACAATCACACCTATAATGATAAAAGAACTTAACTGAATTGATTAGTAATACTATCTAGAATGTTTTAAAATTTTAAAATTCAGCTTGGCTAAAATGGCAACACATGTCTGTTACATAAGAATGAAATTGAACTACTAATTATATATGAAGCCTCTAAACTAACATAGATTAATGTTGGGACAAACCCCACAACATTCTATACTACTAATTAGAAAGCAATAAAAGATGTCTTCTGAAATGCAAGGAGGCTCACCAATTTACTCTGGGATGCTCAACTACATCAACGGTACAGTGGATGTTGATCCATTTACTTGTGTCTGCATCATAATACGATATAGGTCAACGGTCATCAGTACATTAAATGTACGAGTATACGAGTTGGAAATCTAAACGATACTTAATCTTGAAAATAAGTAGAAAGAACACTTACCTTGGCTCTATTCAACTCATGATTTGCTAACTCTTATTCAATATATGAAATTTTAAAGTAAAAGCAACATAAAGAAAATTGAATGAAACATGTTGTAAACTCTAAATGTATACAAGTATACAAATAATATAGGAGATGTATGTAAAATACAAATAATTGAAATATATGAAAATAAATAAATTTTTGAGGGAGCTTCTCTAACCGACAACCATCACTTAAGATATGTAGTTATGATACAACGTTACTTGGCCCAAACTGCCCGTCCATCCCAACCTTGCTAGAGTATAGGACCTGAATTGCCTAATGGATCCACTAACATACTATTAAAAAGGGATCACCTAAAAGATGATCCTCTTCTACCCATGATAACTACATGGTTTACACCGAGACTTAGAGTTAATATAAACTCGCATTCCCCAAATTGGTGCTCAATACTACTCCCAAAAATATATACTGGCTCTTATGTTTTTAAAACATACTTATTTTGTGGTTTGATATTAGTGATAAATACATAGATTTAATAGCTCTACTGGTAATCATGGTTTCCTGCTTGCTCTATTTCATAAATATATTACTTTTATTTGAAAACTAGCCCGAAAGCTCTTTACTTGTTTAAATGTGAAAACATTTGTAACACTTAGATATTAATTAGTCCCCTTATAACTCTTGAGAATGAAGTCAACTCTTTACTCTTGCTTAACTTGCAACTTGAGTCTTAAAACAAAGTTAAGAAGTCTAGTTAAAGAATCTTGGAAACATTAAGAACTCATTTTGACTTGCTTTTTCACTTTTAGACTTGAACTTTTAATTCATTTACTTTGATGATAGATTTCCTTGAATTGTATTATGGACTCAAGTATCAGGATCTTATGTTTATAGATGATTACATGATGCTTAGATGTACTTTAGAATGTTGGAATCAACAAGGAAATGTGGGTACATCACTTAGGAACTAGAAAAGATAGAATGGGAACTCCATGTGACCTTGGCGCTCTGAGAGGCACGGTGCACCAGAGCCTGATGGATAGAGCTTGTCCGGAGGGGTTCTATCTGGCGCGGCACGCTAGGCCCTGTCAGACAGAGGCTGCCCTGCGGGGCTCTGGCAAGAGCGGCGCCCCAGGGCATGTAAGACAGTTTTCCGACTTTTTTTCTCTGATTTTAAACTCTAAACCTCCCAAAAATTCATGGATCGTAGCCCAAACACTTGGGATCTCTAAAATCCTCAATGCCTAATATTTTAAACTCATAAAACAGCCCAGAGACACGAATCAAAACCACGAAGGTACAATACAACTCTACCAACAAGATTTCAATAATTGGTCATCAAGAAATTAAATATTTTACCATTCAATCAATACAAAACTTGTTGAATGAAACATATTTGTGCATGGGTGAATGAAATCAACACATAAAAATCTCACATACCTTGATAGGGGATCAGCCCCAACGAATTGCACTAGCAAAACATTAGCATTCTTGAAGTATTCTTTATTTTCCTCTTCTCTTTTGTCTTCTCCCCAATCCCTAAGCGTTCTCAACTTTGCTAAAACTGAATTGGGACTTGGTTTTAACACTAATAAACCCTTAAAACGAATTAGAAAATAATACGGTGAAATGACTACTTTACCCTTACTAAAATCTGAATTTGACTTTCTTAAGTCCAATAACCCAACTTTCGAAAGGAATGCCTCCCTCATACGACATCAAAAGTGTTCAAACTCGGCGTCGTTGAAAAGATCATTCCAAGGAATTTCCAACCATATAAACAACTCCTCCTTAGCTGAGGGTTATGGACGTTTTAAAATGACTAAAAACTCACTTTTACACTTAATTTTTTTTCCAGATTTCCTTATTTATTTCCAAAAATGATTATTCTTGGTTTCTTAGCTTATTCTTAGTTATTTTAAGTTACGAGATGTTACAATATATCCCCTTTTGGGAACATTCATCTTCCAATGAGAGCTATTCCACTAAGCTAAGGGTAGTAACATCATTTCTGCACTCAACAACAAAAGAAATTAACAACCTTCTTACACATAGTATTATAGAGCGCTAAGAAGAGAATTTAATACCTTGATAGACATTCTCTGTGGATTCAAAGCGATGTGGATATCTCCTCTTCATGTCCTCCTCATCATCCCATGTCGCTTCTTCAATAAACTGAAACCTCCAAAAGACTTTGACTGATGCAACTTTCTTTTTTTCTCAACTTGCGAACTTGATGATCCAAAATTTGAACCCGAACCTCCTCATATGACAAGTTATCCTTAATCCAAACATTCAAAGTTGATAAAAGTAGTGAGGTATCACCCAAGAATTTCTTCAACATAGACATATGGAATACCGAATTAACCGCTTCTAACTCTTGGGGTAGCTCCAACTGCTAATCCACATTGTCCAATCTCTTGGAGATTCTATAATGTCTAATATATCGGGGACTATGTTTCCCCTTCTTAATTAACCTCATAATCCCATTAATTGGTGAAACTTATAGATACACCCAATCGTTCAACTCAAAATCTAACCTCTTTCTCCTTACATATGTGTCGGACTTTTGACGACTCTATGTCATTATCAATCTCTCTTGAATCACATTCATCTAATACATACCTTCGTAAACTATATATGGTCCTATTAATCCTGCTTCACCAACTTGTAACCACCCAATAGGAGATTTGCATCTTCTCCCATATAGAGCCTCATACGGAGCCATTTGGATGCTCAAATAACAAATGTTGTTGTAAGTGAACTCAATGAGAGGTATGTGATCATCCCAATTCCCTTGAAGTCGATCACACAAGCTCTTAACATATCTTCTAAGCTTTCTATAGTACGCTTTGATTGTTCATCTATCTGAGGATGAAAAATAGTACTTGAGTTTACCTTTGAACCCAAACCTTTCTGGAAAGACTTTCTAGAATTGTGTAGTAAATTGTGCACCTCTTTCTGAAATAATGAAGACCAAACTCCATGAAGTCTCACAACCTATTGGATGTACAACTTAGCATTTTCCTAGGCCGAATAGGTACTGTCTACCGATAATAAATGGGTTGGCTTTGTCATTCTATCGACAATCACCCAAATAGAATTATGCTGCTTGCAAAATCTTGGCAACACTGTGATAAAATCAATATTAATCATCTCCCACTTTCATTCTTGAAGTTCTATAATTTTAGCCAACCCCAGGCCTTCAATGCTCTATTTTCACTTGTTAGTAATTTTGTCACTTGGCAATGAACTCAACAATATCTTTCTTCATGCCTTCCCACCAATATACATATCTCAAATTGTGGTACATGTTGGTGGAACCCTAATGAATTGAATACCTGGAGCTATGAGCCTCCTCTAGTATCCTCTATTGGAGTCCGTTCACCCTAGGTACACATAACCTACCTTGGTAACTCAATCACCATCTCACACTTGTTCAAAAAAGCTAATACTCTTTGCTTATGAACATTTGCCTTCATGTAAAGCAAAATAAGGTCTTGATCTTGTTTCTCTAACTTCTCTAACACTAGTGATGATTCATTCCCATAAGTAACCACTATCCCTCCTCCTTTAGAGTTCATAACTCTTACTTCCAAATGTGTGATTATGTGCTCATCTTTAGCTAACTCTCTCTTTTCTCCTTCGGCATAGGCGGTAAACCCATGGATAACCTGCTTAAGGCGTCAGCAACCACATCAGACTTACCTGGGTGGTAAACAATATTCATATCATAATCCTTGAGTAATGCTAACTAACCACCTCCTTTGTCTCAGATTTAAATCCTTCTTAATGAACACATATTGGAGGATTTTCTGATCCGTGAATATTTCAACATGAATACTATACAAGTAATCATTCCATGTCATCAAAGTAAACACCAGTTTAACCAATTCTAAGTCATTAGTTGGATAATTGTTCTCATGAACCTTTAACTGTCTGGAGGCATAAGTTATAACCTTGCCATTCTAAATTAACACATAGCCTAAACCAACTGTCGATGCATCACAGTATACCACAAAACCTTGAGTACCCTATGCTAAGGTCAAAATCAGAGTGTAGTCAATCTATTTGACAATTCCTGAATGCTTTTGTCACAAGCTTCAGGCCATTAAAACTTGACTGTCTTTGAGTTAGCTTGGTCAAAGCAGATGAGATAGATGAGAATCCCTCTAAAAATCTTCTATAGTAGCCAGTCAAACCCAATATACTCCTTATATCAGTTGGAGATGTGCTTCTTATACAACTCTAAACTACTTCTATCTTTTGGGTACCAACTATAATCCCATCGCCACAAACTATGTATCCCATGAAATCCACAGACTGAAGCAAAAACCCACACTTGGAGAACTTGGCATATAACTCTTTATCTCTCAAAGTTTTAAGAACTATGGTGAGGTGACTAGCATGATATTCTTCATTGCTTTGATAAATCAGTATGTCATCAATGAAGATGATGAAAAATAGATCTAAATTTGGTTTGAAGACTCTGTTCATAAGATCAATGAATGATGCTAGTTTAGTTGTCAAACAAAAGGACATTACTAAGCACTCATAATGCCCATATTTTGTTCTAAAAGTTTTCTTTGAAATGTCACATTACCTAACTTATAACAAAGGGTAGCATGATCTGATATCAATTTTCTAGAAATAAGAAACACCTTGAAACTAGTCGAAAAGATCATCTATCCTTGGAAGGATATATTTATTCTTGATGGTCAGCTTATTCCATTGATGGTAGTCTTAACTCATTCTAAGGGAACCATCCTTCTTCCTTACAAACAAAACCGAAGCGCCCCAAGGTGAGGTACTTGGTAGAATGAAGCCATTATCTAACAAATCTTTCAATTGTTCATTCAACTCTTTCAACTGTATTGGTGCCATCCTATATGGCGGAATAGAGATAGGATGAGTATCTGGAATGATGTCTATATTGAAGTTTATCTCTATTTTAGGAGGGAAACCCGGTAGATCATCATGAAAGGCATCTGGAAACGCTTTCACTATAGGAACTGACTAAAGGGAAGGTGCCTCATAACTTTAGTCATTAACTTGGCCTAAGTGATAAAGACAACCCTTTGAAACTAACTTTCTTGCTTAAGGTACAAAATGAAACGACCCTTGGGCACTACTAAACTACTACTCCACTCTATGACTAACTCATTTGGAATCTGAAACATGACAACTCCAATTCTGCAATCTATTGATGAATAAAAGAATGGATCCATTCTTTACATAATGACATCAAAACCGACCAATAGTCACATCAGGGGGCACACCCTAGACGTAACCAGCGTTGTCGTCCTCGGAGAGGACTAAGAGCAGCCACTTAGTTTACATCATTACATACATAGGTTAAAAATGAAGAAAATTTAAAAATTTTCAATATCTATCTTGAGGTTTACATAGACCTCTTGCATACACATAATACATAATCATATCGAGTATACATAGACTCTTCGTATAAGAAGATTACATAGACTTCTACGTTTATTGCACAGAGATATATAAGATACTTAACATAGTCTTAAAAGACTGTCTAATCTCATAACCATCTAAACCAAGAGTATATCGATTTAGCGTATCCCATATATCATTGTAATAAAGCCACATATAGGCTATACAATCTTTAGTACTCAAATGAAAAATAGAAAGAACATAGAAGTCTCATAATTGGAACAACACTCAGAAGCTCGATATTGTCATTGACCTCAGAAAGTGAGGACCTGCCCAACTTGGATGAGTGAGATTTCCAAATCTTCTTCAAAGTCGTCTCAAAATTCCTTCAATGACCTGAACCTAAAATATTTGGGAAAAGGGAGAAAATGGGTTTAGCACATCACATTTACTAAGTATAAGACCATATGCACACACAATATCAAATCATGCTAAAAATATACATTTCATTAAAACATGCTATTTTACTTTTGGAAAGCCTTATGCACATTCAAGAAATAATAGAAGTCATTAATGCATATTCATCAAGTAAAAATCATATTCATCACAAGACCAAATATACTAGACTAGCTAAGTAAATCATACATACCAACATACTTGAACATATAATCAAGACAACTCCATCATCAAATATAACCTCAACAAGCATGAATAAGAGTTCAATACAACGGAACAAAGCAAGACCATTACTCATGACCCTCATTTAGTCCACCTGTGCAATGACTAAGCAAAGAACCATAACATTACTTAATAAGGTAAATCTAACGGGAACCAAAACCAATGTCCAACTTCACATATATCATTAATGGTACTTAACATCATTCTTTATCAATATAGACAAAATCTGTATTCACAAGTGAATTTAATATCACAAGATAGTATCAGCATGTAAGATCATCATATACATATAATTTAAATTAATAAGAATATACACACGTAAGAACATCCTACTAACACTCCCTTCCAGGATAACTACTGCAATGTATAGGTAGAGTCACATACCCCTACCTAGACTAACCTATACCCATAAGTTATCCTAGTTAGAGTTCATTAATTACTTCATTTTATCTTTTAGAAACATCTTTATTTAACCAACATAGACCATATAATCTAATGTGTAATCCGGTGTCATGCAACCCTACACCAAATGAAGGCGGACTACTTTCTATGGAGTACCAAAACATGAACATAGCAACTACGTGGATCCAATAGCTAATATTCCAATGGAGTAACATAGTTCAAGAACTAGGATTTATAGTTGGGACCCTCTTTCTGCTAGATGCATTATGGTATCCAATCTCAAGAGTACATTAGTGATTCTACCTTCACTATGTGGGAAGGGACACTCTTCACTCTAGTTCACTCAATGCTAAGCAAGTCCCTTTTTGATATGTCTTTAATGCCTTTATTAATCATCAAAGATTAATGTAGGTCATAGGGTCTATCTCTTTTATAATCATCGTCGTCATAGCTCAATATGAATTGCATGAGTATTTTCCTTTCAGTAGAATTCAAACATGTGATGTTAGCACACTTACATAATCATTCATGATAAGGCACATTGGTAAGTTATCACCATTCTTATAACATTCACATCTTAGACAACACCGTACAAAACCAAAGTCATGACATTTCAATTAAACATCACACCAACCCTATAAATCTTCATACAAGGTATAATTCAATATAACATCATCACTCAATCACAAATAACCACAATTAAAGTAAATAGTTGATATCACAACACTTTCCATGTCTCCTTTATAAGCCACCATCACGGTGTTACCATCAATCTAAATCTCAACCCAACAATGGGTGTAGTATCATCACACAATAATTACCAACATAACAATGTAGTCAATTGAAAAACTATACGACAATCCATCACTAGTTTGTAGCTTAAGATCAGTGACTTAGTTCAAATTCATAATCTACTTTAGAACCTAGATCAATTACTCAAGAACTAGCATGATAGGATTACCATATATCTCAATATATTCATAAGTTGGCATAACAACAACATAGTACAGTAATCCAACCAATAATCAAGTCAATTGAACCAACACTACACAATTCAACTCAAGATCACAACCTACGGTTAAAGGGGAAAAGGTCATCTCCTACAATCTAGACTAATCCATAAATAAGTAGTGTAATATAGACATAATTCATCATAATCTAATCAATAAAATATAAGGAAACCATAACAAAACCAAATTGAAAGATCAATTTCGAGATTGGATAAGATCTATATGAAAAGCCATCTTTTGAAATCAATTTGAAGAAACCCTTTGGGGAAAGAGGTCTCAAAGGTGAAAGGAATCACATACCTTGTACATTGATGATGTTTGATGGAGAAAATTTTCCCTAGAACCCTTTTGACGTTGACTTCTATGGTGTTTTTCTTTGAGAGAGAGAAAGAAAAGAGAACGAAGAGAATTTGTGTTTTGGGATTTATGACGGTTAGGTTAGCTTACTTAGGTTAGGGTCATTCTATAGGTTGTTAAATAAATAAATTAGACCTCCCTTAACTCATAAATAATTAACTAACCACCCAATTTATTAACTTAACCAATTAAAAATGATCAGCAAAAGCAGTGGTCTAGCAAACGAGACCACGTCATACCATGTTTGTCAATTGATGACCACAGGACCTTCCGTCCTCTTGGTCCGTCATTTTATTCAGAGACTGGTTAAAATCCATTCTTTTACAAATATTCTAAATGTCCATTTATGGAGGCCATCGATACCCCGTCGATTGGACCATCATCCGTTGGTTGTATCCGTTGGTGGACACTACATTGGGCAGCTTTTGCCCCAAGTTGCATTGGTCCTCCTCAAGGGCCCTTAGTTTGTCCTTTGAGAGTCGTACACGGACGTTTAGACTATTAACTAACTCTAATACATGTTAGACACCCTTCCACCAAATTTCATCATTTTCCAACTCCTAAAACTTATCCAAATAGGCTAAGGCACACTAGCACCTCATTGAAGTAGTTTCCGGATGTCATGGATGTTCTTTGACATTTTGATTTCCAAACTTCCTAAATGAGTTATATTTATGATTTATGGCCTTAAAACAGTTACTAACCTTTTTACACCAATGTTAGGCTCTAGAACACGTCTTAGACTTTCGGAGTGTTACATTATTCCCCCCTCCACTTAGGAACATTCATCCCCGAATGACTCTAAAATCTTTTGAAAGGAATGAATAGACTGAAGACTAGCAGTTCAACCAAGTACAAGACATTATAACAAGATTTAAAACATCAATCATGTAATTTTTACACATAGCAATTCAAAAACTTCAATTACCATACATAAGGCTAAAAATTATATTATGAGGAATTTCCTTCTCGCAACAACATGAGAACAACATACCATAGATGAGTAAATTATGATAAAACTCAACCTACCAACATGCTCAATGTCACATTAGGTTTTACCCCCTAGACGTAACCGGCACCGTCGTCCTTTTTAAGGACTAAGACTACCCTCTAAGTCTCATGTCATTACATTCATAGGTTGAAAAATGCGGAAAATTTTAAAATTTGCATTATCACTACTTTGAGGTTTACATATACCTTTACATACACGTAATATATATTCATACCGAGTATACATAGACCCTTCGTATAGGAAGGTTACATAGCTTTCTACTCTTATTGGACATACATATACAAAAAAAATATAGAAATAGTCTCAACGATTGTCTTATCTCTTACCATCTAAAAGAATATCACAATATGGTCACAACCCTTACATCAATATAACAAGACCCTGTATAGGTCATACGAAAGTACAATACTCAATAAAAAAGAAAAGAATTAATAGTGTCAATAAGCTCATAAAAAATTCCGTAAGCAAGAGGATGGCATTGCCCTCGAAAGTTGAGGACCTACCCTACTTTGATGAACGGAAGAATCCAATCCTTCAACGATGTCGCCTTCCAAACTCTTGAACGACCAAAACCTGAAATGTTTGGGAAAAGGGAAGAAAATAGGGTTAGTACTCCATATGTACTAAGTATGGGATCTTATGCACATACACAAGCAAAACACGCTAAAAGGGACTTTTTATAAAAAAAATGTCAAATCACCCATTTCGGGACTTAATGCAAAGTCAAGTAACACATATCGACCACCCAAACATGCTTACTATCCAAACATGTAATACTTATACCAACATACTTGAAACCACGATTTACTACATCCCTAAGATCAAGGAATAATATTACAATAATGAATAACAGTCAAACATATCATAATAAGCAGGACAACTACTCACACGTTCTTATTAAGGCAACAAGTGCAATTACCAAGCAGAGCTCCATAACATTACTCGATCAAGTATCCTCAACAAGAAAACATGACCAATGTCCAACTTTACATATCATGCATTTAGGTTTACATTTCACCATATATTAACATTTCAACTCAAGGAATATGTATAAATGAATTAATCAACATATAGTATCAACGATGTGCCATGGTCACCATGTATATATATCATTTATTATAATAACATACACATATATAAGAACCTACTCCTAAGACTCCCATCAAGGATACTAGTGCAATTTTAGGTAGAGTCTCGTACCCCTACCTACACTAAGCTAGGCCCCTTAGGTTATCCAAGTTAAAGTTCAAGTAATTTAATTCATTTTACCTTTAGGGAACATCTTTCCCTAACCGACATAGACCACATGAGCTAGTATGGAATCCAGTGTCATAAAACCCTACACCGAAAGAAGGCGGACTACTTGCCAAGGTTGTATCAAAACATGAAACATAGCAACTACGTGGATCCACTAGTTAGGATTCTTATGGGGAAACATAGTTCAAAAACTAAGAGATATAGTTGGGACCCTCTTTATGCGCCATGCATTATAGTCTCCAATATCAAGAGTAATATGGTGTTCCTACCTTTCATATGTGTAAAGGGACACTCCTCAATCTAGTTCACTCGGTTCTAAGCTAGAGTCCCTTTTTTAAATCTTTGAGCCTTGAATTATCAATCATAGATTAATTTAGGCCATAGGGTCCACCCGTTGTATAATAATCATCATCAATAGCTCTATAAGAATTGTATGAGTATAAGACCTTTCATCGCAATTCATATAAGTGAGGTTAACACATTAGTATTTCATAGCATATTAAGGCACATTGATAGTTTTCACCATCCTTATATCACATACATCTTAATCAACCACACAACATAGTCAATACATTTCAATTCAACATCATACCACCCTATAATCCTAATATAAGGCATGCTCAGATGTAATATCATGACTTAACAACAATTAATAACAATTGGAAGTAAAGATAAAGATTCTAAGACATTACCGAGTCTTCCTCATAGTCTATCATCAAGATCTTACCATCAACCCATAAATCAACCCAACTTGGGGAGTAACATCATCACACAATGATAACAAATACAGTAACAAGTCCAATTGCATCTCTATAACACAATAAAACTCTACATCACAACTTGAGACAAGATACATAAGCTAATTTCACATTATAATTCATAACCTAAATAACACCTAAAAAACAAGCATGACAAGCCTATAATTCATCAAATCAACAACCAACTCAATCGAAACAATATGGTTCAAGATCACTCCCTAGGGTTAGGGATAGAAGATCATATTCTTCAATTTAGACCAAAGCATCAACAATAACCATACATAAGTTTAATTACATGTTAATCTATTCCATATAACCCTAATAAATCATTAACAACCCGATCGACAACTTCAATTTCATAATTGAATGAAACATATAAGAATACTCAATTTTTGAAAACTATTTTAAAGGAACCCTTTGAGAAATGAGTCTCAAAGGTGAATAGAACCCATACCTTAACGTTTGTCAACAATTTGATGATAAATTCATCCCTTTCTAGCCCCCAAACATTAATCCTTGCTAGTCTTCAATGGTAAGTTCATGTAGAGAGAGAAATAGGACAGAAGGAAGAGAGTTTATTTGAGAGTTGTCTTTAGGTTAATGAGGGTTCAGGGTAATTATAGAGGGACTTAATAAAGTTAATTAGTCTCTCTTTAATCAATAATTAACCCCTAAACCACCTAATTAATTAAATAAGTTGAATTAAAACGTGCAACAACTTAGGACCCTCACAGTTGAGACCCTGCTTACGGGAAGTCTGTGAGTCGACGGACATTCCCTTCTTTCGTCGTGCACTCCTTCGTCTCGGTCAAAGACTGTGCAGGCGAGGGGTTTCCTCCAATTGTTTAAGTGTGGGACGACGGTGGCATCGAAGCCCTATCGATCCACACACGGACCGTAGCCTCCAACTCTGCACTCCATCGATGAGTTCAGAGGATGTGCGGGTGAAGGGGCCTTCTCAAACAGCCTGAGTGTGGGATGACAGTGGCATCGACGCCCAGTTGATCCACACACGGGACGTCTTCTGTTAGTGGATGCGCACTGCCAGGCAGTGTTGCATCAAACTGCAAAGGTCCTCCTCAAGGGCCCTTGGGGAGTCGTACCCGGACGTTTTAACCATGAAATAACCCAAACACCTATTATCTACCTTTCTCACCATTTTTCATACATTTTCGACTCCTAAAAGTTAGTCAAATATGCTAAGGCACATTGACATCCCTTTGAACCAACTTCCGGGACGTTCTTGGACGTTTTGGTTCATAAACCTCCTAAATGACCTATATTCATTAAAAGTGGACTTACAAAAAATACTTAGACTTTACCACACCTATGTTAGGCTTTACAATATGTCTTGGATTTTCAAGGTGTTTCATATCCCCCCCCCCTTAAGAACATTCATCCCCGAATGACACTAAAATTCTTTTGAAGGAAGGAATAGACTCAAGATTAGCAGCCCAACCAATTACATAAATCATATCATTTCAACAAGGCAAGTATCAAAGCTCTTATACCACACATAAGGCTCAAAACACAACATACATTACATGAGTCAATTAGCAAAAATTTCAACATAACAACATGCTACCTATCATTTCATGAAGACTCGCCATATCAAAATGCACATCATAACTCAAAAGAAGCAAAAAGAAAAAAATCAATTTTTAAGAGAAATACTACAGTAACTTCACTGTAAGTTTTTCAAAAATTCATAATGTGCAAAACTTCACCAAAAATCAAGAAACTTCAATTTCTAGTCATATCTATATTATTAAAAAGAATGACTAACCTTAATTCTCAAAAAGATTAGGGTAACGGGACTACATGTTTACCTCGGCCTCCCATGTTGCACCCTCAACTAGATGATTTTTCCATAACACCTTTATGGAAACCACCTCTTTATTTCTCAACCTCTTGACTTGACTATAAAGAATTTGAACCATAACTTACTCATAAAAGAGGTTATCCTTGACACGAAGAACCTCAATAGGAAGAATGGACTCAGGATCACCAATACACTTTTTTAACATGGAAACATGGAAAACCGGATGAATCGAAGCCAATTCACTAGGAAGTTTCAATTCATATGCAACCTTACCAACACTTTGCAAGATATCATAGGGACCTACATAACGATGACTAAATTTCACCTTCTTACAAAATCTAACCACCCCTTTCATTGGTGAAATATTCAACTACACCTTAACACCTTCGTCAAACTCCAAATTCCTTCTCCTATAATTGACATAAGACTTTTGCCGACTATAGGCCACTTGTAACCGGTTCCTTATTCTATGAACCTTTTCCAAAGTCTTATAAATCAACTCAGGACCAAGAAGCGATGGCTCACCCACTTCAAATCATCCAATAGGTGACCTACACCTCCTACCATTCAAGGCTTCATTGGGAGTCATGGAAATGGATGAATGAAAACTATTGTTGTAGGCAAACTCCACCAAAGGTAAATGTCTGTCCCAACTCCCTTTAAAATCAATAATGCACGCCCTATCATATATTTAAGGGTTTGTATCCTACGCTCCGCTTGACCATCCATTTGGGGATGAAAAGCGGTGCTCAACCTCACCGTAGTACCTAACTCTTTTGGAATAACCTCCAAAATCTATATGTGAATTGTGAGCCCAGATCCGAGATGATGGATTATAGAATGCCATGGTGGCACACAATTTCATTAAGGAAGATTCTTGCATAATCCTCCACTTAGTATGAAGACTTGATGGGAATAAAGCGAGTGGACTTAGTCAATCGATCCACAACCACTCATATGGAATCATAAGACTTTTGAGTCCGAGGTAAACCTACTACAAAGTCCATATTGATGTCTTCCCACTTTCAAGTAGGAATTGTGATCTCTTGTAGTAAGCCACCCGACTTTAGGTGTTCGGCCTTTACTTGTTGGCAATTCGGACACTTAGCGACAAAATAAGCTATGTCCCTTTCTTAGACCTTCCCACCAATATATCTTCCTTAGGTCATGGTACATTTTTGTCGACCCTAGATGAATTGAGTAGTTGGACCAATGTGCTTCTTCTAGGATCCGATCCATCAACAACTCTAGCCACCTTCTTTGTCGGAGATACAACTCCTTTTGAGCAAACACATATTGGAGACTCTTATGATCGGTAAAAACATCAAGATGAACCTCATACAAGTAATGCCTAAAATTTTTTAAAGCAAACACCACGGCCGCTAATTCAAGGTTGTGAGAGGTGTAGTTTCTCTCATGTACCTTAAGTTGCCTAGAAGCATAGTCTATCACCTTCCCGTGTTTCATAAGCACACACCCCAGACCCACTGAAGATGCGTCATGATATACCGTGGTTTCACGGTATAATTTATACTTTTTCCTTAAGTTTAGTGTGTCCGAAAGCCTTTTTGTGCTAATTTTGATATAAGTTTCTCTTTGTTTTGCAGGAAATCTGTCCAAAGCTGAATGCGGAGATTTTGAGCGAAAAAATGCAGAAGAGACCATCTACGGAGCTTATGACGGTCCGTCGTGCTTATGACGGTCCGTAGATAGAAGCGTAGTGCAGCTGCTGAAGGAAGATGGGGAAGTCTGACCAGGTGTGGGATTACGAAGCTTGTGATGGTCCATCGTGGATATGACAGTCCGTCCTGTAGGTTCGTCGTGAAGATCAGAGAAGTGATCCCACTACCCAGATTCCAAGAGTTGAAGTATTTTGAAACGAAGACCCTCGACGGACCGTTGTGCTTATGACGGTCCGTCATACTTGCCGTTGAGGGGAATGAAGAAGAGCAGCAGAAGAAATTGCTAAGTATGGGACGACGGAGTCCATGACGGTCCGTCATGACCACGACGGTCTGTCGCGAGGTCCGTCGACCCAGCCGCATTTTGGCAGATTTCCAGTAATTAGAATCCTTGTTTAATTAGGTTTTTATTTTTTATAAATAGTTCGAAAAACCTCGTTTTTGAGGTTAGACTCTGCTAGATTAGACATCATATTATTAGACTTTGTGTATTAGTGTTTGATTTTTGAAGATTCTTACAGTGATTTTTGGTGATTAATCAAGCAAACTTTCGAACTTTATTCTTTCTCATTGAAGTAAGTACATAAATTCTTATTTAATATATTTGAATATTGTGTTTATGGCTATGAGTAACTAAACTCCATAACTAGGGTTGTGGGAACCATAGGCAAATAATGAGATAAACCCTAGCTAAAATAACAATTCTAGAATAGTGTCTTGCATGTATTAATAATTCTTTCGCTTAGAAGTCTTTTTAACGAATGATCAACGTTAGAACTCGCCTTAATGCTACTTGCTGGACCAAGGAGGTAGATAATAGGAAAAGAATTATTAACATAGATTTAGTGTATACTATCTAATAGGCTAGTATTGATTGGTACGAGGTAATAACTTAGTCAAATATCGAATACGATGCTTAATATGAGGTAAGGATAAGGGTTAGTAAAGCAACACACGTAGCCGGACCAAGGTGCAGAGTGAGATTTTCTAGATGCCGGACCAAGGATTTAGAAATACATAAGTTATCACTTTGCATGCAAGATACTAGGAAAGAATTGTTATAGTTAGAGTTATCAAGTTATGAACCTGTGGGGAACACGTAAACCCTAGTTACTTTAATTAATTGATTAAAACCCAACATTAAATGCTGTCAAGTTCGTTAGTTATTTTTACTCATTAGGAAATACAAACCCCCCTTTTTATGCTTTTACTTTCTAAGGAAGTTATCAACCGAACAATAGTAATAACAAGTTGAAGTTAAGTCTAGACTATTTTTCTCGTGGGAACGATCCCAACCTCATTAGTTGGGTTATTTACTTGACGCGACCGCTTTACTTCTCATTTGAGAAGTAAGTTTGAGCGTATCAAATTTTGGCGCCGCTGCCGGGGAATTTAGATTTTAGATTAACTTGAACTTATTACTAAAGTTTAGTTGATATTTTCTTGATTTTACTTTGTTTTATTGTTTTTGATTTCCTTTCAGAACTATCCTCCTTGTATGCCAAATACACGGAGAGGAAGAGAACCCTTGTTTCCCTTCGATCACGAGCTAGAGCGTACACTGCGCAATATGAATCGAAACTTGGGAATAAATGATGAGGATCCAAACCAGAACATCCCAGATCCAGTGGATGTTCATGGTCAGATGTTACCCGACGCTCCGGGTGAACATCAACAGAGGGGACAAAATCCCGCTCTACGGCCTCAAGCATACTACAGAGGGTATGATAATATAGCAGACTAGGATGGGCCACTTGTCTTGCCCCCTCTACCCATAGGCCACACTTTTGTGGTAACTAGTAGCCTGATGCAAATGCTCACTGCTAGAGGTTTGTATTCAGGGCTACTTCTGAGGATCCACATGCCCATATAGCTAAGGTAAGGGCAGTGTGTAAAAGTTGTGTGGGGAGGCCTGATTTGGATCTAGATGTGATAGGGCTCAGAGTGTTTCCTCTCTCACTGACGGGAGAGGCTGCTATGTGGTTCATTGAGCTCCCATACAACTCCATCTTCACTTGGAACCAATTACGGGATGTCTTCTTAGCACGCTACTATCCGGTCTCTAAGAAATTAAACCACAAAGACAGGGTGAACAACTTTGTGGCACTACCATGAGAGTCATTTAGTAGTTCTTGGGATAGATTCACCTCAATTTTGAGAAGTGTTCCGAATCACCGTATTGATGATGAGTCACTGAAGGAATACTTCTATCGGGGACATGATGATTACAATAAAGCGGTGTTGGACACTATAGCAGGTGGATCTTATGGAGAGTGCCCTTCTGCTGAGATTGCTGTGAAATTAGAGAAAATCTCCCGTAACAACAAAGCTTGGAGTACTAGGAAGTCCGATACAGGGAGAACCACCTTCGCAGTGCATTCCACTCACAACCCAGCCACAGATGATATTCGTGAAAAAATGGCTCAGATGAGAACTGAGCTTGGGTTGGTACTAAAACATGTCACTGGGGGTGCACAAAAGATTAATGCAGTCAACTACTTGGCTAAACCACCACCTCCAAACGATGAGTGTTATTATGAGGAGGATTCCTATGCAGTAAATGAACATATGGGGGGTTTCCGACCAATCGCCCAAGGCGCAAATCAGGATAATTTGCGCCAAGGTCAAGGGAACCAAGGTCGGAACTATGGTAATTACAACTGTGAGGTCATTATGTCCGAGACGGTAACCGCGACAACAACTTCAACGGGTAACTACGGTAACAGAAATGATAGGAATGGGCCCTATATCCCTCCCCAAAATCGTGAAGTTACTCCTAGGGATGGTGGAGATAGTATGGCGCGAGTTGAGGATATGTTGCACAAAATTATGAGGAGATTCGATGCTAGTGATGAGAACATCAAAGAGTTAAGGGGTGAATTAGCTAGTATTGGGCAAAAAGTTGATACACATGCAATTTCGATTAAGCAGATCGAATTGCAAATGGCCCAATTATCTGCGACAGTAAACACACGGCAACGGGCACTCTTCCTAGCAACACTGTCCAAAATCCAAAGAATGATGCACACTGTATGGCAATCACTACTCGGGGTTGTAAGCAAACCATTGACCCACCTATGCCATTTGCTGAGGAAAATATGAGAAAGAATAATGATAATGTGGAGAAGGGTAGTGGTGAAGTAGAGGAAAGTAATGGGAAAGATGCAGAAGTACCTATGAAGGTAATCCCCATGCCTTGGCCACCACCACCTTTCCCTCAGAGATTAGTGAAAAAGACCGAGGATGGTAAATACCGGCGCTTCATAACAATGTTGAAGCAGCTTTCTATCAATGTCCCTTTGGTAGAAGCTTTAGAACAAATGCCCGGTTACGCCAAGTTTATGAAAGATCTGGTCACCAAGAAAAGATTGGTTACTTTTGAGGATGATGAGAATGCAACATTGTAGTGCTATTGCTACAAGATCTCTGGTCCAAAAGAAAGAAGATCCGGGTGCATTCACTATACCTTGACAGTGGGTCATTACATTTTGCGAAAGCATTATGTGATCTGGGCAAGCATAATAAATCTCATGCCCCTCTTGATTTACAAGAAGTTGGGTTTGGGGGATCCAAAATACACTGCGATGCGGCTACTGATGGCTGATCGGACAATGAAACGGCCCATAGGGATACTTCATGATGTGCTAGTAAAAGTGGAGTCATTCATCTTTCCGGCTGATTTTGTTATTCTTGATTGTGAGGTTGATTTTGAAGTGCCTATTATCCTTGGGAGGCCATTCCTAGCTACAGGTAGAGCCTTAGTTGATATGGAGAAGGGACAGATGACTTTTTGGTTGAATAATGAAGAAGCGACCTTCAACATTTGTAGACCATGAGGCAGAGTGGTCAGCTCCAATCGGTATCTGCCATATCCCACAAGGAAGAAATGAAGAAGGAGTATAACAAAAAAACTGCAAAACAAGAGTGTATGGTTGGAGATTTGGTGCTTGTAGAGAGTTCTGGGTCACCTTGTCTTCCGGGCAAGCTCAAGTCCAAATGGACTGGACCTTACTTGATTACCCAAGTATTACCTCAAGGAGCAGTGGAGTTAAAAGCCAAGGAGGGAGTGCGGTTTAAGAGGAATAGAGATAGAATAAAACTCTATTTTGGGCATAAAGCATCGGGGAAAGAAGCGATAGAAACATACCATCTTGATAAAGTCTGAGTAATCAAGGGTCCCCAGTCGTGCCACGACATTAAATCAGGCGCTTGTTGGGAGGAAACCCAATACTTATCGTTTTTTTAGTAATGGTAGCATTTTTCTATTAATGGGTTTAAATTTGCAGGCACATAACCAGGAAATTCTGCAGAAAACTACTCTGTAGCAGCCACTGACGGATACATCGACGGACCGTTGCGCATAGGATGGACCGTGGTATGCATCCGTCGTCCAGGTACGTTTTTCTGCTACGTTGAAATTAGGGCACACACGACGGAACCTACGACGGGTCGTCATAGATGCGACGGACCGTCGTCGGGGAACCGTAGCGTGATTAATGAATTATACCCGACCCGACCCGGCTGGACCCTTTTCAAAATCTGACCGTTTAAACCCCCCAACCCCTCATTTTCACCCCCATTAATTCCTTATTCCTCTCATCTACCCTCTCTTTTAAACTTCCACATTTCCCCCTCACTGATCATTACCCCCAAAATCCTCCTAAGCCTTATAATTATCATCTACTAGTCGGTGCTGCTGCTGTAGGTGTCTACCTTGCCAACTGAATCATTCTCCATTTGCTTTTTCTACATTTCCAAGGTATGTGTCTCTAAATTTATACTCATTTATCTTGTATTTTTGTTTATTAGTTAGTATTAGCTTAGTTCTTAGTCGTATCTTGTTTCCTTTATATGATTATGTCTAAACCTAGGCTCAAAATGTTTGAATTTGCCATGTTAACAACCCTAGACATAGGTGATTTCGTATTAATAGTTTCCTAGGTAGTTGGGATAGACAAATATAGGTCCACAACACTAAAAGACCATGTGGGTTCATCGGGGTTACTTAGGGTACCTACAGTTCTGTCTCTGTCATTCAGAACGAGACCCCGATGACGGTCCGTCGTAGCCACGACGGACAGTCGTAGGGTCCGTTGCACAAGCCCTAGCACCCCTGTCCTACTGGACACATGTGACGGATCGTCGTCCTCGCGACGGTCCTTCCTGCATGACCGTCATACCGGTCAGAGACCCCTCTCCTAAGGTTCTCCATTTTTTCCAAGTGTCCTCCAACTGACACTGGTGACGGACCGTCGTACCCACGACGGTCCGTCCTGCATGACCGTCGTACGGTCAGAGACCCCTCTCCTAAGGGTCTCCATTTTTTTTCCCAAGTATCCTTCAACAGACACTTGTAACGGACCGTTGTACCCACGACGGTCCGTCCTGCATGACCGTCATACCGGTCAGAGAGACCCTCTGCTAAGGGTCTCCCAACATTTTCTAAGTGTCCTATGACGGACACTTACGACAGACCGTCGTCCCCTCGACGGTCCGTCCTGCACGACCGTCATGATGGTTAGAGACCCCTCTGCTAAGGGTCTCCCAACATTTTCTAAGTGTCCTACGACGGACTCTTACGACAGACCGTCGTACCGACGACGGTCCGTCCTGCTCGACCGTCATGATGGTCAGAGACCCCTCTGATAAGGGTCTCCCAACATTTTCTAAGTGTCCTACGACGGACTCTTACGACGGACCATCGTACCAACGACGGTCCGTCCTGCTTAACCGTCATTATGGTCAGAGAACCCTCTTTCAGGGTTCTTTATATATACATAGACCAAGTACAATACGACGGACCTCATGAAGGTCCGTCATAGCCACGACGAGCCGTCATCAGGCCCGTCGTGTGATACAGTTTCAATATCACTAACACAATATTTTCAATGTTTTATGTCGTATGGGCTTTCCTGTCTTGTTTGCCACTACTCATACTAATATTGATCCTTTACAGGTACTATTTACTATGGCACCCAAGCAAGACCGCACCTACGCACACGGGCGATCGAAGTCTGTCGCTCCGTCTGCACGCTTGATCATCGGCTCTGATGATGAGCGGGACCCTGAATATGTGCCCCCAGGCACTTCCGCACCTTCCCGTACTGCACGTGCCCCCAGAGCCACACCCAAGATGGTGGCGTCCGGCGTAGTCACTGCCTCCCAGTCTGATGAGGAGCGCACACTAACCGGCACACCCTCTGGGTCAGCCACGAATGAGGAAGGAGCGTCTGGCTCCTTAGGAGTATCATGGTCCGAGGAAGCTTCACGCTCTGCTGAGGTTCCCGCACCCGCCACTGCTGCAGCGTCGGCCTCGTCTGATGAGGCTGACAGTTCAGACTCTATATCCGGCGCACCAGCCCAGGTCCCCACCCCAGCCTCTGACCAGCCAAACCGGTGGTGTGTCGAAGGCCAGTTTCAAGTTTACTCAGACGCCAAATTCCTGACTGATAAAGGAGTAATGACTCGGACACTCACCTTGGAGCGGCGGGTACTTACAGGGAGTCTCCCATCGATGCCGGAGATCCACAACCTATTCACCAGGCATCGCTTAGAGTGGACAGCCCATCCGTTGGGACGATACAGCGAGGAAGTGGTCCGAGAGTTCTACGCATCCTACGTAGCGACTCTCCGATCACAGATCGATAGGCGGGCTGCTCCCGCTAAATAGGCTCCACTGGAGCAGGTTCGAGTCCGGGGCGTGCAGGTTGACATTTCCCTGCCAGCTATCCGCCGTTCCTATACGGCGAGAGTGCAGATGCTACGCGGACCCCCATCACTGCCGAGTTTGACTACCGCTGGCAGATAGTAAATGATGGACAGTTCTTGCGCGAGCAGACACTGAGAGAGACCACCAAGAGGTGGATGGCCCTGTACCTATCAGTCGACGGAGAGGGTGCAGATTGGGTCACTCAGCCAAAGGGGGCCATCAAGAAGGCCAACCTCACGTTCGTCGCAAATTTCTTGTGGCTACTTCTCCGTCGCTGCCTTTCCCCACAGCTGCTGATAACATCGTCACCTGGGATCGAGCAGTGTTGATGGCGGCAATGATAGCCGAATTTGAGGTGGACTTCGCATGGCTTCTCCAGGAAGTCATGCACGAGAGGGCATTCAAGGTCACTACTACCTACCCCTTACCCGGTATGATCTTTGCCCTTTGCAGGTCTGCAGGTGTGCCCATATGGCACATAGATCAGTTGAAGACCCCGCAGGACACCGTTGACGTCGGCCTCATCAGAGACGAGGCCAATGAGTTGGCACCACGCAGAGGGCCCCGTCTAGAGCTCCCCCCTCTTTCTGATGATCTTGTGGATACGGTTGCCCAGGCCCGCACATCTACACAGGCATCCACACACTACCCCGGTCTAGTCTATCCCGGGTAGTAGCACAGCCCTGAGCTCCTCTCAACCAGCCCTCTACTGTTACTGGCCCCGCTTGCTAGGGTCAAAAACTGGAGGCCCAAATGGCCACTCTTCTGAATCATATCCAGCGTGGTGGATGCAGAAGTCTATTACTGAGTCTGAAGCGCGTACAGAGAGGAAGATGCAGCGGAAGATTGCTGAGGTTAACCAGCGCCTAGATGCCTTTGAGTTGAGAGTGTTAGCTCGACCAGCCCCTCCGGTAGATGTGTTCACTCTTCAGGCTGCAGTTGACAGTCTTCGTGCAGACATCGCCACGATACTAGCGGCGAGGGTGCCGGATTCTGAGGCCCCTTCTGTCAAGCCTGCTGAGGACACAGTATTGGTGGCACTGTTTACTACTTCTAAAATTCCACCACCTCCCCTCTAGAGAGTGCCAAGAGGCGTAGGGGTCGATGAGAGGATGAGGCGCGAGCAAGGAAGAAGGAGCGCCGAGAGATGGAGGCTGCAAGGAGAGCCTCACTTGCTGACGGAGGCACACCAAATCAGAGCATCGCAGATAGCGGCTAGGGCGTCTAGCTCCCGCACTGTAGAGACAGCAGGAGGCACTACTGATGGTGCGGTTGCTGCTGAGGACACCACTGAGGGTGTCCAGATTGCAGAGGACGTGGGTTCCGAGAAACCGGACCCACCAGCTTGCTGATCGACGGCGCTATGCGCCAAAGGTTTGCTTTACCTACCACTCTAATATTTAGATTTTTTATGCATTGGGGACAATTGCATGCTTTTTTTGTTGGGGGTGGGGTAAATGGAAAGTGAGTGTTAGGGTGAATGAAGTTGAGTAGCCCAACTCACTATCCTCTTTTGGGGTTTTCTTGCCTGTGTTCTTTTCCCCAAAAGACTGATTACTTTTTCTGTTGAACCGGCACGTTACATATTTTGTACATATTTTAACTCTGAAGCATTATGGCTAAAATGATATCCTGATAAAACTAGAAAATGTTGCATGACTAGGCGTAGTAACTGATAATTGTGTGGCTCTAAACATGAAATAGAGTTACACCATTGCATTACCCTAAATCTTCAAGTCGAACTAGGTGTCTGATAATCTGGTATAGTGATGAGATGTCAAGTGAGTGTGAGGAAATTTGAATAGTGCACTATTGGTACTGAGCTAGAACTTGCCTGGTTAGTCCTACTAAAAGTAAGTTGTAACAGACAATTAGGAAAGGATCATAGGCCCTTATTCAAAATAGCCCATTTTTGGCCTAAATAAAAGAAACCAAATGAAAGTTATCCTTCGTTGATCCAAATAATTTGAGCTTACAATTAGACCTTTTTTTTCACCCCAACTGATCTTTTCTGGGAACAATATGTTGGCCCTGGTCCCTCCTTGGACATGTGCACCTCAGCTTATGCCAAAAGCATAAGTTGAGGGGGCTAACGCATAAACAACCTTCGTTATGGCCCTGACCCAACTTTGGGTATTGTGTACCTTGACTCATGGCAAAGCCATGAGTTGAGGGTGGCTGTTTTGAGGAATGCTCTGGAAAGTGGGGTGAAAGAACAAAGAGAGAGAAAGAACAAAAGCAAAGTGACTCAAGAACTCGTTGAAAGAAAAGTAAAAAAGAGAAAAAAAAAAGGGAAAAGAGTCACTTACACAAATGAAGATAGAAGGGAAAATAGCAAGGTGAAAGAATGGGAGAAACTGGGCGAGATAAATTGATAGAAAGTGGAAGGTTTAGCCGATATGTCAAAGAGGGCAAAAAGTCACTAAAGTATACCTAAATATACCCTACCTGACTCTGAGCCTATGTTACAAGCTAAGAAAGTCCTATCGTGATCCTAAGGGTTGTATAGCAAACTTAAGGCAGTGAAAATAAGGGCAAGCTTATGGCAATAGGTATGAATGAATGTGACTTTGTTCTGAGAGCGAGTGTTGAAAGTAATCCTTATACTCAAACTGAAATCATTGTGTGAAAAATGAGGATTTTGTTTTGAAGTGAGGACACAAGTTGCAATACCGGAATTGTTAGCACCTCGGTGAGAAATTCAAGAGGATAGTGTTAGTGCATGGTGATGAGTCTGTGTCATGTTCGAATCCCACAAAATTCAAACCTAATACTGATAGCATGCATAGATTTGATGAGATTAATGGGTTGATAGCTAAATGATTGCAAAGGATAAAACATGAATACTATTGTACAAAGATTGTGTAGTGAGTCATAGTGCGTCGCTTGAGGACAAACAACGAATTAAGTTGAGGGTGTTGATATACCGTGGTTTCACGGTATAATTAATACTTTTCCTTAAGATTAGTGTGTCCGAAGCCTTTTTGTGCTAATTTTGATATAAGTTTCTCTTTGTTTTGCAGGAAATCTATCCAAAGCTTAATGCGGAGATTTTGAGCGAAAAAATGCAAAAGAGACCACCTACGGAGCTTATGACGGTCCGTCGTGCTTGTGACGGTGTGTAGGTGGCAGCGTAGTACAGTTGCTGAAGGAAGATGGGGAAGTCTGACCAAGTGTGGGATTACGAAGCTTGTGACGGTCCGTCATGGATACGACGGTCCATCCTGTAGGTTCGTCGTGAAGATCAGAGAAGTGATTTCAGTACCCAGATTCCAAGAGTTGAAGTATTTTAAAATGAAGACCCTCGACGGACCATTGTGCCTATGACGGTCCATCATACTTGCCGTTGAGGGGAATGAAGAAGAGCAGCAGAAGAAATTGCTAAGTATGGGACGACGGAGTCCATGACGGTCCGTCGCGACCACGATGGTCCGTCGCGAGGTCCGTCGACCCAGCCGCGTTTTGGCAGATTTCCAGTAATTTGAATCCTTATTTAATTAGGTTTTTATTTTTTATAAATAGTTCGAAAAACCTCATTTTTGAGGTTAGACTCTGCTAGATTATACATCATATTATTAGACTTTGTGTATTAGTGTTTGATTTTTGGAGATTTACAAGTGATTTTTGGTGATTAATCAAGCAAACTTTCGGACTTTATTCTTTCTCATTAAAGTAAGTACATGAATTCTTATTTAATATATTTGAATATTGTGTTTATGGCTATGAGTAACTACACTCCATAACTAGGGTTGTGGGACCCATAGGCAAATAATGAGATAAACCCTAGCTAAAATAACAATTCTAGAATAGTGTCTTGCATGTATTAATAATTCTTTCGCTTAGAAGTCTTTTTAACTGATGATCAACGTTGAAAACTCGCCTTAATGCTACTTGCCGGACCAAGGAGGTAGATAATAGGAAAAGAATTATTAACATAGATTTAGTGTATACTATCTAATAGGCTAGTATTGATTGGTACGAGGTAATAACTTAGTCAAATATCGAATACGATGCTTAATATGAGGTAAGGATAAGGGTTAGGAAAGCAACACACGTAGCCGGACCAAGGTGCGGAGTGAGATTTTCTAGATGCCGGACCAAGGATTTAGAAATACATAACTTATCACTTTGCATGCAAGATACTAGGAAAGAATTGTTATAGTTAGAGTTATCAAGTTATGAACCTGTGGAGAACATGTAAACGCTAGTTACTTTGATTAATTGATTAAAACCCAACATTAAAAGCTGTCAAGTTCGTTAGTTATTTTTACTCATTAGGAAATACAAACCCCCCTTTTTATGCTTTTACTTTCTAAGGAAGTTATCAACCGAACAATAGTAATAACAAGTTGAAGTTAAGTCTAGACTATTTCCTCGTGGGAACGATCCCAACCTCACTAGTTGGGTTATTTACTTGACGCGACCGCTTTACTTCTCATTTGAGAAGTAAGTTTGAGCGTATCACGTCACAATACACTACAAAACCCTTTGTACCATCCAGTAAAGTCAACACCAGAGCTGAAGTGAGCCTATCTTTAACCAATTGACTTTTCTCACATGCCTCCGACCACTCAAACTTCATAGTATTTTTAGTCAAGGTAGTCAAAGGAGACGTAATGGACGCGAAACCATCGATGAAACTCTGATAGTAACCCGCTAAACCCAAGAAACTCCTAATGTCAGTCAGAGTCAATGGTCTAGGACAGTTTTTCACCGCTTCTATTTTCCTGGGGTCTACCTCAACTCCTTCACTAAGGTCATGTGCCCTAGAAATGTCACCAAGCTCAAAGAAAACTCACAATTACTATATTTTGCATACAATTGATGTTCCCTAAGGGTTTGCAATACTACTCTTAAATGACTTTCTCTCTTATTACCTCTATATTTTTGCTTAGCCCTTGCTTGCTCACCCCTTCTTACATACACCATAAGACGGGAAATGTTCATGTTGTCATGCAGCATGGCCGAATGTCACTCCTCTTGTAAGTCCTCTGACACCCCCGTCACAAAATGGCTCATTTCGTTTCTAGGATCGAAGTCCAAAGAAGGAGCATAATTGGACAACTTAATGAATTCCGAAGACTACTCATGGACACTCTTTCCTCCTTGGCAAAGATTGATGAACTCCGTCACTTTTTCATCCCTCATATCTCAAGGGAAGAACCAATCTAGGAAAGTCACCTTAAAGATGTCCAAGTCATCGGACCTCCACTCAATGGCCTATTATCCCTCTATTACGCATACCAAATTTGAGCCACATCCTTGAGTTGGCATGTGGCCAACTCGGCCTTCTCCTTTGAACACACCCCATAGCATATAGTATCTTGTAGACCTCATTGATGAATTCTTGGGGGTCTTCATCAACATTAGACACATAGAAAGTAGGAGGGTTCATTCGAGTGAAGTCTGTTAGATGGGAAGCCATAGTAGTGACTTATTAATGAGTATGGGGAGTAGCTTGTGCTTGAACCCTTGCGACTTGTGCTTGAGTATTCATGGCTTGGGCCATTTGAGAAAGAATATCCCTCAGCTCAGCCTCCGTCATAGGTGGAGGGTTAGCCGGGGCTTGCTCCATTAGCATCTTCTTCAAGTGGAGGAACATGCTCATCATGGGGAAGAGCTCTCGCATTATCGACTTCCTCTTCAAGTTTTCAAGCCGCATTCCTCTAAGTGTTCATGCTTCCTATAAGCAAAACAATAGGATCAGATACAAAAGCTCATCATAAGTATAATGTATTGGCACAACATAATATTTCAAAGAAGAGAGTGATTTCCTAAGCATTATATTAGGTTCCTACTCATAAGTGTGGCGCGTTTCACAATTAGAAATACAACCTACATAGACAAGGTAGAGATAGAGACATAACTCTACGATATTCAACGTCATGATCTGATACCAAGTTTGTCACATCAGGGTCTACCCCCTAGACATAACTGGCGTCGTCGTCCTTTTCGACCACTAAGACTATCCTCTTAGTCTTATGACATTACATTCATAGGTTGAAAATGAGGAAAAAATTAAAAATTGCATTTTCACTACTTGAAGATTTACATAGACCTCAACATAGACATAAATATATTTATATCGAGTATACATAGACCCTTTGTATATGAAGGTTACATAGCCTTCTTCTTTTATTGCACATACATATACGTAAAATATAGAAATAGTGTCAACGATTGCCTCATCTCATACCATCTAAACGAATATCACAATATGGGAAGAGCCCTTACATCAATTCAACAAGACCCTGTATAGGTCAAACGAAAGTACATTACTCAATTAAAAAGGAAAGAAATAAGAGAGAAGGAAAAGATTTTATTTGAGAGTTATCTTTAGGTTAATGAGGGTTAAGGGTATACAGAGGGACTTAATATACTTAATTAGTCTCTCTTTAATCCCTAAATAACCCATAAACCACCTAATTAATTAAATAAGTTGAATTAAAAATGTGCAACAACTTAGGACCCTCACAGATGAGACCATGCTGACGGGCCATTTGTGAGTCAATGGAAATTTGCCCCCTTCGTCCTGCACTTTATCGTCTCGGTCAGAGACTGTGCAGGTGAGGAGTTTCCTCCAATTATCTAAGTGTGGGACGATTGTGGCATCGACTCCCCCTCGATCCACACACAGACCATAGCCTGCACCTCTACACTCCATTGATGAGTTCAGATGTTGTGTGTGTTAAGGGGACTTATCAACCAGCCTAAGTGTGGAACGACGTTCGAATCAATGCCCCGACGATCCACACACGGGTCGTCTTCTGTCCCGTCAATGCACATTGCATAGCAGTGTTGCATCAAACTACAAAGTTCCTTCTCAAGGGCCCTTGCTTGGTCCTTGGGGAGTCGTACCCGGATATTTTTATCATGAAACAACTCAAACACCTGTTAGCTATCTTTCCACCATTTTTTGTATATTTCTGACTCCTAAAAGTTACTTGAATAGGCTAAGTCACACTAACATCCCTTAAAAACAACTTTCCCGACATCATAAACGTTCCAGGACGTTTTGGTTCTTAAACCTCCTAAATGACCTATATTCATTAAAAATGGACTTAGAAACAGTATTTAGACTTTATGAAATCTATGTTAGGCTTTACAATGCATGTTGGATTTTCAAGGTGTTACACTCAACATTATTTCTTAAAGACTCGCCATATAAAAATGCACAACATGACTTAAAATAAATAAAATTGCAAATTTTCAAGTCTAAAGGCATACTTCAATGTAACTTCACTGTAATAGCTTGGGTTTGAACTGTTGCGACTTGTGCTTGAGTAGTCATGGCTTGGGTCATTTGAGTAAGAATAGCCCTCAGCTCAGCCTCCGTCATAGGTGGAGGGTTAGCCGGGGCTTGCTCCACATTAGCATCTTCTTCCAGTGGAGGAACATGCTCATCATGGAGAGGAGCTCTCACATTATCAATTTCCTCTTCAAGTTTTCGAGCCGCATTCCTTTGAGTGTTCATGCTTCCTATAAGCAAAACAATAGGATCAGATACAAAAGCTCATCATAAGTATACTGTATTGGTACTACATAATATTTCCAACAAGAGAGTGATTTCCTAAGGATTATATTAGGTTCCTACTCATAAGTGTGGCGCGCTTCACAATTATAAATACAAACCTACATAGACAGGGTAGAGATAGAGGCATAACTCTACGATATTCAACCTCATGATCTGATACCAAGTTTGTCACATCCGGGTTTACCCCCTAGACGTAACTGGCGTCGTCGTCCTTTTCAACAACTAAGACTATCCTCTTAGTCTTGTGTCATTACATTCATAGGTTGAAAAAAATTTAAAAATTGAATTATCACTACTTGGAGGTTTACATAGTCCCTACATACACATAATATATATTTATATAGAGTATACATAGACCCTTTGTATATGAAGGTTACATAGCCTTCTACTTTTATTGCACATACATATACGTAAAATATAGAAATAGTCTCAACGATTGCCTCATCTCATACCATCTAAACGAATATCACAATATGGGCATAGCCCTCACATCAATTCAACAAGACCATGTATAGGTCAAATGAAAGTACATTACTCAATTAAAAAGGAAAGAAATGATAGAGTCAATATGCTCATAAAAAATCTGTAAGCTAAAGGATGGCATTTCTCTCAAAAGTTGAGGACCGACCCTACTTGGATGAAAGGAAGAATCCAAGCCTTCAACAATGTCTTCTTCCAAACTCTTCAACAACTAGAACCAAAAATGTCTGGGAAAAGGGAACAAAATGGGGTTAGTACTACACATGTACTATGTATGGGATCTTATGCAAGTACATTATAAAAACATGTTAAAAGGGACTTGTATAAAAACATGTCAAATTACCTCTTTAGGGACTTAATGCAAAGTCAAGTAAGTCATATCGACCACCCAAACATGCTCACTATCCCAACAAGTAATACTTAACCCAACATACTTGAAACCAAGATTTATACAACCCTAACATCAAGGAATAATATCATAAGAATGCATAAGAGTCAAACATTCGAGAAAAGGGAGGAATGGGGTTAGCACATCACATGTACTAAGAATGAGACTGTATGCACACACTATATCAAATCATGCTAAAAACATACATTTAATTAAAACATAGTATTTTACATTTACAAAGCCATATGAACATTCAAGAACCAATAAAAGTCAATGATACATATTTATAAAGTCAAAATCATATTCACCACAAGATCAACTATACTAGAATAGCCAAGTAAATCATACATACCAACATACTTTAACATATAATCAAATAAACTCCACTATCAAGTATAACCTCAACAAGCATGAATAAGAGTTCAGTACAACATAACCAAAGCAAGACCATTAGTCATGACCCTCATTAATTCCACTCATGCAATGACTAAGCAAAGCCCCATAACCTTACTCAATCAAGTAAACCTAACAAGAACCATAACCAATGTCCAACTTCACATATCATATCATTAAGGATACAGAACATCATACTTTATCAATATAGACCAAATATGTATTCATAAGTGAATTTAGCATCATACGATACCATCAACATGTAAGATCATCATATACATATCATTTAAATTTATAAGAATATATATATATATATATATATATATATATATATATATATATATATATAAGAACATCCGCTTAAGACTCGCTTTAAAGATAACTAGTGCATTTTATAGGTAGAGTCACATTTCCCTACATAGACTAAGCTAAACGCCTTAGGTCATTATAATAAGAGTTCATTCATTACATAATTTTACCTTTTGGGAACATATTTCCTTAACTGACATAGACTACATGAGCTAATGTTGAATTAGGTGTCATGGAACCCTACACGAAAGAAGGCAGACTACTTACCAAGGTAGTACCAAAACATGAACATAAAAACTATGTGGATCCACTAGCTAGTATTCCTATGGAGGCACCACAGTTCAAGAACTAAGAGATATGTTCGGACCCTATTTATGATACATGCATTATATTATCCAATCTAAAAAATACATTGGTGATCCTACCTTCCTTATGTATGAAAGGACACTATTTACTCTAGTTCACTCGGTACTAATCTAGAGTCCCTTTTTGAAATGTGTTTAATTCCTTTATTAATCATCATAGATTAATGTAGGTCATAGGGTTTATCCCTTATATTTTGATCGTCACAATAGATCAATATGAATTGCATGATTCATACTTGTGAGGTTAACATATTTACGTAATCATTCATGATAAGGTACATTGGTAAGTTATTGTTTGTAACGACCTGTTTAGTCGTTTTGAGCAGCAGATTGCAATTTTGGGAAAACTGGCTGGAACGACGAGTGTCACGACGGACCGTCGTGGTCACGACGGCCCGTCGAGGAGGTGTCGTTCCAGGACACTTAGAATTCTTGAAATTGGGTACTGAAAATTGACTCTCTGTAAATTGTGACGGACCTGCAGGACGTGCCGTCACATCCACGACGAACCGTCGTGAGTTTCCGTTGCAAAACACTTCAACTTTTGAGAATTTGGTACAAGAAACGAGTTTCTGACCGTCATGACGGAGTGCAGGACGGACCGTCACAGGGGTGACGGGCCGTCACAGTCACCTGAAATTTGGGGAGGCTGCGAAGACCGGTGTGACGGACCGTCGCAGGCACGACGGCCCGTCATAGGTCACGCAGATCCCAGTCAAAATAGGATTTCTCAACACGTTTTAAGGGTCGTTTTGGACTATTCTTTCCTTAATTATAAAGGTTGAGGGTTTATATTAATAAGTCTTATTACTTAGGGGTTAAAAGAGGTAACCTTAAGTTAATTAGGGGGTTTTATTGTCCTGTTTTATTCTTAATTATATGATAATTAGGGTAAAGAAAAGAGGGTTGGAATAAAACAAAACAAAAGAAAAGAGAGAGGGAGATTGATCGATTGAGAGAGAGTCGAACAAAGGGAAAAGGATATCAAAGCTTTGGAATTCTTGCTTGATCACTAGTCTTCGGTGGAGGTAGGTTATGGTTTATTTTACGATAATTCGTAGTGAACTCTTAATAGTGAATAATATGTGTTGATGATATTGTAAACCTTTCTATATGCTTAATTGTATGCTTGCATGAATATGATTATGTGATTTTGATAAAAACAAGCATGATGAACACCGTTGAATCCCAAATCTTGAAAGAAACTTTAATCTATGATATTAATGATGATGCCTTGGTATAAAAGAAGGCTTGATGAATTAAAGTAATGGGATTGATGATGCCTTGGTATTGAGAAGGCTTGATGAACGGATAGAATGAATTTAGTGGATCGGAGTGTCACGTTCCGACACATAGTATTAGTGGATCGGAGTGTCACGTTCCGACACATAGTATTAGTGGGACGGGTGTCACGAACCGACACGTAGATATAAAGGATCGGAGTGTCACGTACCGACACATATAGGGGATCGGAGTGTCACGTACCGACACATATAGGGGATCGGAGTGTCACGTTCCGACACATATAGGGGATCGGAGTGTCACGTTCCGACACATATAGGGGATCGGAGTGTCACGTACCGACACATAGTGGTAGGGGATCGGAGTGTCACGTACCGACACATAGTGGTAGGGGATCGGAGTGTCACGTTCCTACATATAGTATTAGTGGATCAGAGTGTCACGTTCCGACACATAGTATTAGTGGGACGGGTGTCACGAACCGACACGTAGATATAGGGGATCGGAGTGTCACGTACCGACACATATAGGGGATCGGAGTGTCACGTACCGACACATATAGGGGATCGGAGTGTCACGTTCCAACACATATAGGGGATCGGAGTGTCACGTTCCGACACATATAGGGGATCGGAGTGTCACGTTCCGACACATATAGGGGATCGGAGTGTCACGTACTGACACATAGTGGTAGGGGATCGGAGTGTCACGTACCGACACAAGAGGAAGAAAGATATGAATCTCGAAAGATGATAATGTACTCAACATAATGAACTTAATTCCCAATGAGTATGGTACTGAGGCTTGAGCCTCATGGATGAATTTGATGGTACTTACTGACGATTATAATACTTGTTGTTGCTACATGTTGAGTTTATAGTTGATTATAATATTACTTGATATATATTATCTTCTATTTTGAGTTGGCCGATGATATCTACTCAGTACGTGTGGTTGTACTGACCCCCTACTTTTATGTTTTCCCTTTGTTATTTGTGTTATGCAGCAAACGTTCCGTCAACTTCAACACAACAGTAATTCGGGCCAGATTTCGTCATACCGGATCTCAGGGTGAGCTAACGCTTCTAGCTTGGACTGGATCTTCTTCTATAAGTCTTGATGCCTTGACTTCCGGCATGGACTAGTTTCTTATGTATTTTTAGTTTCTTAGACATTCTTAGATAGTTTAGTTTAGTAATTTGATCATAGATGTTCTTGTGATGATGACTTCCAGATTTTGGGAATATTAATAATAGTTGAGTTGTTTTATTTATGAGTTTAGATGGGTTGGTTCGCTCACATAGGAGGGTAAATGTGGGTGCCAGTCGCGTCCCCGAATTGGGACGTGACAAACTTGGTATCAGAGCATTAGGTTCATTGGTCTCATCACACAAGAACATGTCTAGTAGAGTCTTAAGGAACGGTAGGGGGACGCCTTTACTTTTCTTTGAGAGGCTATAAGACTTTAGGAAAATTCCATTCCTTCATTCTTTCTTTCATGCTACTACTTGAGTCCAATTGGTATCTAGGTGATACAAATTGGTATCTGACCATCTTCATTCTATTTCGCAGATGGTTAGAACTAGAGCAACTACCGCACCAGCAGCGACAACGGAAAGACAAGAAACTACTGAGCCAGCCACTGGGGCTGTGGCTCGAGGAAGAACAGCGGCAAGAGGCCGTGGAAGAGGTCGTGGGAGGACGTCCTCTAGAGGAAGAGGACGAGCCCCTAGCCCATCTGATACTAGGGCGGTGACTCCTCCACCGACTGAGGAGGTAGTAAGAGAGGGTGAGAAGGGGAAACTGAACAAGGGCAGAATGAGGAATTGCCACCCCAACCTACCCCAGAGATGATCAACCAGGTACTTGCTTATCTTAGCGTGGTTATCCGATCAGGGTCAAGCTCCTCCAGTGTTTCTGCACCAACACCTCCGGTTTCAGAGATACGACATGCGGCTACTATGGCTCCCCGCATGGATGCACCATTGGAGATAGGCACATTTCCACGTCTGACTACTGGGCCTATTATGACAAACGATCAACATGAACTTTTCAGTAAGTTCTTGAAATTGAAACCTCCAGTCTTCAAGGGTGCAGAATCTGAAGATGCTTATGATTTTCTGGTTGATTGTCATGAGCTACTACACAAGATGGGGATAGTAGAGAGGTTTGGTGTCGAGTTCGTAAGCTATCAGTTCCAAGGGAACGCCAAAATGTGGTGGCGTTCACATGTTGAGTGTCAACCAACAGAGGCACCACCTATGACTTGGGAATCATTCTCTACCCTGTTTATGGAGAAGTATATCCCAAGGACTTTGAGAGATAGAAGAGGGATGAGTTCTTGAGTCTTGAACAGGGAAGGATGACGGTTAATGCATATGAGGCTAAATTTCGCGCGCTATCCAGATATGCCACCCAACTCTGTTTCAGTCCACAAGAACGGATTCGCCGTTTTGTGAAGGGGTTGAGGTCGGAATTGCGGATTTCAGCTTTACAGATAGCGGCAAGGCAACATCCTTCCAAGAGGTGGTAGACTTTGTGATAGAGGTGGAAGGAGTGAAGCCAGATGACTTCACCACGACGTCTACATCAAAGAGGTTTCGAAGGGGAGGTGAGTTTAATGGTTCCTACTCTAGAGGACAGAACTCCGAAGGTCACTCAGTTCGACCAATACAGTCTTCACTACAGACTGTAGTTGGGGGTCCACCTCAGAACGGTCAGCACTACTCCGAGAGACCTATGCCCGACTCCAGAGAGTGCTATGGATGTGGGGAGGTTGGACATATTAGGAGGAATTGTCCAAAACAGAGTTACAGAGCCCCACTAGCTAGAGGTAGGGGTGGTCATGGTAGAGCCGTTTTTCTGGAGGACGTGGTGGTCGAGGTAATGGTGGTCACCAAAACGGCAGAGGTGATGGGCAAAACGGAGCCACTACCACACAACATGGTAGGGGCAACAGACAGACGAATGATAGGGCCCATTGTTATGCTTTCCCTGGGAGGTCTGAAGCGGAGGCGTCTGATGCTGTTATCACAGGTAATCTCTTGGTTTGTGATTGCATGGCATCTGTATTATTTGACCCTGGCTCCACGTTTTCATATGTATCTTCCTCATTTTTGCTAACGGTCTAAATTTACATGTGAATTACTTGACATGCCTATTCGTGTTCTACTCCGGTGGGTGAGTCTGTGGTGATAGTCGAAAAAGTGTATAGGTCTTGTTTGGTGAATTTTGTGGGGAGCAACACTTATGTAGACTTGGTTATTTTAGAAATGGGAGACTTTGATGTAATTCTGGGTATGACTTGGCTTTCTCCGAATTTTGCGATTTTGGATTGCAATGCTAAAATGGTGACGTTAGCCAAGCCTGGGGCAGATCCGTTAGTGTGGGAGGGTGACTACACTTCCAGTCCGGTGCGTATTATCTCCTTTATTGGTGCTCAGAAGATGGTTAGTAAGGGTTGTCTAGCTTTCTTGGCACATCTCAAGGATGACATGCTCAAGTACCTTCGATTGAGTCAGTTTCGGTAGTCGTGAGTTTGGATGTGTTCCCTGCAGATCTTCCTGGTATGCCACCAGATAGGGATATAGACTTCTGCATTGATTTGAACCGGGTACTCGCCCCATTTCTATACCCCCTTATAGAATGGCTCCGCAGAGTTAAGAGAGTTAAAGGCACAACTTCAAGAGTTGTTGAGCAAAGGCTTCATTAGACCAAGTGCATCTCCTTGGGGTGCTCCGGTCTTGTTTGTAAAGAAGAAGGATGGGAGCTTCCGAATGTGCATAGATTACCGACAATTGAACAAACAAAGTAACTATTAAGAACAAGTACCCCATTCCTCGCATTGATGACTTGTTCGATCAGTTACAAGGTGCTTGTGTCTTCTCTAAGATCGATTTGAGATCCGGTTATCACCAATTGAAAATACGAGCGACGGACGTGCCAAAGACCGCTTTTCGAACTAGGTATGGGCATTATGAATTGTGGTAATGTCTTTGGTCTTACAAATTCCCCTGCTGCTTTCATGAGCTTGATGAATGGGATTTTCAAGCCATATTTGGACCTCTTTGTGATCGTGTTTATTGATGATATGATATACTCCAAGAGTAAGAAGGAACTGATGAGATAATGAGAAAGAGGAGTAGGCTGTTAGAGTTGTAAGAAAAAGAAAAGCTTTATGCGAAATTCTCCAAGTGTGAGTTTTGGCTAGATTCAGTGTCCTTTTTGGGACACGTGGTTTCTAAGGATGGAGTGATGGTGGATCCATCCAAGATTGAGACAGTGAAGAAGAATTGGGTAAGACCTACAAACGTGTTTGAAATAAGGAGTTTTGTGGGTTTAGCTAGCTACTACCGCCGCTTTGTCAAGGGATTCTCTTCTATTGCTTCCCAATTGACGAATTTGACTAAGCAGAATGTTCCATTTGTATGGTCAGATGAGTGTGAGGAAAGCTTCTAGAAGCTTAAGACTTTGTTGACTACCGCGCCTATCCTCACCTTGCCGGTAGTAGAGGGTATAAAAACTTCATTGTTTATTGTGATGCATCCTATTCTGGGTTGGGTGCAGTGCTAATGCAAGAGAAGAATGTGATTGCTTATGCTTCAAGACAATTAAAAGTGCATGAACGTAACTATCCAACTCATGACTTGGAATTGGCCGCGGTAGTGTTTGCATTGAAGCAATGGAGGCATTTTTATATGGGGTTAAGTGTGAGGTCTATACGGACCATCGTAGCCTACAGTATGTCTTTACTCAGAAAAGATTTGAATTTGAGACAGAGGAGATGGATGGAACTACTGAAGGACTACGACATCACTATCTTGTATCATCCGGGGAAGGCGAATGTTGTGGGCAGATGCCTTGAGTAGAAAGGCCGGAAGCATGGGAAGTCTAGCTCATCTGCAAGCTTCTAGACGCCCATTGGCTAGAGAAGTGCAGATTCTGGCAAATGACCTTTGAGGTTGGAAATAAATGAGAAGGGAGGATTGTTAGCTTGTGTAGAGGCAAAATCTTCTTTTCTTGATCAGATTAAAGGGAAACAGTTTGATGATGAGAAGCTAAGTCGAATCCGAGATAAGGTGTTGCAAGGAAAGGCTAAAGAGGCAATAATTGATGAGGAAGGGTTTTGAGAATAAGGGAAGGGTATGTGTACCCCGCATCGATGATTTGATCACCACTATTCTTACCGAGGCTCATAGTTCCGGATATTCTATACATCCTGGTGCAACCAAGATGTATCGCGACCTAAAGCAACACTTCTGGTGGAGCAGAATGAAGCGTGATATTGTTGAGTTTGTTGCCAAATGTCCAAATTGTCAACAAGTAAAGTATGAACACCAGAGGCCCGGGAGAACACTTCAGAGAATGCCCATTCCTGAATGGAAGTGGGAGAGAATCGCGATGGACTTCGTGGTTGGTCTTCCCAAGACCTTGAGTAAGTATGACTCTATTTGGGTGATTGTTGATAGGTTAACTAAGTCCTCTCACTTCATTCCGGTCAAGCTGACCTACAATGCAGAGAGAAGTTAGCCAAGATCTACATCTCAGAGATCGTTCGGTTGCATGGAGTTCCACTCTCCATCATATCAGATAGAGGTACGCAGTTTACTTCTATGTTTTGGAGGACATTACATGCTGAATTAGGTACTAGGTTGGACCTTAGCACTGCATTTCACCCTCAGACCGATGGTCAGTCTGAGCGAACGATTCAAGTATTGGAGGATATGCTTCGTGCATGTGTGATAGAGTTTGGTGGCCATTGGGATAGCTTTTTACCTTTGGCAGAGTTTTCATACAATAATAGCTATCACTCCAGTATTGACATGGCTCTATTTGAAGCATTCTATGGGAGGAGGTGTAGATCTCCCATTGGTTGGTTTGATGCCTTTGATGTTAGACCTTGGGGGACTGATCTGTTGAGAGATTCTATGGAGAAGGTGAAAGATATTCAAGAAAAGCTTTTGGCGGCTCAAAGTAGACAAAAAGAGTATGCAGACCGAAAAGTTAGAGACTTGGAGTTCATGGAAGGTGAACAAGTCTTGTTGAAGGTCTCACCCATGAAAGGGGTGATGCGGTTCGGAAAAAGGTAGGGTAAGTTAAGTCCAAGGTATATTGGACCATTTGAAGTGCTTAAAAGAATAGGGGAGGTGGCTTGGAATTGGCCTTGCCCCCAGGGCTGTCCGGAGTGCATCCGGTGTGTTCATGTATCCATGTGAAGAGATACCACGGAGATGGAAACTATATTATCCGTTGGGATTCAGCTTTGTTGGATGAGAACTTGACTTATGAAGAGGAAACCGGTTGCTATATTAGATAGAGAAGTTCGCAAGCTGAGGTCGAGAGAGAGATTGCATCCATCAAAGTGCAATGGAAGAATCGACCGGTTGAAGAGGCTACTTGGGAGAAGGAGGCAGATATGCAAGAAAAATACCCACATCTGTTTACAGATTCAGGTACTCCTTTTCGCCATTGTTTTTCTTCTTTTGATCGTTCGGGGACGAACGATGGGTAAATTGGTATCTATTGTAACGACCTGTTTAGTCGTTTTGAGCAGCAGATTGCAATTCTGGGAAAACTGGCTGGAACGACGAGTGTCACGACGGACCGTCGTGGTCACGACGGCCCGTCGAGGGGTGTGTCGTTCCAGGACACTTAGAATTCTTGAAATTGGGGTACTGAAAATCGACTCTCTGTAAATTGTGACGGACCTGCAGGACGTGCCGTCACATCCACGACAAACCGTCGTGAGTTTCCGTTGCAAAACACTTCAACTTTTGAGAATTTGGTACAAGAAACGAGTTTCTGACCGTCATGACGGAGTGCAGGACGGACCGTCACAGGGGTGACGGGCCGTCACAGTCACCTGAAATTTGGGGAGGCTGCGACGACCGGTGTGACGGACCGTCGGAGGCACGACGGCCCGTCATAGGTCACGCAGATCCCAGTCAAAATAGGATTTCTCCACACGTTTTAAGGGTCGTTTTGGACTATTCTTTCCTTAATTATAAAGGTTGAGGGTTTATATTAATAAGTCTAATTACTTAGTGGTTAAAAGAGGTAACCTTAAGTTAATTAGGGGGTTTTATTGTCCTCTTTTATTCTTAATTATATGATAATTAGGGTAAAGAAAAGAGGGTTGGAATAAAACAAAACAAAAGAAAAGAAAGAGAGAGAGGAGATTGATCGATTGAGAGAGAGGTCGAACAAGGGGAAAAGGATATCAAAGCTTTGGAATTCTTGCTTGATCACTAGTCTTCGGTGGAGGTAGGTTATGGTTTATTTTACAATAATTGTAGTGAACTCTTAATAGTGAATAATATGTGTTGATGATATTGTAAACCTGTCTATATGCTTAATTGTATGCTTGCATGAATATGATTATGTGATTTGATAAAAACAAGCATGATGAACACCGTTGTTGAATCCAAATCTTGAAAGAAACTTTAATCTATGATATTAATGATGATGCCTTGGTATAAAAGAAGGCTTGATGAATTAAAGTAATGGGATTGATGATGCCTTGGTATTGAGAAGGCTTGATGAACGGATAGAATGAATTTAGTGGATCGGAGAGGTCACGTCCTACATATATATAGTATTAGTGACAGAGTGTCACGTCCGACACATAGTATTAGTGGGACGGTGGGGTCACGAACCGACACGTAGATATAGGGGATCGGAGTGTCACGTACCGACACATATAGGGGATCGGAGTGTCACGTACCGACACATAGGGGATCGGAGTGTCACGTTCCAACACATATAGGGGATCGGAGTGTCACGTTCCGACACATATAGGGGATCGGAGAGTGTCACGTTCCGACACATATAGGGGATCGGAGTGTCACGTACTGACACATAGGGTAGGGGATCGGAGTGTCACGTACCGACACAAGAGAGGAAGAAGATAATGAATCTCGAAAGATGATAATGTACTCAACATAATGAACTTAATTCCCAAATGAGTATGGTACTGAGGCTTGAGCCCTCATGGATGAATTTGATGGTACTTACTGACGATTATAATACTTGTTGTTGCTACATGTTGAGTTTATAGTTGATTTATAATATTACTTGATATATATTATCTTCTATTTTGAGTTGGCCGATGATATCTACTCAGTACGTGTGGTTGTACTGACCCCCTACTTTTATGTTTTCCCTTTGTTATTTGTGTTATGCAGCAAACGTTCCGTCAACTTCAACACAACAGTAATTCGGGCCAGATTTCGTCATACCGGATCTCAGGGTGAGCTAACGCTTCTAGCTTGGACTGGATCTTCTTCTATAAGTCTTGATGCCTTGACTTCCGGCATGGACTAGTTTCTTATGTATTTTTAGTTTCTTAGACATTCTTAGATAGTTTAGTTTAGTAATTTGATCATAGATGTTCTTGTGATGATGACTTCCAGATTTGGGAATATTAATAATAGTTGAGTGTTTTACTTATGAGTTTAGTCTTCCGCATTATTTTCTGTTGATATTATATTGAAATGTTAAGGTTTAGATGGGTTGGTTCGCTCACATAGGAGGGTGTAATGTGGGTGCCAGTCGCGTCCCGAATTGGGACATGACATTGTTATTCTTATAACATTTACATCTTAGCAAACACCTCACAATACCATAGACAAGACATTTCAATTCAACATCATACCAAATATATCAATGTTAATATAAGGTATACTTCAATACATCATCATCATTTAATCACAAACGACAACAAAAGTAAGGAGTTTATCACAAGACTTACCAAGTCTCCTTCATACGCCAACATCAAGGTCTTACCATAACCCTCAATCTCAACTCAATAATGGGTGTAATATCAGCACACAATAGTAACCAACATAATAATGAAGTCCATTAAACACTATAAAACAATTCATCACAATTTCATAGCTTAAGATTAGAGACTTAGGTCAAATTCATAATCTACTTCACAACCTAGATTAATTACTCAAGAACTAGCATGATATGACTAAAATACACCTCAATATATTCATAAATTTGCATAACAATAACATAGGATAGTAATCCAACCCATAACCAAGTCAATTGAATCGATACTACACAATTCAACTCAAGATCACAACCTAGGGTTAAGGGGGAAAAGGTCATCTCGTATAATCTAGACCAAACCATAAATAAGTAGTGTAATATAATTATAATTCATCATAATATAATCAATAAAATCAAAGGAAACCATAAAAAAACCAAATTTAAAGATCAATTTCGAGATTGGATAAGACCCATATGAAAACCCATTTTTTGAAATCAATTTGAAGGAACCCTTAGGGAAAAGAGGTCCCAAAGATGAAAGGAATCACATACCTTGTTTATCGATGAATTTTGTTGGAGAAACTTTGCTATTTATCATCCCTAGAACCCTTTTGACCTTGAATTCTATGGTGTTTTTCTTTGAAAAAAAAAAGAAGAGAGAGGAAGAAGAAATTTGTGTTTCGAGATCTATGAGGGTTAGGTTAGCCTAATTACGTTACGTTCTTTATATAGGTTGCTAAATAACTTCATTAGAACACCTTAACCTAGTGGTCTCACATACTAGATCACGTCGGCACCACGTTTGTCAATCGATGAACATAGGACCCTCCGTCCTAATTGTCCGTCGTTTTGGTCAGAGACTTGTTGAAATCTCGTCTTTGGAAAATATTCTAAGTGTTCATCAATTGAGGAAATCGATAGCCCATTGATCGTACCACGATACATTGGTTACATCCGTCTGCGAAACTACCTTGGGCAGCTTTTGCCACAATTTAAAGGGCCCTCCTTAAGGGCCCTTGGTTTGTCCTTGGGGAGTTGTACCTGGGAGTTTAGACAATGAAATAACTCTAATAGATATATACACCCTTGCCACCAAAAATTATCATTTTCCAACTCCTAAAACTTAGTCAAATGGGCTAAGGCACGCTAGCTCAACGAAGTCAACGTAGTAATTCCAGACGTCATGGACGTTCTTTGAGGTTTTAATTTTCAAACTTCCTAGTTGACTTATATTCATTATTTATGACCTCAAAATACTGTTTAAACCTTTCGACACCTATGTTAGGCTCTAGAACAGGTCTTATAGTTTCGGAGCGTTACAACCATCTCTAACTTTATTAAATCATCCATGGTACTATTGTGACTGACAAAAATAGGACAATCACGATAGACATTTTCTGCTAGAATAGATTCACCAACAGGTGTGGATACACTGAATGGTTCGGTAAGTTGCTTAGGAATAATTTCAAGGATCATAGAAACATAAGGCATTACAAAAGATAAACTCGCTTCTGGGTCTAACAATGCATACACAATAAAGTCAAAGACTCAAATCATATCAGTGAAAACATTTGGCAGATTCTCCTGTTCTTGGAAATTAGTGAGAGCATAAAAGCGGTTTTTTTATCCGCCATTACAAGAAGTATCTCCCTTCGACATAGCCCAGTCTCGTAAAGCTGCTGATGAAGACTGCGATTTATTACCCCCCATTATTGTTTCCTTTCTTAGTCATGGGACATTCTTTCATGAAATTCCCGGTATGACGCACTTGAAAGAACCCAAGGAACCTTCAGGACATATACCAGAGTGATTTATAACACACTTGGCGCAGACAGGAGGCTTACTACCTCCTTGTGCCACACTACACTATGAGTATGCAGGCCTAGCTTGGGTGTTCTGACCATCATGCTCAACTATTTCTCTAGGCGCAGGTGAACTAGCAGATGATGTTGTATTCCCCTTTTGCTTCTTGAACTGTCGCCGATTCGAACAACTTTTTGTTGCCCAAACTCATTTCTGCTTTTCGCCTTCTTGTTTCTCTACTCATCTCTGTCCCTCAACTTTGCCTTTCAACTTTTTGCACATAGATCATTATCTTGGATATGTTCATGTCACCAATAAACATTGCATCCCTACCTTCTTTACTTGAAGCACGACAAAAACCACCGAAAAACAAACTCATTCTGCTCCTTATATCCTTAACCATATTTGGAGCATAGAGAGACAGTTTGGTGAACTTCAATTATTAATCTTGAACACTCAGGGATTCCTGTTTCAGGGTAAAGAACTCCCATACCTTTGCTTTCTTGAATTCTCAGGGAAACAAACGCCCTAAAAAGGCTTCTTCAAACCAAGCTTAACTTGGATATGGTGTATCGTCAACTCTACCATCCTTTTGTTGATAAAACTAGGTTCTAGCCACACTCTTTAGTTGATATACAACTAACTCAACTCTCTTTGCACCAACCATATTCATCACATCGAATACCTTCATCAACTCTTCCACAAAGTTTTTTGGATCCTCTATAGTGCTCGAACCAATGAGCATGGGAAATTCATCCTAAAAAAATTCTCGAATCATCAAAATGTATGTCCCTTATTGTCAATCTTCTCTATGTTGCCTGACTTGGTTGGTCACCTCTTGACACAACATCCGGATAGCATTACAAAACTCAACATTAGTGACCTCCCTTTGAAGTTGCACTTCAGAAGCATGGGGTAACTCCTGTTCCTGAGCTTTTTCTCCTAGATGGATGACCTTTTGTTTCTCTTCATGGAGGCATTGTTATATGAAACACCCGCAAGCACAAATTAGAGGGAAAGACTTGTACAGATAAACTCTAATGCACGAGAGGAACATTAAATAAGTGAGGAATTCCTAAATGTTGTAGTCTTCTAATCATAGATGTGGCGTGCTTCGCAACAATTACTAAGACTTTAAAAAGATGTCTTCATAGACTCCCTACGACTCTTGAACTCTGTGCTTTGATACCAAGTTTGTAACTCCCCTAGCCTACACTATACACGGTACAGGCACTCGGTGACCATTGCTAACCTCGAGTGAACCCTTGTCCTTGCTTACTTTACTCAACGGAAGACAACAATCACACTTATAAGGATAAAAGAACTTAGTTTAAATAATTAGCAATATTATCTAGAATGTTTTAAAAGTTTAGACATTCATATTGGACAAAATGGCAACACAATTGTTTAACATAAGAATGAAAATATAAAGACTATTGAACTACTAATAACCATGAATCCTCTAAACCGACTGAGATGAATGTTGGAACAAACCCCACAACACTCTATTTAATTAATTAGAAAGCAATAAATAATGTCCTCCAGAATGTAAGCAGGCTCACGAATTGACTATGGGATGCTCAACTTGATCAATGGTGTGCTGATTGTCGATCATCGTTACCTATGTATACATCATAATATGTGCAGTTCAACTGACATCATTACATTAAATGTATAATTATGCGAGTTAGAAATCTAAATGACATTTAAGATTGAAAATGAGTAAGAAAAAAAATACTTTGGCTTTGTTCAACTCATGATTTGCTAACTATTATTCAATATATGCAGTTCAAAAGTAAATTCAACATAAAGAAAATTGACTAAAAAAATGTTGAAAACTCTAAATGTATACAAGTATAAAAATAATATTTGAGATGTATGTAAAATACCAAATAACTGATGCATATAAAATACAATACTTCTGTGGGAGCTTCACTAACCAACAACTATCACTTAAGAGCTATAATGATGATACATCTTTAGTCGCCCCATGCTGCTCGAACATCCTAACCTTGCCAGAGTATAGACCCAACACGACATAATGGATCCACTAGTATACTATGAAAAGGGTTGATCTAAAAAGTATGATCCTCTTCTACCTATGAATGCTACATGGTTTATATGGAGATTTGAGTTATTATGTACTTGCATTCCCCACATCGCTGCTCAATACTACTCCAAAAAATCTATATTGGCTCTTAAATTTTTTTAAATATATTGATTCTGTGGTTTGAGATTAGTTCTCAAACTTAGATTTAATAGCCCTTACAAATCATAGTTTCTCTGCTTGCTTCATTTCATAAAGCTATTCCTTCTATTTGAAAACTATCCCGGAGGCTCTTTACTTGTTTAAATGTGAATACATTTGTAACTCTTAGTGATTAATTAGTCCTTATACTTTTGAGAATGAAATAAACTCTTTAATCTTGCTTAACTTGTGACTTGAATATTAAAAAACAAAGTTTAAATGGTTTGTTAAAGACTATTGGAAACTTTAAGAACTCATTTTGACTTGCTTTTCATTTTTAGACTTGACTCTTTACTTCTTTGATTTTGATCTTAGGTTTACCTTAACTTGTTATTGATTCAAGGATCATGATCTCATGTTATAGATGATTTAATGATGTTTAGATGTACTTTAGAGTGTTGAAATCAACCAAGATATGTAGATACATCACTTAGGAACTCGTACAAAAAGATAAGGGAAAATAGGAACTCCAGGTGACCCTTGCACTCTGAGAGGTGTGGGGCACCAGAGCCTAATGGACAAACGTTGTCTTGAGGGGTTCTGGCTGGCGCGGCGTGCCAGGCCCTGTCAGATAGAGGATGCCCTAAGGAGCTTTGAAAGGATCAGCACCCCAGGGCCTTTCACACGGGTTTTCCAACTTTTCTTCTACAATTTAAACTCTAAACCTCCAAATCTTCCATGGATTTTTCCCCAAACACTTGGGATTCACTAATAACCTCAATCCTCAATACTTTAAACTCAACAAAACACCCCTGAAACACAAATCAAAACCAATAAAGGTACACTACAACTCAACCAACAAGATTTCAATAATTGGTCATCAAGAACTTCAAGATTTACCATTTAATCAATACAAAACTTGCTGAATTAAACATATTGGTGTATGGGGGTGAATGAACCCAACACAGAAAGATCTCACATACCTCGATATGGATTTTCCTTGACGAATCCCACTAGAAAAACCTTAGCGTTCTTGAAATTCTTGATCTTCCTCTTCTCTTTTCTCTTTTCCCCAAGCCCTAAGCGTTCTCAACTTCACTAAAACTGAATTAGGACTTAGTTTTACCCCGAATAAACCCTTAAAACGAATTAAGAACTACAATGGTTAAAAGACTACTTTACCTTTACGAAAATTCATATTGGACTTTCCTCAGTCCAACATCCCAACTTTGGATTGACATATCTCCCAAATACGACAACGAAAATTAAGAAACTTGATGCCATTGGAAAGATCTTCCCAAGGATGTTCCAACCATATAAAGAAATCATCAAAATTCCTCCTAAGCTGAGAGTTATGGCCGATCCAAAATTAACAAATACATTTAGGAAATTTTCCAGATTCCCCTATTTATTTAAAAAGAATGATTATTCTTGGTTTTTAACTTATTTTTAGTTATTTCAAGTTAGAGATGTTAAAAAGATGAGTATATAGGGACTTCATGTCGGCCTCGGCCTCCCATGTTACACCCTCAACTAGGTGGTTTCTGCATAGGACTTTTATGGAGGCAACCTCTTTATTACTCGATTTCTTCACTTGAAGATCTAAGATCTCAGTCAGAACCTCTTCATATGAAAGGTTCTCATTCACCTCTAATCTTTCTAAATAGACAATAGACATTGGGTCACCTATACATTTCTTGAGCATAGATACATGCAACACTAGGTGAACTAGGGTCAATTCATTTGGAAATTTTAACTAATAAGTCACTTTCCTTACTCATAGTTCAAAACCTCGTGAGGGACCAGATACCTGGGACTAAGTTTCCCTTACCTACAGAAACTTATAACCCCTTTCATTGCTGGTATTTTCAAGCAGAGCCAATCACCTATTTCAAACTCAAGATCCTTTCTTCTATTATTGGCATAACACTTTAGCAAACTTTCAACCTTTTTTCAACCTATTTCTTGAGACTCCAACATTCTCAATAGCTTCATGGATCATATAGGGAACAAGAAGAGTAAACTCGCCTACTTCAAACCACCCAATCCGAGATCGACACCTCCTACCATAAAGAGCTTTAAGTGGATCTGTGGCAATACTCTAGTTGTATTGTTGTAGGCAAACTCTATAAATCATTGATTATCATCTCTCTAACTTAAACCTTAGCATAATATTTTGTTGAATAAGTAACCTTGAAAGGAATAAAATGGGCTTAAATTATAAACATATCCGCAATAAACCAAATGGAGCCATGTTGCCTTTTAGTTTGAGGCAGTCCTACCACAAAATCCATATTGACAATCTCCCACTTCCAAGTGGGGATGTCAGTTTCTTGATATAAGCCACCCAGCCTTTGATTTTCGGCTTTGACTTATTTGTAATTCGGACACTTAGACAAAACGTTCGCGATATATTTCTTCATTATGTTCCACAAATAGATATTTCATAGATCACAAAACATTTTAGTGGCAGCCTGCTAAATTGAATATTGTGAACCACGAGCCTCCTCCAAAATTTTCTCCCTTATGCCATCTATGTCCAGGATACACATCTATATCGGTACCTAAGTACCCAATTCTCCCTGTGGGAGAAAGAATCATTATATTTACTAAGAACTGATTCCTTCAACTCTATTAATAGAGGATCAAGATGTTGTTTATATTTCACCTCAATTAGTAAAGATAACTCTGAATTATGATGGATCGTGAAACCATCCTTTGGAGATTCTTCTAGTCGAACACCCAATGGGGCTAACCTATGTACCTCTTTTACTAACTCTTTCTTATCATCAACAACTTGGGCCACACTATCCATAGAAATCATCCCCAACAACATTAGCTTTCTCGGGGTGGTAAAGGACACTTATATCATAATCTTTTAAAAGCTAACAACATTCTTGAATGTATATTCAATTCCTTCTGAGTGAACACATATTGGAAACTATTGTTATCGGTGAACACATCTACATGAACTCTATATAGGTAATGTCTCAGAATTTTCAAAGCAAACACTATGATTGGTAGTTCAAGGTTATGAGTCGGGTAGTTCTTCTCAGAAACCTTGAGTTGTCTACAGGCATATATTATCACCTTTTCATTTTGCATGAGGACACAACCCAAACCTACTAGAGAAGCATCAGAATAAACCACAAACCCATCAGTAATGGCAATACTAGAGTTGTGGTTAGTTTATCTTTCAATAATTGGAAGCTCTTTTCACATGATTCCGACCATTTAAACTTGGAATTATTTTTGGTCAAGACCGTTAATGGAGATGTGATAGATGAAAATCCCTCAACAGATCTCCTATAGTACCCAGACAAATCCAAAAACCTTCAAATGTCAGTAGGACACAATGGTCTTGGACAAATTTTTAGTGCATTCACCTTTCATGGATAGACCTCTACACCTTAACTAGAGTTAATGTGACCCAGAAAAGCAACCAATCTCAACAAAAAATCACATTTATTAAATTTAGCAAAAAGTTGGTTATCCTTTAGGACTTGCAAAACTATCCTCAAATGGTTCATATGATAATTCTCACTCTTAGAGTATATTAAGATGTTGTCAGTTAATACAATCACAAAAAAATTAAGATAACTTCTAAAACTCAATTCACAAATTCCATGAAAGCCGTTGAGGCATTTTTAAGACGAAAGGACGTTTTTTTTATCTGACTATATTCTAATTGTACTTCAGGGATTATATCATCACCTTCATTACACTTTGAACATATATGATCTGGATATTTATGTCCAATTAACTTGCAGTATCTTGTGAATAATTCTTCAGAGATAAATCATTTCTTTATTGCTCTGGTTGTTGGAGTGGCTTGGGTTTTTATAAGGATAAAATCCATTTTTGGACTTCCTCCATATCTGCTTGTCTTATCTCCGTGAATTGCATATATCATCAAATGATCTCTGGAATAATAGCTCCATATAGTATTTCCTTGTAAATAATTGTTGGCTAACTCTTGTAAAGTTGATAAACCAATTATTCTTTTGTTCGCATAAAAACTGGGTATCTCAACTTTTGATATCTCCGGTTGTTGTCCTATATCTTGTGGTATTATCATCTCCCGGGTTAATCCAATTTTTACTATTTGGATCATCGGTTTTATCTCGTCGTAGAGTATTTCAGCTGGTGCTGTATAGAATCTTATAAAAAATAAATTTCCTTTTGTTATTTTTTTATATATTAAAAACGATTTGTGGACCTCTGGTATTACACTTACTTCTTCTCCTGTATATGTGTAAACTTTATTTAATAATCCATAATTGTAACAGGTCTTGACTATATTGGGATTGTTTTTGGCTGTGCAATTAGTTTATTATATCCTTGTAATTTCTGGGTTAAATAGTCTTGGTTTTTTCCGTAGTTGTGGTAGATCTAGGTTTGAAGTTTAAAAAGTTTATATTTATATATAGATTTTCAATATAAGCTTGGGAATATGGTTATATGTTTCTTTTTTTTTTGCAGGCTGCTGCATATGTAGATGTTTGTGGTGTGTGGTATCTTTCATTTGTACTTTTGGAATAAATGGTTTTGTAAATAGGCTATTTAGATGTTATTTTTTCGTGTAGCTTTTTCCATAATTCATGTGCTTGTACCTGCAACATTAGAAAAGTTATGGGTTTTAAGGAGTTTCCCACGTCTACTTTTATCTGTGGCTGTTTTCTGTCTGCCGAACGACGTAGCTCTGCATTTTTATAGTCATGCTGCTGACTTATATTAGCTTTAGACTTCAGGTTATCTTCATTAGTCTGTAGCTTTTGTATCTGATTATCCATTTTGTCCACTTTGGTGCAAAGTGTAGTAATGGCTTTGAATAGCTCTTCAATTGTATGTTCATTTTTGTCCTCAGTTGAGTAGCTTTGTCTTGATAAGTAGTCTGCAACCATATTTTTTTCAGTCTTGATTATCTCAATTGTAAATGTAAAATTTAATATATTTAACTAGTCTCCTTATTTCTTTTGTTGTAAACTGAATCTTGTTCCTTTTAGTTATCCACCATTTTAACAGTGTATTATATGTCCTTACAATAAATTTATTGTAAACAATATATGGTTCAAATGCTAACAGACATTTATATAGTGCAAACAATTCTTTTCTATTTATTTCCCATTTAATTTGTGCTTCTGCATAAGATTTTGAATAACATCTGCAATGGTGTTCTATTTTTTCTTTTTCATATTTATATTTTAAAACTCCTCCATAACTATAATCGCTTGAATCAGTTTCAACAATATAAGTAAATGATCTATTTTCATAGGGAAAATATAGTTTTGGTAGTTTCTTACATAAGCTCTTGATATGTCTTATATGTTCTTTATCTTTATTGTTGAAATAATATTCAACATCTTTTTTAAGTTTTTTATGTAATGGTTTTAAATGTTCTGCTAATTTTGGTATAAATTTCTGCTAATTTTATGTAATGGTTTACTAATCCTAGAAAGGATTGTAATTTCTTTTTTGTATCTATATTTTCATCAAGGGTAATTATTTTTTATACTATGTGGGTTTGCATTTTTATTCCATTCTTATCTATTTGTATTCCTAGAATTCTATCTGTGGTTTCACAATTTCTGCTTTGTTTTTACTTAAACTTATACCTGAATGTTTAATTATATGTATAAATTTTTCTAATAATATAATATGTTCATCTTGTGTTTTTAGAATATTAATAATATATCATCTATATAGACAATGCATTTTCCAGTTGATTGAAATGGTTATCCATAAAATAGTGATATCTACCTGGTGCATTTTTATATCCAAATGGTAAAACATTCCATTCATAAAATCCTTGTGGTACAGTAAATGCTATTAGTTGTTTATATTCTTCTTCTAGTTTTAGGTGATAAAATCCTGATTTACAGTCAAATTTACTAAAATAGTTATATCTTTGTATTTGTCTAATTTTTAGTATTTTATTTGGTATTGGGTAATTGTATGTTTTAGTTTTGGTATTAAGATTACTATATTGGCAAGCATGTAGTTTGATTGTATAAATAGAGGGGTTTTCCCTCATAATAAAGGCAGGTTACTTCCAATTAATTCTCTTCTTCACTCTCTCTTCTGAGGATGGCATAGTTTGGGCATACCTATTCGCAGAATATTTCTGTAGCAAACTTTCTAAAGATGGTTATTATAACATTATTAAAACATGATAAATAATTATAATTAACAAGAGATTATCAGGAATAAATTAATTTAGCTACTCATGATCTTAAATGAGTATACCTACTTTTGTGGAAGCGGATTTCAGAAGAGAGAGTGAAGAAGAGAATTAATTGGAAGTACCCTGCCTTTATTATGAGGGAAAAACCTTCTTTTTATACAATCAGACTTACATGCTTGGCCAATATAAGTGGCCGACATTACTTTAATAATGTTTTACACATGGCCTAATTTTCTTTGGCCGACACTAACAAACAAAATACTTTACATATAATGGCCTTTACTTTATCTGACCGACGCTAAAAAACAAAACACTTTATATAATGGCCGAATACTTTATTTAATGGCCGACAATACTATTACTACTTTAGATTCTTTTTCTAGTTTTAGGTGATAAAATCCTGATTTACAGTCAAATTTACTAAAATAGTTATATCCTTGTATTTGTCTTATTTTTGGTATTTTATTTGGTATTGGGTAATTGTATGTTTTAGTTTTGGTATTTAGATTACGATGATCTATAACCATTCTATTTTTTTTCCTATTTTGTTCACTATGTTTATTAACTATAAATGCTGGACTTGTATGTTTACTATTACTTTCTTGTATATAATTATTTTCCAATAGTTAATCTATGTGTATTTTGAATTCTTTAATTGTTCATAATTTTCTGTATAATAAGTTGGTGCTGTCTATTTAGGACTACTCCTAGGACTATTATCTGGAGTTTTTAACTCTTGATGTACTGGGTCGATTCATATCTCCTGTATTTATTTCTAATTTTTTCGGCTTATTTATTTGTTCTAGAATTTATGTGTATGTTTCACTTATATCACTTATTTCTGATTTTTGATCGTTTGTTGTATCTGATTCATTTATTTCGTCTATTTCTAGATTTTCATTTAATTTTTGTTTCATCTTATTTATCTCATTAGTTAATTCAAGTTCTTTATCTTTTGACAATTATACCCTGGACTACCTAGTGAGATAGTAAATATAAATGAAGAGATAACAGAAAAGAAATAATTATTGGAGGAATACCATTAATAATACCATTTAAAATTTTTCAAGAAAATCAGAATATTACATTAGGAATAAAATGGTTAGAAAAAGTTAAACCATACAATATAGAAAATGAACAATTAACAATAGCTTGCCAAAATAAGAAATTAATTATCAAAAGAACAAAATGAATAATGAAAATATATATATACTTGCAAAAATTATTGTAGAAGGATACCACAACAGATACTATACTCCTATGATAGATACAGGAGCAGAAGCGAAGCCAATATTATGCATTAGATTACAAGCACAAACTCAAATAGCTTCATCAGCTACAAATTTTCCTGTAAGGTAACTTTTTCATTGAATTCGTTGTCTTTTTATCAGCGGAGTACATCATGGAATTAGTACAATAAAATTGGACATCATGACATATTACAATATCAGAGGCACAATAACTAGGATCACAATCGTACATAGTCTTACACGTCTATTACGCCACAACATCTGAGAATTAAAAACATGTTAGCATAAAAGGAAATCACACATGAATCCAAATAGTTAACTAAATATTATAATTAATCATGATAGAATGAAATTACTATATGATATAGACATATTTAGAGCTAGCTTCTTCAAATATCATATGTTTGAGCGCGAGATTGAAAACAAGAGAAAAAGAGACTGGCCACATGAAAAAATCAATAGGTTGTAAGAAAAAACACAATAAATATTTTTTTCAATATAATTTAAAAGGAAAGTTTGTTGTGTTCGTCTGTGTTTGTTTAGAGTGCTTCTTGTTGACAAAGTGTATAGGTAGTATATATATATATATATATATATATATAGTACCTAGTTCCCTATGAACTTACTAATATGAATCCCATTTCTATATTTAATTTCGGAAAGCAAATATCTAATGAATATCCTTAATACACAAAGGAAAACTTTTTTTATGGAAGGTAGTCAATAAAAATACCTGATATAGATATTTACTACCATTTATTTCTCATGCACATCCTTATACATTGACTAAGGACTGTTCACAATTTCGTTAAAAACTAATTGAAATTTGAAAAGGTAAAATCAATTAAAATATATTTTTGGCTGGTGATAAATGCTCAATCATGTCCCACATTTACGATATGGTAGGCCCATGCAAAAAGAATATTCTATTTATGAGGTTCAGGTGGAATCCACAAGGACTGGCCTGGAAGATCAAATTTAAATTGTCACGTCCGGAGTCTACACCTTAAATGTGGACGAAACTCAATGACCATTGCAGACCTTGAGCGGATCCTTGGTCTGTCTTACTTTACTCAGCGAAAGACTTAAATAAATATAAGAAACATTCTCTTAAAATAACTTGAATTAAATAACTTGACCAAAATGATCTTAAGTCTAATAATAGAATATCTGCAATACAAACAATAAGAGACTCAAAACTAAACTGTGTAACCATCTATGAAGCCTCTATAATACTAAGATGGATGTTGGGATAGACCCCACAACATCATAAATATGTGTCCTCCAGAATGCAAGGAGGATCGGCACTGACTTTAAGCGATTGGCTAGATCAACAAGGCACTGGTGATGTTGATCCTGGTAACCTGCGTCTGCATCATGATACGATGCAAGTCAACTGGCATCAGTATATTAAATGTACGAATATGCGGGTTGCAATGCTAACAACAACTTAAGCTTGAAAAATGAGTAAGAAGGAACACTTATCTTGGCTCTGCTCAACTCATGAACAAATTGAATTAATATAAAACAACAAGACATATGCAATATATAAAAGCTTGTAAAACAATGTAAACACTTAGTTGGTTAAAAAATTGCAATAACAAACTCAACTTTACTTATATATCAAGTAATATAATTTCTGTGAGAGATTCTCTAACCAACAACCACTATGCGCCTAAGTGGTGATCCAACGTCTTGCCCACGCTGCCAGAACTGTCATATACTTTGTCATCGCATAGAACTATTTAACTTATGTTATCATCTAAAACGTATGACCTGTTAATCCATGATGACATGGTTTTCAAGAATACTTGACTTAATATGAACTTTCATCCCCACATTGGTGCTCAATGCTACTCAATAAAATATACTTAGCTCATATGTTTTAAAAACAACTTCCTTCTTTGGATTAAGATAATTACTCAACATTTAGCTTTAGAAAGCTCTCTTAGAATTGGTGTTACTTTTTATTTCTCAAAATCTTCAAGAAATATTAGTTTCCTCTTATCTTGACTGTGAAAACATTTATAGACTCTTAGGAAATACTAAGTTCCCTTATAACTTTTGAGGAATGAACTCAATTCTTTACTCTTAGCTTGAAACTTGAGTTTTAAATTAACTCTAATGGAATACTTAGTTCCCTTATATTTCTTTGAACGAAGAACTTCAACTCTTTACTTAACTTGAAACTTGAGTGTTAAACAAAGTTAAAACGTTTTAAGACCCTTGATATCTCTTAAGACTTTACCTTTTGAATTTCTTCTTAACTTCTAGACTTAGCTCTTAACTTCTTTGACTTTGATCATAATTTTCCTTGAATTTGATTATAGATTCAAGGTTCATGATTTCATGTTTATGGATGATTTCATGATTTTTTAAATGTACCTTAGAGTGTTTGAATCAACTAAGAAAAATGAGTACATCACTTAATATCTAGTATGAAATGACGGAGAATGAATGGGGTAAACTGTCGTCCTTGGCGCTCTGAGAGGCGTAGGGCGCCAAGCCCCAAACTTCAAAGACTGCGCGGTTCTCTAGGGCCATACGGATAACGAATCCTGTGGGGCTAAGTGATATATGGTGCCCCAAGGCCCTATAGACAGGTGTTCTCGACTTTTCTCCTTTGTTTTTCATCATTAAACCCTCTAAAATTCCATGGTTCTTCCCAAACACATATAAATCATTAATACCCTCATATCCCTATATTTTACTCAAAAAACAATCAAAAAATACAAATCAACATCAACATCAAGCATGCAACAACTCAACCAACAAGAATTCAACAATGTTCTTCAAGAACATCACCTTTTATCATTCAACCTGAATTTAAACAAGCTGGTGTGTTGGTGAACTAATCCAACACTAAAAGATCTCACCTACCTTGATAGGGATCACGCCCGATGAATTCCACTGACAAAACCTTGGTATTCTTGACGAATTCTTGTCTTTTCTCCGTTTCCTTCTTCTCTTCTCTCTTTTCCATGCCCTAAGCATAAAGTTTAATTTTCTTATATAAAGTAAAACTTGTTTTTACCCCAAATAAATGTCACGACCCAAAACCGGGCCGCGACTGGCACCCACATTTACCCTCCTATGTGAGCGAACCAACCAATCTAACCTTTAACATTTTAATACAAAATCAACAAAAGAAATGCGGAAGACGACTTAATTCATAAAAAACATCAATAACTATTATTATTATCCCCAAAATCTGGAAGTCATCATCGCAAGAACTCTATCCTCAAATTGCTAAACTAAAATGTCCTAAGAACAAAAATAACTAAAAAGCTAGTCCATGCCGGAAGTTCAAGCATCAAGACTTGAAGAAGAAGACCCAGTCCAAGCTAGACGCGTTAGCTCACCCTGAATTTCCGAAGGTATGAAGACTGGCTAGATCTACTGTTGAGTTGAAGTTGACGGAACGTTTGCTGCATTACACAAATAACAAGAAGAAAACATAAAGTAGGGGGTCAGTACAACCACACGTACTGAGTAGAAGATCATCGGCTAACTCAAAATAGGGAACAGATATATCAATAATAATGTAAATCACTACAATACTCAACATGTAGCAATAACAATATTAATTCATCAATAATACAACCGAGTTCACACATGAGGACTCAAGTCCCAATACCATACTCATTTGGAAATTAAGTTCATTAGATTGAGTGTATTCATTATCTTTCAAGATTCATTATCTTTCTTTCTCTTGTGTCGGTACGTGACACTCCACTCCTCATATTCATTCTATCCTGGTGCCGGAATGTGGCACTCCGATCCTCATATACTATCCTGGTACCGGAACGTGGCACCGATCCCCTAATTCATCAAGCCTTCTTTTACACTAAGGCATCCTCATTATCATTATATATTAATCAAGCCTTCTTCATACTAAGGCATCATCAATCTTATTATATAATATATCAAGCGAATTAGGGCTCTTTCAAGATTTGGGATTCAATAGCTTCATCATGCTTTGTTTTATCAAAAACACAATTTCATAATCATAATCATGCAAGCATACAACTTAAGCACATAGCAGGATTACAATACTATCAACACATAACATTCACTATTAAGAGTTCACTACGAATATCGTAACATAAAAACCATAACCTACCTCCACCGAAGAATTGAATCAACAAGCTATCTTCTCAAAATCCTTGCTATCCTCTTCGTTTCTCTCTCTCTACTCGTTCGTTTCTCCTCTCTTTCTGTTCTTTTCTTTTGTTTTGTTTTATTCAAACCCTCCTTCTCTTTTACCCTAATTAAAAGTATAATTAAGTGTAAAGAAGGACAATAAAAACCCACTAATTAACTTAAGGTTACCCCTTTTAAAACCCCCAAGTAATTAGACATATTAATATTAACCCTCAATCTTTATAATTAAGGAAAGAATAGTCCAAAACGACCCCTAAAACGTGTAGGAATGATCCTATTTTGTGCCTGGGAACTGCGCAACAACCTGTGACGGGCCGTCGTGCCTGCGACGGTCCGTCACGGTGGTCGTCGCAGCTCCCTCGAGCTCAATGTGCCTGTGACGGCCCGTCACAGCCGTGACGGTCCGTCCTTCCTTCCTCCGTCATGACGGTCAGAAACTCGTTTCTTGTACCAAATTCTCAAAAGTTGAAGTGTTTTGCAACGAAAACTCACGACGGTTCGTCGTGGATGTGACGGCACGTCCTGCAGGTCCGTCACAATTTACAGAGAGTCGATTTTCAGTACCCAATTTCAAAATTCTAAGTGTCATGGGACGACACCTCCTCTGACGGGCCGTCGTGACCACGACGGTCCGTCGGGACACACGTCGTCTCAGCCAGTTTTTCCAGAAATGGACTCTGTTGCTCAAAACGACTAAACAGGTCGTTACAATAAACCCCTAAAATGAAATAGGAAATTAATTGGTTAAAAGACTAGTTTCCCTTCCTTAAATATGAATTGGGACTTTCCTTGCTTCAACATCGTAACTTTCGATAGATATATCTCCATCATATCAATATAAAAAATGAGCAACTTAGCGATGTTGGAAAGATATATCCATGGGCTTTCCAAACAAATCAACAACTACCTCTAAATTATCATTATCTAGGATTTATGTCCGTTTAAAAATGACCAGAACTCACTTTCTCAACTTTGGAAATTTTCTAGATTTTTCCTTTTCTTCCAAAAGAGATTATATTTAGTTTCTTAACTTATTCTCTATATCGAGTTACGAGATGTTACAGTATCTCCCCCTTAGAAACATTCGTCCTCGAATGAGATTTCTTTTACTAAGCTTAGAATAGTAACATCAAGTTCAACACTTGACACATAAAAGCAATTAGCCACATGCTTACTCATAGTTTATAAATTTCATAGAAGAGAAGTAGAACCTTTATTTGCATGCTCTCCACATTCAAAGAGATGCGGATACCTCTTCTTCACATCCTCTTTAGCTTCCCAAGTCGCTTCTTCAACAAATTGGTTCCTCCAAAGGACCTTGAATGATGCTACCTCCTTTGTTATCAACTTGCGAACTTGGTGATCTAAAATTTGAACTGGAATATATTCATATGATAAACTATCCTTAATACCAACATTTTCAGTTGGTACAATCAATGAAGGATCACCCATGATTTTTTTCAACATATAGATATGAAATACTGGATGAACTACTGCTAACTCGTATGGCAGCTCTGACTCATAAGATACATTGCCAATACTTTTGTCTATACGATAAGGTCTGATATCCCGGGGACTAAGTTTCCCCTTCGTACCGAACCTCATAACAGCCTTCATGGGTCAAACCTTCAAATATACCCAATCATCCACTTCAAGCTCCAACATCCTTCCCCTAACATCTGTGTAGGATTTTTAATGGCTTTGTGCCATTTCAAATCTCTCTTAAATCACCTTCACCTTCTCCATGGCTTGGTTAACTAGATCTAGTCCAATGAACACCGCTTCACCAAGTTCGAACCACCCAATATGAGATCTACATCTTCTCCCATAAAGATCTTTGTATGGAGCCATTTGGATGCTCAAATGGTAACTGTTGTTGTAAACGAACTCAATGAGAGGTAAGTAATCATCCCAATTCCCCTATAAATTAATCACGCAAGACCTCAAAATTTCTTTGAAGTTTTGGATAGTATGCTCTGCTTGTGCATCCGTTTGAGGATTAAAAGCAGTGTTTAAGTTCACCTTTGAACCCAAACCTTTTTCAAAATACTTCTAGAACTGTGCAGTAAATTATCCTCCTATATCTGAAATGATAAAAAAATTGGAACTCTGTGAAGTGGAATGAATTATTTATAACATTGTATAATCCTTTTACCAAATGAGTGGTCTTTAGCAGCAACAAGTGGGATGATTTTTTTATTCTATAAACAATTACCCAAATTGAATCATGCTGCCTGTGAGACCTTGGAAAACTTGTGATGAAGTCCATATTAATCATCTTCCACTTCTATTATGGAAGTTTTATATTATGAAACAACCCTCTAGGCCTTTGGTATTTTATTTTCCCTTGCTGACATTTCAGACACTTGGCAACAAACCCAGCAATGCCATTCTTCATACCTTCCCACCAATATAACTCTCTCAAATTGTGATACATCTTTGTGAAAACCCATTAATAGGAATATCTTGGGCTATAAGCTTCCTCCATGATTTTCTCGTGGAGTTTATCCACCCTAGGTTAGGGCTGGCAAGGGGACGGGGAAGGGGACTGGGGGCGGGACGAAGGGGGACGGGACGGGACGGGGGACGGGGTGAGGGGATTTGACACGGGATCGGGATTGGGGGAAAAATAGGTCCCATCCCATCCCACTATATATACGGGATGGGATGGGATTTGGGGGGACGGGACGGGACAACATGGGACGGGGATTTTTTTTTAAATACTTATATATTTTTATTGAAATTATACATCTTTATCTAATAAATTTTAAATTTAATTTTTTTTTTCAAATATCAAAATAAATTTTCAAATTTAAAGTTTCAATTTTCAATTTAAGATTCATGTTTCAAATTTCAAGTTTCAATTTTAAAGTTATAAATTTCAAATTAAGAAGTTTAATTTTGTAATTTAAATATTTTAAAGTAATGTAAATGTAAACTTTAAATTAAGTATTTTAAAATTAGTTTATTACTTTAATATATATTTAATTTTATATATTAAAATTAAAATGCAGAACAATAATTGTATAAAAAAAAACTTGAACAAAAGTTTAAACCTTCAAATTTAATTATTCAATAGAACTTAGAAGTTACAACTTACAATTAACAAATATTAGTGGAGTAACTAATCTACGCAACCACCTTCTAGGAAGGGTTCTGTTTCAATAAGTTCTCATACGTAAAACAAATATTTGTTACAAATATTAGATGAGTAACTAATTTTATGCAGCCACATTCTAGGAAGGGTTCTGTTTCAATTAGTTCTCGAATGTAATCTAAAAATATTTGATTTCTCCTTTAAAATATAATTCTAATTGTCGCATCATATCGATGGTGATATCCTCTGGTGTTGGCAAGCCTGTTAGAAATTCTTGTGCCTCTACTTCATCATCATTGCATTCAATTTGTGTTTTGATCCAACTTGCTTGTTTTTTACTTAACTTTGGCAAATTGTTATTCCTCCTTTCTGCATTGGACCAGTCTCTAAATAAAACTGTTGTTTCCAAACTGTCTTCTGCCAATGAATGTCTATGATCACAAATTTGAAACCTTGCCGCACTAAAAGCAGCCTCCGATGCAACTGATGAAGCTTGAATAGCTGATTTTGCTTTAAGTTTGGAATGCATCGATTCGCCTACTCCACCATCCAAATAAATCTTCATTGCCATCTTTGATTTCCAATACTTCTAAAGATTGATTAAGATATTCTTCAAAATCATCATGGTTAGTAGAATTAAGACCAAAATTACCTCGCATATAACATGAAATTGGAAGTGACAAATCAATCTCAACATTAGAAGTTTGACCAACTTCTCCTTGAAAATTTTCAATAGTTCTATATTTTCATACAACAGTTTTGCTTCGACTTTTATGCTAGACTTACACGCTTGACAATTTGGAATTTGTTCCGAAAAATTTCTAAAGTTTCATAAAAAATGTCAACAAGGCCTTGCACACCTTGTAATTTATAAGCATGATGAAGTAAAGTAGCCGTTAAAAAACTTGAGGAATAGGAAAAAAAAATTTAAAATTTTTCAATCATACCTTCAATTGCAACTCTAAATTTATCTATTTTTTTATATTTACAAAATTGAATTGAAAGAGCACAAATATTTATTAATACGGATGAAATAGTAGGATAATAAATTCCCGAAAACATGGTAGTAGCATCACAAAAAAGTCCTAAAAATTATAATAGTTCTTTAGTTTCTTCCCGATCTTCATCACAAATTCTATCTAATGGGTCAGCATTATGAGCATTAAAAACCATTTGTATGGGTCTTCTATATTTATAAGCAACCGAAAACATTTCGTAAAGAGAATTCCACCTTGTTTTAATATGTTTTTGAATTTTTCTAGGTGACAATTCACATAGTGAACAACGCTCATTAAATTCCCTAATTATAGCAGCATTGTTTGTATGAAAAATCCAGGTAACAACATATTCAACTTTTACGCTACCACAATCAAATAATTAAATACCATCTTGTAAAACTAAAATTTTAATATATGCGCAACACATCTAACATGATAAACATTATTGTCAATTGGACATAATTTAACTCTTAACATTTTAGCAGCGTTTGTATTATTAGATGCATTATCTAATGCGACAGACATTATTTTATCTATAATCATGTAATAATCTAAAACACTTAATATATTTGAAGCTAAATATGCACCATTTTTTTTCTCTATACATAGTTTATAACTTATAATTCATTTTTGCAAATTCCAATCATGATCAATCCAATGTGCAGTAATAGTTAAATAATCATTTCCATTAACACTACGACCCATGTCCGAAGTTATAGACACTCTAGTATCTAATATGCTAAATAGACAACGAAGAAATTGACAATGTTTACCTTGATATTCAAAAACATCAGATTTAACAGTATTTCTTGAAAAGCCTCTATAATCCGGATTATAAGTTTGTTGAATATATTCAACAAAATCGGGATTTGAAGGAAAACTATAAGGTGAACCACAAACAGAAACCATTTTATCTAAATTTTCTCGATCTAATTCCCTATTATATTTACGTTGTGTTATTGGACCAACGGGGTTAAAAGGACCTAATGTTCTTTGAGCCATGTTAGAAGCCCATATCGATGCATTATCGGTAATATCTAATTCATTAATTGAAATTCCCTTTTTTCTATTGGCTAATGCTTTAGCTTCTCTATATTGAATCGGAACGCAAGATAACAAATGACTATTTAAACCCCCCGTTCCACCTTGACCCCTACCTTGTTTATGTTTAAAAGATTGCTTACACTTATTACAAATAGCAACACTATTTTCCTTATCAAAAGTCATAAATTTCACCACAATAGAAGTTTTAGGTCGTTGATACTTCAATTTCTCCCTTGTAGGAGGTATAAGGGGTGGACGTCCAAAATTTAGCTCCGGTAAATTGATAGTCTCATTAGGAACTTCAGTCACCGGACTAGTAGGTGTTTCTTCTAACTCCTCTTCTCCCAAATCAGCTTCTACTTCTTCACCTGAATTTTGTAACGACCTGTTTAGTCGTTTTGAGCAGTAGAGTTATTCTGGTAAAAACTGTCTTGGTCGATGGATCCCACAACGGACCGTCATGGGCACGACGAACCGTCGAGGGGGTCTCGTTCCAAAACACTTAGAATTCTGAAATTTGGGTACTGAGATCGACTCTCTGTACTTCGTGACGGAATGGCATGACGGACCATAGCAGGAACGACAGACTGTCACTAATCTTTCCACATAATTAACTCTCTGAACTTTGTGACGGACCTGCAGGACGGGCTGTCACAATCATGACGGACCGTCACAGGCTGCGTAACCCTGACTGGGTCGGATTTCTATTAAAAAATTTTAAGGGGCGTTTTGGACTATTCATGCTTATAATTATAAAGTTTGTGGATTAATGTTAATAATTCAATTACTTGGGGGTTAAAGGAGATAACCTTGAAATAAATAGGGGGGTATTTTTTATCATCTTTATACTTAATTATATGACAATTAGGGTAAAATAAAAAGGGTTGAATAAGAAAAATAGAAAGAACAAGGAGAGGGAGAAACGAACGATCAAGAAGAGAGAAACGAGGGAAGCAAAGGCATTGGAAAGTAGATCACTTGATCACAATTCTTCGGTGGAGGTAGGTTATGGTTTATGCTCTTCATAGTAAACTCTTAATAGCGAATGATATGTATTGGGTAGTATTGTAAAGTCTTCTATATGCTTAATTGTGTGCTTGCATGATGTGATTATGTAATTGTAATGGATTGGGAAGATGAGGCTGTGAATCTTAAATCTTAAATTTACTTTGTTAATGATGATGCCTTGGTATATAAGAAGGCTTGATGAACTAAAGTATTGATGGATCGGAGTGTCACGTTCCGACACCAAGATAGTATTGATGGATAGGAGTGTCACGTCCCGACACCAGGATAGTAGAGGATCGGAGTGTCACGTTCCGACACCAGGATAGTATAAGAGGATCGGGTGTCACGTTCCGACACCAGGATAGTATTAGAGGATCGGGTGTCATGTTCCGACAACAGGATAGTATTGATGGATCGGAGTGTCACGTTCCGACACCATGATAGTATTAGATGATCGGGTGTCACGTTCCGACACCAGGATAGTAGGAGTAGAGGATCGGAGTGTCACGTTCCGACACCAGGATAATAAAGAGAATTAATCTTGATTATGTTAATATACTCAATTTAAAGAACTAATTCCAAATGAGTATGATGGGGAGGCTTGAGTCCTCATAGATATGCTGGTGGTTGTTGTGCCAATGGTTATGGTATTTGTTGTTATCACCTGTTGAGTATGTAGTTGATTTTATATTATTATTGATATATACTGTTTTCTATTTTGAGTTGGCCGATGATACCTACTCAGTACTTGTGCCTTGTATTGACCCCTACTTGTATTTGTTTTTCTTTGTTAATTGTGGAGTGCAGCAAACGTGCCATCCTCTTCAACTCAACCTCAACTCTAGCCAGTCTTCATCACGCCAGATTTCAGGGTAAGCTATTGCTTCTAGCTTGGACTGGATCTTCTTCTTCACGTCTTGATGCCTTGAAATTCCGGCATGGAGTAGCTGTTTAATTGTTTTAGCTTCTTAGACATTCTTAGATTTAGTAATTTGAGGATAGATATTCTTGTGGTGATGACTTCCAGATTTTGGGGATAATGATTGATAAATTTTAGAAGTTATTTAATTGATTTCGTTAATGAGTTTTAAGTCTTCCGCATTATATTCTGTTATTATGGTTGAAATGATTTGGGGTTTAGATTGGTTGGTTCGCTCACATAGTAGGATAAGTGTGGGTGTCACTCGCGGCTCATTTTGGTTCATGACAAACTTGGTATCAGAGCATTAGGTTCGTTGGTCTCATCAACCTGAACGAGTGTAGTAGAGTCTTAAGGAACGGTAGGGGGACGCCTTTACTTTTCTTTGAGAGGCTATAGGACTTTAGGAAAATTCCATTCTTTCTTTCTTTCGTGCTATTACTTGGATCCAATTGGTATCTAGGTGATACAAATTGGTATCTGACCATCTTCACTCTATTTTGCAGATGGTTAGAACTAGAGCAACAACTGCGCCAACACCAACACCGGCAAGACAAGATGCAACTGAGCCATCCACTTGGGTTGTAGATCGAAGAGGAGCAGTGGCAAGACGCCATGGTAGAGGTCGCGGGAGGACATCCTCTAGAGGAAGAGGACAAGCACCTGGCTCATCTAGTACTAGGGTGGTGACTCCTCCACCGACTGATGAGGTAGAAAGAGAGGGTGAGGAAGGGGAAAATGAGCAAGTGCAGAATGAGGAATTACCATCCCAACCTACCCTAGAGATGATTAACCAGGTTCTTGCTTATCTTAGTGGGTTATCTGATCAAGGCCAGACACCTCCAGTGTTTTCTGCACCGGCGCCTCAGGTTCCGAGAGTACAACATGCCGCTGCTGAGGCTCCCCGCATGGATGCCTCATTGGAAATAGGCACGTTTCCTCGATTGACTACAGGGCCTATAATGACAAGTGATCAGCACGAACTTTTCAGTAAGTTCTTGAAATTGAAACCTCCAGTTTTCAAGGGTGCTGAATCTGAGGATGCCTACGATTTTCTAGTTGATTATCATGAGTTACTACATACAATGGGCATAGTGGAACGATTTGGCGTTGAGTTTGTACCCTATCAGTTTCAGGGAAATGCCAAAATGTGGTGGCGGTCATATGTTGAGTGTCAACCCGCACAGGCACCACCTATGACTTGGGCGTCATTCTCTAGCTTATTTATGGAGAAGTATATCCACGGTCCTTGAGGGATAGGAGGAGAGATGAGTTCCTGAGCCTAGAGCAAGGAAGGATGTCCGTTGCTGCTTATGAGGCTAAGTTTCGTGCATTATCCAGATATGCCCCTCAGCTTTGCTTCAGTCCACAAGAGCGGATTCGTCGCTTTGTGAAAGGATTGAGGTCAGATCTACATATTTCATCCTTACAGGTTGCGGCTACAGCAAAATCCTTTCAGGAAGTGGTAGACTTCGTGATAGAGGTGGAGGGAATGAAGCCATATGACTTCACCATAGCATCGACATCTAAGAAGTTTCATAAGGTAGGTGAGTTTAATGGATCTTACTCCAGAGGGAGGGGTTCAGGAGGTTACCCAGCCCGACCTATTCAGTCTTCACTACAGGCTGTAGTTGGGGGTCCATCGCAGACCAGCCAACATTCCTCTGAGTTTGGAGGTTACCCCCAGACTTCGTCATTCTCACAGAGAACTATGCTTGAATCCAGAGAGTGTTATGGATGAGGGGAGACTGGACACATTAAAAGGTATTGTCCAAAAAAGAGTTATAGACCTCCAATAGTCAGAGGTAGAAGTGGTCATGGAAGAGGCCGTCATTCTGTAGGACGTGGTGGCCGAGGTAATGGTGGTCACCAAAACGACCGGGGTGACGGGCAAACTGGAGCTACTACAGCACAACATGGTAGGGGCAACGGGTTGACAGGTGATAGGGCCCATTGTTATGCTTTCCCCGGATAGTCTGAAGCGGAGACATCTGATGTTGTTATCACAGGTAATCTTTTGGTTTGTGATTGCATGGTTTCTGTATTATTTGATCCTGGCTCCACATTTTCATATGTATCTTCCTCATTTTCTACTGGTCTTAATTTACATTGTGAATTGCTTGACATGCCTATTCGTGTTTCTACTCCGGTGGGTGAGTCTGTGATAGTTCAAAAGGTATATAGGTCTTGTCTGGTGACTTTTGTGGGGAGCAATACTCATCTAGACTTGGTTATCTTAGAAATGGTTGATTTCGATGTAATTTTGGGTATGACTTGGCTTTCCCCGAATTTTGCAATCTTAGATTGTAATGCTAAAACTGTAACGTTGGCAAATCCTGGGACAGATCCCTTAGTGTGGGAGGGTGACTACACTTCCACTCCAGTTCGTATCATCTCCTTTCTTCGTGCTAAGAGAATGGTTAGTAAAGGGTGTTTAGCGTTCTTGGCACACCTCAGGGATGATACTACCCAAGTACCTTCAATTGAGTCGGTTTTGATAGTCCGTGAGTTTCTGGATGTGTTCCCTGCAGACCTTCCTGGTATGCCACCGGATAGGGATATTGACTTTTGCATTGATCTGGAGCCGGGTACTCGCCCCATTTCCATACCTCCTTATAGGATGGCCCCAGCGGAGTTAAGAGAACTAAAGACCCAACTTCAAGAATTGTTAGGTTAAGGCTTCATTAGGCCAAGCGCTTCCCCTTGGGGTGCTCCAGTGTTATTTGTGAAGAAGAAGGATGGGAGTTTTCGGATGTGCATAGACTACCGGCAGTTGAACAAGGTAACTATTAAGAACAAGTACCCCATTCCTCGCATTGATGACTTGTTCGATCAGTTACAAGGCCTTGTGTCTTCTCTAAGATTGACTTGAGATCCGATTATCATCAATTGAAAATACGGGCAACAGATGTGCCAAAGAATGCTTTTCGAACCAGGTATGGGCATTACGAATTCATAGTAATGTCTTTTGGTCTTACGAATGCCCCTGCTGCTTTCATGAGCTTGATGAACGGGATTTTTAATCCATATCTGGATCTCTTTGTGATCGTATTTAATGATGATATACTGATATACTCCAAGAGTAAGAAGGAACATGAGGAGCATTTGAGAATCGTGTTGGAAGTATTAAGGGAGAAAAGGCTTTATGCCAAATTCTCCAAGTGTGAGTTTTTGATAGATTCAGTATCCTTCTTGGGGCACGTGGTTTCTAAGGATGGAGTGATGGTGGATCCTTCTAAGATTGAAACAGTGAGGAATTGGGTAAGACCTACTAATGTGTCAGAAGTAAGGAGCTTTGTCGGTTTAGCCAGCTACTACCGTCGATTTGTCAAGGGATTCTCTTCTATTGCTTCTCAACTGACAAACTTGACTAAGCAGAATGTTCCATTTGTATGGTCGGATGAATGTGAGGAAAGCTTTCAGAAACTCAAGACCTTGTTGACTACTGCACCAACTCTTACCTTGCCAGTGGAAGGCAAGAATTTCATTGTTTATTGTGATGCATCCTATTCAGGTTTGGGTGCGGTGCTAATGCAAGAGAAGAATGTAATCACTTATGCTTCAAGGCAACTAAAGGTGCACGAACATAACTATCAGACCCATGATTTGGAATTGGCTGCAGTGGTGTTTGCATTAAAGCAATGGAGACATTATCTATTTGGGGTCAAGTGTGAAGTCTACATAGATCATCATAGTCTACAGTATGGCTTTACCCAGAAAGACTTGAATTTGAGACAGAGGAGGTGGATGGAACTGTTGAAGGACTATGATATCTCTATTCTGTATCACCCAGGAAAAGCAAACGTGGTGGCTGATGCTTTAAGTAGAAAAGCAGGGAGCATGGGTAGTTTAGCCCGTTTACAAGTTTCTAGACGCCCATTGGCTAGAGAAGTCCAAAACTTGGCTAACGACTTTATGAGACTGAAAATACTGGAGAAAGGAGGATTTTTGGCCTGTGTGGAGGCAAGATCTTCTTTTCTTGACAAGATCAAGGGAAAACAGTTTGATGATGAGAAACTAAGCTGATTTGGGATATGGTGTTGCGGGGAGGGGCTAAAGAAGCAATAATTGATGAGGAAGGTGTTTTGAGGATTAAGGGAAGGGTATGTGTGCCCCGTGTTGATGATTTAATCCACACTATTCTTACAGAGGCTCATAGTTCCGGATATTCTATACATCCTGGTGCAACCAAGATGTACCGTGACCTAAAGCAACACTTTTGGTGGAGTAGAATGAAGCGTGACATTGTGGATTTTGTTGCCAAATGTCCAAATTGTCAGCAAGTAAAGTATGAACACCAGAGGCCCGGAGGAACACTTTAGAGAATGCCCATTCCTGAATGGAAGTGGGAGAGAATTGCAATGGACTTCGTGGTTGGTCTTCCAAAGACATTGGGTAAGTTTGATTCTATTTGGGTAATTGTGGACAGATTAACTAAGTCTGCTCACTTCAGTCCGGTCAAGGTGACTTACAATGCAGAGAAGTTATCTAAACTCTACATCTCAGAAATTGTTCGATTGCATGGAGTTCCACTTTCGATCATATCAGATAGAGGTACGCAGTTTACTTCTAAGTTTTGGAGAACATTGCATGCTGAATTAGGTACTAAGTTGGACCTTAGTACTGCATTTCACCCTTAGACTGATGGTCAGTCTGAGCGAACGATTCAAGTGTTGGAGGATATGCTTCGTGCATGTGTGATAGAATTTGTTAGCCATTGGGATAACTTCTTACCCTTCGCAGAGTTCTCCTACAACAATAGCTATCACTCAAGTATTGATATGGCTCCATTTGAGGCATTGTATGGGAGGAGATGTAGGTCTCCCATTGGGTGGTTTGATGCATTTGAGGTTAGACCTTGGGGTACTGATCTTTTGAGGGATTCATTAGAGAAAGTGAAATTCATTCAAGAAAAGCTTTTAGCGGCGCAAAGTAGGCAAAAGGAATATGCAGATCGAAAGGTTAGAGACTTGGTAAAAGAGGTAAGCTAAGACCAAGGTATATTGGACCATTTGAAGTACTTAAGCGAGTAGGAGAGGTGGCTTATGAATTAGCCTTGCCTCCAGGGCTCTCAGGAGTGCACCCGGTATTTCATGTGTCTATGCTGAAAAGATACCATGGGGATGGAAACTACATTATTCGTTGGGATTCAGTTCTTCTTGATGAGAATTTGTCGTATGAGGAGGAGCATGTTTCCATTCTAGATAGAGAAATCCGCAAGTTAAGATCAAGGGAGATTGCATTCATCAAAGTTCAATGGAAAAATCGATTAGTTGAAGAGTCCACTTGGGAGAAAGAGGCTGATATGCAAGAAAGATACCCACACCTGTTTACAGATTCAGGTACTCCTTTTCGCCCTTGTTTTTCTTCTTGTGATCGTTCGAGGACGAACGATGGGTAAATTGGTATCTATTGTAACGACCTGTTTAGTTGTTTTGAGCAGTAGAGTTATTCTGGTAAAAACTGTCTTGGTCAATGGATCCCACGACGGACCGTCATGGGCACGATGGACCGTCGAGGGGGTCTCCTTCCAAAACATTTAGAATTCTGAAATTTGGGTACTAAGATTGACTCTCTAAACTTCGTGATGGAATGGCAGGACGGACCGTCGCAGGCATGACGGACCGTCACAAATCTTTCCACAGAATTAACTCTCTGAACATTGTGACGGACCTGCAGGACAGACCGTCACAGTCATGACGGACCGTCACAGGCTGCGTAACCCTGACTGGGTCGGATTTCTATTAAAAGTTTTTAAGGGGCGTTTTGGACTATTCATGCTTATAATTATAAAGTTAGTGGATTAATGTTAATAATTCAATTACTTGGGGGTTAAAGGAGATAACCTTGAAATAAATAGTGGGTTATTTTTATCATCTTTTATACTTAATTATATGACAATTAGGGTAAAAGAAAAAGGGTTTGAATAAGAAAATAGAAAGAACAAGGAGAGGGAAAAACGAACGATCAAAAAGAGAGAACGAAGAGGAAATCAAAGGCATTGGAAAGTAGATCGCTTGATCAAGATTCTTCGGTGGAGGTAGGTTATGGTTTATGCTACTTCATAGTAAACTCTTAATAGCGAATGATATGTATTGGGTAGTATTGTAAAGTCTTCTATATGCTTAATTGTGTGCTTGCATGATGTGATTATGTAATTGTAATGGATTGGGAAGATGAGGCTGTGATCTTAAATCTTAAATTTACTTTGTTAATGATGATGCCTTGGTATAAAAGAAGGCTTGATGAACTAAAGTATTGATGGATCGGAGTGTCACGTTCCGACACCAGGATAGTATTGATGGATCGGAGTGTCACGTTCCGACACCAGGATAGTAGAGGATCGGAGTGTCACGTTCCGACACCAGGATAGTATTAGAGGATCGGGTGTCACGTTCCGACACCAGGATAGTATTAGAGGATCGGGTGTCACGTTCCGACACAGGATAGTATTGATGGATCAGAGTGTCACGTTCCGACACCAGGATAGTATTAGAGGATCGGGTGTCACGTTCTGACACCAGGATAGTAGAGGATCGGAGTGTCACGTCCGACACCAGGATATAAAGAGAATGAATCTTGAATTATGTTAACATACTCAATTTAAGAACTAATTCCCAAATGAGTATGATGGGAGGCTTGAGTCCTCATAGGTATGCTGGTGTTGTGGCCAATGGTTATGGTATTGTTGTTATCACTTGTTGAGTATGTAGTTTGATTTTATATTATTATTTGATATATACTATTTTCTATTTTGAGTTGGCCGATGATACCTACTAAGTACTTGTGCCTTGTACTGACCCCTACTTGTATTTGTTTTTTTTGTTAATTGTGGAGTGCAACAAACGTGCCATCGTCTTCAACTCAACCTCAACTCTTGCCAGTCTTCATCACGCCAGATTTCAGGGTGAGCTGTTGCTTCTAGCTTGGACTGGATCTTCTTCATCACGTCTTGATGCCTTGAAATTCCGGCATGGACTAGCTGTTTAATTGTTTTAGCTTCTTAGACATTCTTAGATTTAGTAATTTGAGGATAGATGTTCTTGTGGTGATGACTTCCAGATTTTGGGGATAATGATTGATAAATTTTAGAAGTTATTTAATTGATTTCGTCAATGAGTTTTAAGTCTTCCGCATTATATTCTGTTATTTTGGTTGAAATGATTTGGGGTTTAGATTGGTTGGTTCGCTCACATAGTAGGATAAGTGTGTGTGCCACTCGCGGCTCGTTTTGGGTCGTGACAAATTTTCATCAACATTAGGATTAATATTAGGATAATTTAGCTAACTAGTCAAAAAATTAACTTATTTAGTGATAATATCCATACTTAAAAATATTAGTAAACATGTCAAAAATGTCATTATTTTAAAAATAAATAATTATTCTGATATTATTAATATTTTCTCTCTCATTATTTACATTATTTTTTTTCTCTCTCTATAGATTATACATTTTCCTATATTATACAATTGGATAGATATTAATGTCATATTAATTTTCTCTCTCTTTTTTTACGCTTAACAATTTCTCTCTCTAACTTTCTTCCTAATCAAATCTCCAGATTTCTTGTTTCTCTTTTCTTACGCTTCTTTTCAATTCCTCTCTCTAACAGTCTTCCAAATCAATTCCACATATTTCCGATTCAATATTTAATATTTTTTATTATTCTCATTTAATTTCGGTGCAAGATTTGATTTGAAAATTAACATTGATTTGGGTATTATTTTTTTTATATTTCTTATTTATTTACTTACTGATTTAAGTGTTTTTAATTTTTTTTTGTTTTGTTGTTGTTCTTAAAATTTTTTTTATGGTTGAGAATACATAATTCTCTCTTCAATGGATGCCTTCAAGAGACTTACTAGAGGTATTGGAAAAAATAATCAAAGTTCTTCTGATTTCCCATCATTTAATTTTTTTTCACTCAAGAATTAAACAACAATGTAGGTTCCGCTTCTAAATCTAAGGAAGATATACGACGGAAAAATGCATGAATCCGTCGTTGTGCAAAATTCCACACAAAATCATACTCATGAAGTTGAAGAAGACCAATTTATTGGAGAAGAGGTATTATTTTTTTGGCATGTTCTGTGTCTTGCATGTTTAGTTTAATTTGTTTAGTAATTTTTAAGATTCAAAAAATACATGTTACAATGCGTTGGAAGTGTATATGGAATTTTTATTATGTTATAGTTAGTATTTATTTTTTTTATTTCATATATTTATTGTATTTTGTGTTCTATATTTTTTTTGTGTTAGTTATGTCAATGTAACACATTTTATGAATTTGATTGTGTATTTACTATTATCGAATAGATTTTTGTTGTATACGAAATTTTTATTTTGTCAGTTATTGTTTATGTTTGTATTTTATAGTTTTATTGTTTTTTATATTCATTGTTATAGTTAGCATGTATTTTGTTTCTATTTTTTTTTTGTGTGTAAGTTATGTCAATGTAACACATATTATGAGTTTGATTGTGTATTTACTATTATCTAATAGATTTGTAAGTGCATATGGAATTTTCTTTCTGTTGTAGTTATTATTTATTTTTGTATTTCATAGTTTTAATGTTTTATGTATTCATAGATTTGAAAGTGTATATTGAAATTTTTGTTGCTATTTTAGTCAGTATTTTATTTGTATTTTATAGTTTTATTGTATTTTGTATCCATAGATTTGGAATTGTATTTCATATATTTAATTCATTTTGTATTCTGTTTTTTTGTGATAGTTATCTCAATGTACCACAGTTAGTATTTATTTTTGTATTTCATAGTTTTTAATGTTTTTTTTTATTCATAAATTTGGAAGTATATATTGAATTGATACTGTTTTAGTCATATGTATTTTAATATTTCATAGGTATATTGTATTTTTGTATCTATAGACTTGGAATTGTATATTACATTTAATATATCTAATGTATTTTGTATTCTATTTTTTTTTTGTGATAGTTATGTCAATGTACCACATATTAGTAATCATATGTGTTTTTTATTTCTCACCACATTGATACGTATTCAGTAAATTAAGTGCACATTTACATTTTTTATTTGGTGTTTTTTTGTTCGTTACGGTATGTCGTTGTTACTGTGTTAATGTTTTATTTATCATCATACTTTTTTGTTGTGTTATTTTAGTATTATCTCATTGTTTTGAATTCAATATGTCAGGGGACTTCTTATGGTTGCAAAAAATTACCAAAAAATGCACCCCACATTCACTGTATAGTAAACCATGACATTAAATTCAAGTTAACTAACAAGCTTACAGCGGAGCAGTATAAACAGTTTTGTGAGGGTACGTGTTTTGGTTAGTATATGAAAATCAGAAAATGTGTTGCTTAAGGTCAAATATATAGGTATTTTATGTCACTAGAAGTAGAAGCTAGTAGTAAGCAGTCTCTTGTAATCAAAGTCAATGGAGCTATTTTAAAGTTCACAATTAGGACGGTTGCGCTTGTTACTGGATTAAACTATGTTGATGTTGTAGAGGATTTCAAGTTTAACACAGAAGAACCTAATCGAATTATTGTTGAGTAATTTGGTGGTAATGAGATCATACGTAGATCTGATTTGATCGATAGGTTCAATGATAAAGTTTGAATTGACAATGATGATGATGCGATTAAGTTTGCAATATTATATTCCATTCATACGTTTGTGTATTCCGGCGAGAAGAGATCATTACGAATTCCTAGAATTCACTTTGATTTGGTCGGTATATGCATTATCCTTGGGGCAAAAAAACATTTGAGTGGTTGCTACAGAGTATCAATAAGGTTTTGACTATTGATGGTCAGTATTATAGAATATGTGGTATGCATGTTGTCCTTCAAATATGGATATACGAGTGCATGGGTAAGCGTCAGACGAATTCCAAAATAAAAAATTTAAATGTGCACTTAATTTACTGAATAGGTATCAATGTGAGAAATAAAAAATACAATTCGTTACTAATATGTGGTACATTGACATAACTATCACAAAAAACAAACAAAATACATTAGATATATTAAATATAATATACAAGTCGAAGTCTATAGATAAAAAAAAAACATTAAAATGATTCATATTGCAGATAATAGAGTTACTTAACTCAAAACTGACTCATGGTAGACTAATAATAAATGCTTGGTTATCAATAGTACTTCCTCCGTTTATACTTCACATGCCAATGTCTTCTTCATACTGATTTCTACAATTTATATAACGATCGTTCCCAAATACAATTACACAAATGGGGTACTTTGCAAATTCTCAAG